>CM059291.1:9385000-9462500 GCA_030340665.1 Neosalanx taihuensis | reverse complement strand
CCCTGGCCCTCTCACCCTGGCCCTCTCACCCTGTCCCTCTTACCCTGTCCCTCTCACCCTGGCCCTCTCACCCTGGCCCCCTCACCCTGGCCCTCTCACCCTGGCCCCCTCACTCTGTCCTCTCTCACCCTGTCCCTCTCACCCTGGCCCTCTCACCCTGGCCCTCTCACCCTGGCCCTCTCACCCTGGCCCCCTCACCCTGGCCCTCTCACCCTGTCCCTCTCACCCTGGCCCTCTCACCCTGGCCCTCTCACCCTGGCCCTCTCACCCTGGCCCTCTCACCCTGGCCCTCTCTCACCATGGCCCTCTCACCCTGGCCCCCTCACCCTGGCCCCCTCACTCTGTCTCTCTCACCCTGGCCCCCTCACCCTGTCCCTCTAACCCTGGCCCACACACTTTAAATGGAACTCCACGGAATTCCATTAAGATCTCCTTAATCACACACTCCCTCTTGTGCTCACACACACACACACTACGGCTCTGAGCTGGCCTGGGCTGGCTATCATCAGCTGGGATCTTGGGTCCTTCTCCGTGTTAAAGTAATATCCTCTGCTGAGCGCTAACCTGGAGCAGCTGCCTCAACAATGTCAGGCTGGGCGTCCTCCCTCCCTCTCCCTCCCTCCGTCCGTCCCTCTTCCTCCCTCCCTCCCTCACCCGCCCAGAGCAGTCTTGGATGTTGCTGCGTGTGTGATTATGAGTCATGACTATCTTGTTCTCTGATTGGCAGAATGGTTTTGCGGTGGTCCGGCCCCCAGGACACCACGCAGAGGAAAGTACCCCCATGTAAGTCTCTGTCACAAGACACTCTCTCTGTCTCCTGTCTCTCTCTCCTGTCTCTCTCTCCTGTCTCTCTCCCGCTCGCTCTCCCCCTCCTGTCTCTCTCTCCTCATCTAACCCTGTCCAATTCAACCCCATGGATATTTGTGGAGGCCAGCGATCATCTTTGATTGTGTCATATGTCCCCTTGGTCAGCGGACACCAAATTCATACAGTTACCAAAGATGAAGTTTATTAAAATGTGTGTTAGGTTGAGAGGGTTTCTCAGTGTGCCTGGTGATCTCTCCCTCATTCACAGGGGATTCTGTTACTTCAACTCTGTAGCGATCGCAGCCAAACTGCTGCAGCAGAGGCTGAGCGTGGACAAGATCCTGATTGTCGATTGGGTGAGTTGACAGCCGAGCGCAGCCCCGGGCCAATAGGGTGGTTTGCCGATCTGCCTTGCCGTTACAGAGAACGTTGTTCACCCCAACCGCTGATCCAGATCAGTCAGAGCGATCTCGCTGCGGTTTTTGGACGTCGCTTCTAGACAGCCAGTCAAAGCGCACGACATAAATGACCTAACCGGCAGAGGAATCGACGCTTCGCTCCGCACCAAGCGCTCGAATCGCAACAAAGCGGGATCCCGAAATGTATTGTTCAGATGTCCGTCCAGAGGTTCTGTTAAAGGACATGAAAGCTGTCGAGAAGGGGGGGGAGGGGAGGGCAGGGAGGATGGCGTCATGGCTGGACTCTGCTGGGGTTGTAAGCGCTCACCCAGAGCTGTCCAGGCCCTTTTCATTTCCTGCTGTCTGTCACTGAGCGACATCAGAAAGAGCCTTCGTCTACCTAATCCGGCCGCACGCTCCTAAAAGAAGCCTTTTTAACGGCTTCTCATAATAGCAGCTTAGCTCACTTTTTTTTAATGTGTCGTTTTTTTAATATGTCATGTTGGAGTGCTGGAGAAGCCTGGCGTGATAGCGCCCCTGAAGACTGTGTGGGCTAGCAGTGTTGAAAGCTGTGCTGGGTGTCCTGTAGGCCTGCAGTACTGAAGGCCCTCTCTCCCTCACTGTCTCCCTTTCTTTCTCTCTACCTCTACCTCTCTCTCTCCCTCACTGTCTCCCTTTCTTTCCCTCTCCCTCTCTCTCTCCCTCTCCCTCTCCCTCTCCCTCTCTCTCTCCCTCTCCCTCTCTCTCTCTCTCTCTCTCTCCCTCTCCCTCTCTCTCTCTCTCTCTCTCTCTCACTCTCTCCCTCCCTCCCCCTCTCTCTCTCTCTCTCTCTCTCTCTCGCCCTCTCCCTCTCTCCCTCTCCCTCTCCCTCTCCCTCTCTCTCTCTCTCTCTCTCTCTCTCTCCCTCTCCCTCTCTCTCTCTCTCTCACTCTCTCCCTCTCCTTCTCTCTCTCTCTCTCTCTCTCGCCCTCTCCCTCTCTCTCTCTCTCTCTCTCTCTCTCTCTCTCACTCTCTCTCTCTCTCTCTCTCTCTCTCTCTCTCTCTCTCTCTCTCTCTCTCAGGATGTTCACCATGGGAACGGCACCCAGCAAGCATTCTACAGTGACCCCAACATTCTGTACCTGTCTCTTCATCGCTATGACGATGGGAACTTCTTTCCTGGGAGCGGAGCACCTGATGAGGTGAGCAGTGTGTGTGTGTGTGTGTATGTGTGTGTGTGTGTGTGGGTGTGTGTGTGTGTGTGGGTGTGTGTGTTTATGTGTGTTTGTTTATGTGTGTGTGTGTGCGCACGCACAGTTGATGTGATGAGAAAGTAACCAAATACCGGTTGACATATAGTGTGTGTTTGTTTGTGTGTGTGTGTGTTTGTTTGTGTGTGTGTGTGACCTAGGTGGGCAGCGGTGCAGGAGTGGGCTTCAACGTCAATGTGGCCTTCACAGGAGGACTGGAGCCCCCGATGGGAGACGCAGAATACCTTGCTGCTTTCAGGTGACCCTTGACCCCTAATACTGACCCTGACCCTGAATATTAAACAAAGTTTCTCTTTCCTGGTCAAAGTTAGCGGGAGGTGCATTTTGTGACAATGTCTCACACAGCTCTGCCCTCATGTGCACCCATCTCTAATTTCTGCTCTGTACAGTCTAGCGTACGATGATTCCTCATGTATACAGATGATAGTGTGACTTGTATCCCAGTGATATATACATCTGTGTGTTAATCTCATTGAGTGTCTTGGACTGTGGGAAAAGTTGGAGAGAAAAAAATACAGAAACAGTGATGGGAAAGGAGAGTTGAACATCAAACCGAGAGAGAGATGCAGTGTGGAAGAGAGAGAGACAGGGAGAGAGAGAGACAGACAGACAGAGAGAGAGAGAGAGAGAGAGAGAGAGAGAGAGACAGGGGTAGAGAGAGAGAGAGACAGGGAGAGAGAGAGAGAGAGAGAGACAGGGAGAGAGAGAGAGAGAGAGAGAGAGACAGGGGAGAGAGAGACAGGGAGAGAGAGAGAGACAGAGGGGAGAGATAGAGAGACAGGGAGAGAGAGTGACAGGGGAGAGAGACAGAGACAGGGGAGAGAGAGAGAGAGAGAGAGACAGGGAGAGAGAGTGACAGGGGGAGATAGTGTGTTTCTGTTGTGGATTTACGAGTGTCAGTGGAGCAGCTTGGATGATTGTTGTGAGGGAGCTGTGGATTTTGGCCGGGGTAGAGGAGAGGGTTTCTCCCCACAGCTGAGGCCAGCCTCCCAGCTCTGGCCTGGAAGCAGCCTCTCTGTCAGGACACAAAGTCTACAGACGCTCGTTAAAGTGATCATGCTCTGAAATCTCACTCCAAATCCGCTTTCAAAACAACATGAAATGACAGGCTGTTGCAGTTTATGGACAAATGGATTATTTTTAGCCAAATCATTTTCTTGATTCATTTTCTTTCGTCAGTGGCTGTGTTGTGTGCTGTCTGGGTCCTGTTAGCCAGGTGAGGGGGCAGGCGAGATGGTGATAGTCGTACGTAGACCCGTCCGCTTGGGGAGACCTCCTCTCCCCAAGGGTCTGGTTTGAACACGGTGCAGCTGGAGAAACTGACTTCAGACCACCGTCAGTACCTTCACACAAACTCAAACTACACCATCACAGCACGCACTCACTCATATGAATGGCGTGCAGGTCTCGATTCGCCACGCCTCACTTTGAAGATGAACCCTCTCCCTGTCTCCCTCCCTGACTGTCAGGAGCTGCTCTCTCTCCGTCTCTCTTTCTCTCTCTCTCCCTGTCTCCCTGTCTGTCTCCTTAACTCTCTCTCCCTGTCTCTCTCTCCTTAACTCTCTCCCTGTCTCCCTGTCTCTCTCTCTCTCCTTAACTCTCTCCCTGTCTCCCAGTCTCTCCCTCTCTCTCCATCTCTCCCTGTCTCCATGTCTCTCTTTCTCTCCTTATCTCTCTCTCCCTGTCTCCCTCCCTGACTCTCAGGAGCTGCTCTCTCTCCGTCTCTCTTTCTTTCTCTCTACCTGTCTCCCTGTCTCTCTCTCTCCTTAACTCTATCTCCCTGTCTCCCAGTCTCTCCCTCTCTCTCCATCTCTCCCTGTCTCCATGTCTCTCTTTCTCTCCTTATCTCTCTCTCCCTGTCTCCCTCTCTCTCCTTATCTCTCTCTGTCTCCCAGTCTCTCTCTCTCTCTGTCTCCCAGTTTCTCTCTCTGTCTCCCTGTCTCTGTCACTCCTGACCTGTGTGTCTGCTTGGTGATGAACGAAACAAGCTTCGGATCACAGAAGTTTGGATGCCGTCTTTCTGTCTTTCTGTGCAGTCTTTCCTAAATGATTTGTTTCCCTCACAAACACTTAAACTGCTTTTTTCATTGTCTCTTGTTTATGGTTGTTGGACAGCACCCACAGAAAGCATGTGTTGGAAAGCTGACAGTGTTGTTTGTTAGTCTTCTTTGGTAGTTTTCTCTAGAAAGATCTCAGTTCTGCCAACTTGGTAAAAGCTGAAGTTTTCATTCATGAAGCCGTCGTACCTCATTTCCAATGGGCTGAATCTGAATGAACTCTCAAGCTCAGAGGAGCTGCTTGCTGGCAGACATGTCAACACTGGTACAACGGAGTTTCACCAGTTATCTTGGACCAGTTCAAAGTCTGCTCACCTGGTTACATTACAAACACTTTAATGCAGAAAATAAGAACTTTATTTTTCTCTTATCTTTCTCGCTCTTCATCCCCCTGTCTTCCCCCTTGGTTATTGCTCTTTCATCCCTATCTCTGTCCGTCCTGTCCTCTCCCTCTCTCTCCTCTGTCTTCTCTTTCTCTCCTCTGTCTCTCCTCTCTCCCTGTCTCTCCTCTCTCTCTCCCTCTCTCTCTCCTCTTCCTCTCTGAAGTGATGTGAGCCTTGAGGGCAGCACCTTCTTATTCCACTGCTGCCAGCGCCACGTTGCATTTGCAGAGGAGCAAGCCTGAGCCACAGAAAGAAGGGAGAAAAAAAAGATAAGAAAATTGGCCCTAATGAAAACCAGAAGCTGCGTCTCTCTTTCCTTCCTCGCTCTTCCTGTCCTCTCCGCTTCTCTCCTCCTTTCTTATTTCCCCCCCTCTCCTCCTCCTCTCTCCCTCTACTCCTCTCTACTTCTCTCTCCTCTTTACTTTCTCGTTCCCCTCCTCTCCCTCTTTCTCTCTCTCTCTCTCTCTTCTCTCCCTCTTTCACCATGAACTTGGAAACAGAGAGGAGAATTGAGCTTAATTCAAACCAGCTCTCCGCAACGACCAGATGACGAGGCTTTGAAGTGTTTATGTGCGTGAGCAAGCGTGCGCGCGCCTGGTGTGTGGTGTGTGGTGCGCGTCTATGTGTTTGTGTGCGTGTGTGTATTCGACCCTGTCTCTTCCCTGTTCTCCCCCTGATGTTTTTTTGTGAACTGTCAGGAAAAGCCTTTGAGCTGGAGGTTCAGTCAAAGCTCCGGTTAACCCTCCACAGCCTGGGTTCTGCCAGGCCAGCTTCAGCTAGCGGGCTGTCCTCCTGCCTGGCTCTTACAGAGGGATTAGAGCCGACATCATCTGACAGAACCTGGTCCCTGCTTCCAGGCTCCTGCAGTCCCTCACAGGGGGAAATCTACCTCCAGGGCTAACTAAAGCCTTTGGCCCCAGTTATCAAAAGGAAATACAGCAATGATACGCGTGTGCCCTTGCACACACACACACACACACACACACACAGCCTGCGCTGGTGCTTAGAGACCTGGAGGAGAGGAGGACGGAGGTTCCCAGAGGAGGAGGTCTCACTGGTTCCTCTCTGCTCCCCATTCTGCAGGGTGCGTCCCACTGAGTGTATTTACATTTACATTTATTCATTTAGCAGACGCTTTTATCCAAAGCGACTTACAAGAGAGAGCTTTTACAAAGAGCATCAGTCATTGAGCATAGCAACGTGATAGACCCCGAACACAGTCGGATTTTTAGATCGTGAATCATACATCATGAGAACCAATAAGTGCCAAGGGAAGAACTATAAATGCATAACACAACAATTATGAATATAAAGCAAGAGATACAACACACAATACATTAGATCAGGTGAAGTGACATACTATTGGCCATTAAATTCTCTAAATAGATGAGTTTTAAGCCTTCTTTTGAAGGTTAGAAGGTATTTGTCTCTTTGTCTTTCTCAGTGTGTGTGCACACGCGTGCGTCCTTGTTCCCTCTCAATGTTCGAGCCCCTCAGTTGAGAAGATGGTGCTGCGATAGCAGGAGAGGCTACATCGCTCATCGCTCCCGCCCCAAACTAAAACAACACTGAGAGACGGAGCAGGAAGACCCATCTGGGGGAACGAGCGTCGTCCAGGAGACGAGAGACAGACAGAAGCAGTAGATGCAGGAACGCTCCACCACTGAGATCAGAGAGGATCCTTTCACAGGAACAGAACGCTCGACGGGCGCCCTTTTGGCGAGGTCGCTTTATTAGAGGAGCATTCTGGAAGGTCACTGTCTACATTAGGACCGCCTGTGGCCTCGAATCCAGGAGGTTCTGGGAGTGTGTAAGGGTCGTACGATCCACCATAGGCGGAACTCATTCCAATAGAAGCGTTAGTGTGCGTGCGTTTGTGTGTGTGTGTGTGTACACGCGTGTGAAGTAGAGATCAAGCTGTGGTTCTAGGAGTGTTGGGTTTGGCCCAACGCTCTCACGAAAATGTGTTTAAATCCCAAGATTTAGCAGGTTACTCCAAGCACACTCTCATTCTATCTCCTTCTCTCTCTCTCTCTCTCTCTCTCTCTCTCTCTCTCTCTCTCTCTCTCTCTCACTATAGATAAACGGCACACGCTCCCATAACCACTACACACACACACCACACACACACACACACACACACACACTACACATTTGTCACCCCTTGGCCCTCTAACTTTACTGTCTGCACCTGCTGCACTCAGAGTGCTATCATTTCATCACTTCAGTACCTGTAAACCAGAGGACACCAACCTCTTGTAAGCGCAGGTCATCCATGGTCATCCTGGGTCCGAGCCTTTAGCTAGCGTTAGCAACAGGGCTGCAGCTGGTGTCTAGCAGAGTTGAGCTTGTAGTTTCTTCTCCTTCCGGATCCTTAGGGCCGGGTGTCCCACAGCGAGGATCCTGCCCCCCCCCCCCACTGCCCACCTAACCACCTCTCTTTTCATCTCCACATAGGTGTCCACTGATTCATGCATAGCGAAGGCCTATAAAAAAAAAAAAAAGAGAAAGAAGACGAGCTAGTTTCCGCTGGTTCCTTCACGCTGATTGTTCTCTGCAGTGCAGTGCAGCCAGGCTCCTCATTTGCGGGCCTCGGTTCAGACGGGCGACGTCAGCAGGTTTGGGGGGGGGGGGGGGGGCGAGTGTGCCTCCTCTTACGCTAAGGCTGAGTGCAGCCTCGGGTGGAGGTTGGGGCGGGGGGGTGGGCTGCTGGGGTTTGTGGTGTGTGATGCTCTGGTCGTCATAGTAACCGTGCTGAAGGGCCCTCCTGTGCAGGCTGCGGTACACCACACTAGTGGCTGTGGCCTGCTCTCTTTGGTGTGGGGTCTTTTATGTGTGTGATGTTAATGGACCGAGTGTGTGTGTGTGTGCGTTTGACCGTGGACAGGAGAGCCCTACGGTAACTCATAGGGCAGCTGAAGAAATATTGGCCCTCAAATACGTTCAGCTTTTTAGTTCATGATGCATGTTAGCCAACCGTTGATACTTTGTGCGTGTTTTGAAGTATTTCATAGCTTACAGTTCCTATTGGGACCTATGGGAAGTACTTACAGGAAATATATACAGGAAGTACATACATGAAGTACCTACAGGAAGTACCTATAGGAAGTACTTACAGGAAATATATACAGGAAGTACATACATGAAGTACCTACAGGAAGTACCTATAGGAAGTACTTACAGGAAGTACTTACAGGAAGTACTTGCAGGAGGTACATACAGGAATATAAATAACCTTTTCCTTTAGCTCTGCCGCTCTCTTCGTACGACTGATCCCTATGAGCCTGAGGTATTCTAACCCACGCTCTGTGACGCACGCTCCAAAACCTCCTAAAGACACCGCCTCCATCTATCTGAGGGCAACTGGGGGGGGGGGGGGGGGGGGGGGGTGGGTCTGCAGCTGTGGGGGGGTGGAGGGGGGGGTACCAGGCCAGGCCTTTAATCTGGAGCGGAGGAGGGAGGGAGAGAGGAGGCCCGGGGACCTGCGCTATGTTCCCGAGGGCACCAAAGTACAGGGTTCCCGCTTCGCTACCCTGGGGAACCCCGTCACACCGGCTGAAACGCTGCACACCCAGATCCTCCTCTGCCCGCGCTGCACACGAGGAGCTGGTTAACGACCTGCGCTGACTTTCAGACAGAAGAGCCTCGCTGTCGGTCAACCGCCTGCCGTCACTCACCGAGCGGTCAGAGAAACCGAACAAGCTGCAGTCGGCTTGTCACGATGACTCAGTCTCTCACCACCGGTCGACTGCGCAGCGCTACAAGAGGGATTTTATCCGGGCAGAATCGTACAGTCATCCCAGAACATGGGTTCCTCAGACAACCATTCGTCACAACATGATTTCACAGTCTCGCTCGTATAGTTTACGATAAACGTTTTTTTTTTTGTTTTTTTTTCCCGACCGCAACTTCTCGAACAATCGGTGATGTTATCCTACGCCCATTTCCCTCTCTGGCACATTCAGACACACGCTTCATTTTTCCTCCGTCTGAAGTGCGCGCGCGTCGAGTTACAGAGAGAGAGGAGAGCGGATGGGAGGGGAGGGAGCGAGTAGAGGAGAAGGGGGGGGTGGGAGGGAGAGGGAGAGGAGGATGGAGACCTCTGTCACCACACCCAGCTAATAACTCAACACACCATCCCCTTAATTTGATCATTTCTGTGAGGTTGAATTGTATCGTTGAAACAGCATCTTTTCCCCAAAGTATTCAGTCACTCATCCTCTCTCGCTACATCCTTTATTTGGGGTTGAATTGTGGCGGGTGAGGTTGTGCAGAGCAGAGATACAGGATGATGTTTTAACCAGCTGTAAACTGTTGGTTGTTCACCAAGCCTGTCTGGCCTGCAGTCAACACAGCATAGAGACCCTGCAGTCGATCTGCTGGGAAATACAGGCTGACCACAGGAGGGGCCTGGGGTACACACACACACACGCGCACACACACACACACTAGTCTGTCAGTTATGGGAACTTGTTTTTACGGTGGTTGGTTAGTAGTCATGCTGTTGTTCATGTAGTTTCAGGAGACTGTCATCAAACTGATGGGAGTTTGGAACTCACATGTTCTAAATGTTCCAGCATCTAAAACTGACAATACAAAAATGACTGAATTAGTGTTTAGGATGGGCAGTTTATTTAATACCTTTCTGTCCCCCCCCCCCCTCTCTTCCCTCTCTCCCCTCTCTCCCCTCCTCAGGGCGGTGGTGATGCCAATAGCTAATGAGTTTGCTCCAGACGTTGTTCTGGTGTCGTCGGGCTTCGACGCGGTGGAGGGCCACAACTCCCCTCTGGGGGGATACCGCCTCACTGCCAAGTGTAAGTACCTGCCTCAGGAACCTGCCTCAGGACTAGGAGGCAGTAGTACACCTGCCTCTGGCTAAGTATACCTGCCTCAGAGATATGGTAGTGTACTTGCAAACATTCAACTTTGTGTAGAGATGGGTAGAGGAGCTGTGTAGATGGAGAGGGTTGGGGAGATGGAGGGAGGATATTTTCAAAGAATGAGACCTTGAAGAAATCTGAGTCATCCTCCCTTCCTTTATTTCTCCCTTGTGAGGAGTTCTGTTGTGGTCCTGCCCTGTGGTCAAAGCATAGCATCACTCACGAGAAGGAGAGGGAGGGAGGGAGGGAGGGAGGGAGGGAGGGAGGGAGGGAGGGAGGGAGGGAGGGAGGGAGGGAGGGAGGGAGGGAGGGAGGGAGGGAGGGAGGGAGGGAGGGAGGGAGGGAGGGAGGGAGGGAGGGAGGGAGGGAGGGAGGGAGGGAGAGAGAGAGAGAGAACGTGATGAAAGATGAGAGAGAGGGAGTGATGTGTTGTTCCAGCTTATTCCCTGTCTGCCCTTCTCTCAGCCCTGTGTGTGTGTGTGTGTGTGTGTGTGTGTGTGTGTGTGTGAGTGTGTGAGTGTGTGAGTGTGTGAGTGTGTGTGTGTGTGTGTGTGTGTGTGTGTGTGTGTGTGTGTGTGTGTGTGTGTGTGCGCGCATGAGTGCATGTGTGTGGTTGTGGTTGTGAGGGGCCTGTACTTTTCTGCTTTTGTTATGTTCTGACATACACATGAACCAAACTCAAACTACTATTCTTAAAACCACACACATATACAAGTGAAAAGTTCTTACACACCCACACACAACTGAAAAATGATACTCTCAAGTAGGTATGTGAGGAGGAAAGAGATGTTGTCCGGGAGGGATATAGATATAGTGAAAGGGGAAATGGTGGATTGCATATATATGTATGACCCCCCCTGGGAGGACAAAAGCTTACTGTAGTAGTAAAGCCATAAAGGCTAGTCCACCTAACATTCTCCATGCTACATGTGTGTATCCAAGATACACTTAGGCTTTTGTTTGATATATATATATACGTGTGGAAATAAAACATAAAGCTGTGTTTTTTCATGTCTTTCGTCTGCATGTGTTCTTTGATCAGTGTCACCAGGGACCAGACTCAGCCTCTAACCCCTTCTTTTCACCCCTGCCCCCCACCCCTCCCCCCTCCCCCCCCCCCCCCCCCCCCCCCCGCAGGTTTCGGCTACCTGACCAGGCAGCTGATGGGGCTGGCTGGGGGCAGGGTGGTTTTGGCGCTGGAGGGAGGCCACGACCTCACCGCCATCTGTGACGCCTCGGAAGCCTGTGTGTCTGCTCTGCTGGGGAACGAGGTGAGGAGGGAGGGAGGGAGGGAGGGAGGGAGGGAGGGAGGGAGGGAGGGAGGGAGGGAGGGAGGGAGGGAGGGAGGGAGGCTGCCTATCTCTAGTTTCCATGATGGCTGACAGGTCATGTTGTGCCCAGTAACTCACGCCTTTCCGTCTGTCACACCTGTCAATCACTGGATCAGCTTCCAAAGGCATTGGTCCGTCCTCTCCGTCTTTCATGTCACTATGTCCTTCAGCCAATCATATCCCTGATCAGAGCTTAATAAGCCTTTGGAGGCTTTACTAGGTCCCTCTTCCTTCACTGTTGCATTAAAAAGAGATCTAGCCAGAAACTGCCATGCAGAGAAAAAAAAGAGAGAGGGAGAGAGAAAGTGAGAGAGGGAGAGGGGAAACACGAGGGAGCACTCCCTCTCTCTTCAGAGCCCCTCTGTCTGCTCTGCCCAGTGTGGGAGGGGCCCAGTCTGGGAGGGGCCCAGTGTGGGAGGGGCCCAGTGTGGGAGGGGCCCAGTCTGGGAGGGGCAGTCTCAGGACAGGGGAGAGGAAGTAACACACTTCTAACAGAAGAATCTGAGGTTAATTGTGGGAGTGTGTGTAGGCCTGGTCTGGAACAGAACCAGCCTTCTGGTGATTCACAGCAGACAAAAGCTCTGCCTCCTAAAAATCGCCTGCTGTTTTTCTTAAACTAATGGAGTGCTTTTTTGGCCAGAGGTTTGAAGTCATTTTCCCTTCATATTTCAGCTTTAACTGCCTGTCTCTTAGGGCTGTCTCAAGAGCTTAGGGATGGACCAGGAAGCACGGTTATTCTAGTCATTCTTTCTTCCCATTGTTCAAGATCGAACATCCCCAACACACAGTTGCCTAGCCATTGAGTCGGTGAGCTGACACAAGCTCACTGAACCACCTCTGTTACATCCGCAGTTGAAGTGTCCTGGATCCCCAGTTGGCGGTGAGCGTCTCTCCGAGACTGAAGCGAATTTCCAGGCCTCGGTCGGCGTTTGTGTAAACATTTATTTTAGAGAGTGACCCTCTTTAAGTGTTGTTACAGACCGGGGCGGCAAACACACACCCCCCCCCCCCTCCGAATATTTACTCTTAATTGGACATGGACGGAACCTGCTGAAGCCATTAGACCTCTAGCCTTCCCCGGCAAGACTTTCAAATCAGTATTAATGAGGCATAGGGGGGCTGTGCCTTGTTAAAAAAAAAAAGCCTCTTCTTATGACTTGACGCGCCAGGCCTGCTCTGCCCTGCTCACACGTCGGTGCAGCGTGCCGTTAAAACGCAGCCTTCCACTTCTCTGTTGGTGTTTGAAGTAGGGCAGAGCCGCACCAGTCATTCATGCTGCTGGCTCAAGTTTCATGAGTCGTCCTTCAGTTCTGTGTGCTAACCCGCTCCGCATCATGATGTAGGGTTTGGGATGTTAGCTTGGTGGAGAAGTCTCTGTTTTCTCCCCCAGATCAGGGGCAGGATGTGCTCTTATCCAGAGCCACTTACAGAAAGTTTCCCATTGACTTGAGGCAAGGAAGGTGAAGTGCCTTGCCTATGGACGTAACATCATGTTGGCACGGCCGGGGTTCAAGCCCTGGGCTGTGTCTGTTACTAGGTTTGGGCTGTGTGTGTTACTGCAGCCCTGCAGACCAGGACCTGAGTTTGGGCTGTGTGTGTTACTGCAGCCCTGCAGACCAGGACCTGGGTCTGGGCTGTGTGTGTTACTGCAGCCCTGCAGACCAGGACCTGAGTCTGGGCTGTGTGTGTTACTGCAGCCCTGCAGACCAGGACCTGGGTCTGGGCTGTGTGTGTTACTGCAGCCCTGCAGACCAGGACCTGAGTCTGGGCTGTGTGTGTTACTGCAGCCCTTCAGACCAGGACCTGGGTCTGGGCTGTGTGTGTTACTGCAGCCCTGCAGACCATGGACCTGAGTCTGGGCTGTGTGTGTTACTGCAGCCCTGCAGACCAGGACCTGGGTCTGGGCTGTGTGTGTTACTGCAGCCCTGCAGACCATGGACCTGGGTCTGGGCTGTGTGTGTTACTGCAGCCCTGCAGACCATGGACCTGGGTCTGGGCTGTGTGTGTTACTGCAGCCCTGCAGACCATGGACCTGGGTCTGGGCTGTGTGTGTTACTGCAGCCCTGCAGACCAGGACCTGGGTCTGGGCTGTGTGTGTTACTGCAGCCCTGCAGACCAGGACCTGGGTCTGAGCTGTGTGTGTTACTGCAGCCCTGCAGACCAGGACCTGAGTCTGAGCTGTGTGTGTTACTGCAGCCCTGCAGACCAGGACCTGGGTCTGGGCTGTGTGTGTTTCTGCAGCCCTGCAGACTCCCTCCTTTCTTCTCTTCATGTGCACATTGGGCTCAGCGCAAAACAAACACAACACTAACACCGGGTGTCTAATAAAACCCTGGTCACTGTGACCGAATTATCCAGGGAGATGTTCCCCTGCTGGAGGAGAGGAAGCAGCCAGCCTCACGCTCTCATCCCCATCATGACAGAGGCCGTCACGCAGAAACTGGAGCCTGCTAGATGTTTGGAGTGTGTTTTCCTTTCAGTGGAGGGAGCAGAACTGTGCAGTAGGCAGACCTGTCACAGGGAATAGGCCTCAGAGGAGCAGGATGTGGTGTGTTCCAGGGGAGCTCTCAACACGACCGCGGAGAACCAAATGCAATAAGCTAATCTGTTTAACCGTGACCACGCCAGACCATGACTCAGCCACTACTGAGGGGGGTCTGCCCCGAAATCAATCAACCTCAGGCGGTCTTCCAGAACGGGACGAAAGCGAGAGGGAGGCCAGGGCAGGAGTTACCCCTTGCTGAGAGACTTGACCCCGTCTCTGACGCCCATCTGAATGCAGTTACCCTCACACCTCCGCCTCCAGGGTCAACAGCAGGCTGGCCCGCACCTGATCAAAGACGCATCTGAAGTCAGAGGGACGGCTGCTGTCAGACAGGCACACACTTCTGCTTCAGTTCCCTCCCTCAAGAAGTCCAACACACACACACACACTGAAGACTGCATTCTCTTTGGTTTGTTAGCAGCCCGCGACCCTGATGCCTCAGTGAAGTCTGAGGCTGCTGATCTGGACTCCGCCCTTCTCCTGGAAGGAACGTTACCCAACACATGTTTGGGACTTGTTCAGCTTTCGACGAGTGCAGATGGGCCCCTCGCTGGCATGATGACCTGTCTGAAGGGTCCCCCTGGAAGAGGAGGGAGGGAGGGAGGGAGGGAGGGAGGGAGGGAGGGAGGGCGGGCTCAGGGGTTCAAAACTGGTAACTTATTCCCTGAAAACGTTTCATTCGAACATCAGGTGTTTTTGTGTTTGTGTTTACAAGCTGCTCGATTCTCCTCAGAAGCAGTCGTTTCATGATTCCATGGCGGTCGATGGTGAATCAAGAGACGTAATCATGCGGATAGAGTAGACATTCCCCCGTAGATGTGGGCTGGTGCAGGTTGTGAATGACACAGACATGGGTATGGTGAGCCTCGCGATCTGGGCCAAGCATCTCATGTTCTTTCCAACCCCCCATCGTGTCCTGTGCAACTGCAGCGTTTGCATCCAGCGTTTTACAGGCCACTGCAGTGAGAAGAGAAATACATCCTTGGTTTTATTGGCAGGTTAGGACAAGCTCTGCTATAATGAGTGTTGGGTTCCCTTTGAAAGCGGGTCGAATTAGCTGGGAAAGAGGAGGATAAAAACGTTTGAATGAACTTTACTGGGGTTTTTTGCGCCCCATACTTGGAGTGCGTAATCGAAAAGGCCTCTCTAGTTAAATGGCTCATGAATGATGCATTGGTGACGGCACAAGTCAACTCTGAACTCGGGACTAATTGATGATTGTGCACAAACAGATGTGGGGCCTCGTCTGAATTGCGGTCGTTAGCGGTTATTTCGATAAACAACAGGCTAATGCACTGATTACATCCAGTCAGCGGTGAGGGGATTTGCTCGGTTTTCTCCCAGTTACAGAGCGTACAGACTGCGTTACATTACATCCTCTCACAGATACATGTCATCCCAACCTGGAGCTAAACAGAAACTCTAGCTACAAAAGTTTGCTGCGCTACACAATGCAGAGTTAGCTCGCTAAAAAACACCAAATATCAGCCGTTGTCAGCTAACCGCTAACCTTTGTAGTTTTAGCCCTGAAACGGTGTGCGCCTTAATGCTAAGAAGACGGCATTCCTTCGATCCGTTCAGCTTTCTCGTTGCGGAACGTTTTTTCTTCTTCCAGGGCTCATTCCTGTGCCGCCTCTGGCTCACGGGGGTGTCTCAGAGCTGTTCTGGCAGAGGACTGTGTGCGTTTGAAGGCCGTGCCACTCAAACAAACCTGCGCTGCAGCGCCTGCTTCTGACACGAGGGCCATCTAACTGTCTCTGACAAAAGCACTTATTTCTTCGCCAAAAACGACAGACCTCACAGCAGAGAATAACTAGAGGGAAGGTTAGAAACACAAATAGACAGAATTCCCGAGTCACAGGCGTTCTGTGGCAGCGCGAGTGTGTTTGGGTGTGTGTGTTGAATGCGCACATGTGTGTGTGTTGAATGCACGTGTGTGTGTGTGTGTGTGTCGTACCTGGCAAGCAGGGCCCTGGAGCGCGCTGACAAGAACTATTAAAGTTTATAGGCGTGAGGCACAGCTGCCTGTCTGGTTGACGGACAGCCCTCTTCACCCCTCTTCTCCTCCCCCCTCCTCAACCCCTCTCACCCCTCTTCTCCTTACCCCTCCTCCACCCACGCTTACTCCACCCAACCCTCCTCATCCCCTCCTCCACCCAACCTTCTCCACCTCGTCCACCCAGGCCTCCTCTCCTCCACCCAGGCCTCCTCTCCTCCACCCACCCTTCCTCACGTCCTCCTCCACCAAGCCTCATGCTGCAGGGATGAGGCAGAGGTGTTCAGCAGAGAGGAAGGAGGAGGCACAGGCAGGAGAGATGGGGCAGGTTTGATGCCCAAGACTGAACAAAGCAGGCTGTTGTCTGAATGAGTGTGTGTGTGTGTGTGTGTGTGTGTGTGTGTGTGTGTGTGTGTGTGTGTGTGTGTGTGTGTGTGTGTGTGTGTGTGTGTGTGTGTGTGTGTGTGTGTGTGTGTGTGTGTGTGTGTGTGTGTGTGTGTGTGTGTGGGTGGGTGTGTGTGTGGGTGGGTGTGTGTGTGTGACGTTTCCTTAAAAGAGCTGACACTTCATGGCAGCTCTCCATGTCCAACACACACAAATCACTTGTTCAATGTGAAGTATGTGTGTGTGTGTCATTTCATCTATCAAGCCCATCTCTCCTTGGATGTCTTTGGGCTTTATTGGGGGAGGGGGGTGTTGTGCGTGAGTGTGTGTGTGTGCGTGCGTGACACGAGATTCATTCTACAGTTCTCAGAGTGTGTGTGTTTTTATAGTGTGTGTGTTCACATGATGCAGCCTATCGTGCCACAGTTGGATTAAAGTATCCCTCTCGCTAGACCGCCGCTCCCATCGCCCTCCTCACCCTCCTCCCACCCTCTGTTTGGTTTCATTAAAAAGAGAGCGTTGAGCCGCGGCCAGTCCCTGACACACTAGCAATCCCTCCTTCCTCCCCTTTCTGGCACGCTGCTCTGCCTTGCTAGCAGACCCAGCCCTGGATCAGCACCTCCTACGCCTCCTCTTAGCAGGCTTCTCCCTCCAGCCAAGCTACACCGGGGGGGGGGGGGGGGGGGGGGGAGTAAAGAATAGAGCATTGTCGTTATTAACCTCTTGTGTTTGACAGATTTACAGTCGGACGAGTCTTCTGTGAAAAGATTCTCTCTGGTCTCTTAGTCCAGTCTGGTTGTGTCCGTGTGGCATCGGTGTTGGTTTTTCACTCTCGCCTGGCTGTGTTGGGTGTGTCACATGCGTGTGGCGTGTGTCATGCTGGCAGCAGAGCGAGCGCTGCAGCATCACAGCAGGAAGCTGCGTGCTTTGACTCACCTGTCGTCGTGGTGATGATGAGTCGGACCTGGGCAGCAGGCTTGTCATGCGCACAGCAGCCGGAACTCTGTTGTGTGAACTGTGAACTCTCCAAATACTACCAATAAACAGTGTTGGCGAGGGTATGAGAGGTTGGATTGTGAATCGTGCTTGTTTGTCTCCCTGACAGCTGGAGCCACTTTCAGAGGAGGTTCTGAACCAGAGGCCAAATGCCAACGCTGTGGTATCCATGGAGAAGGTTCTGGAAGCTCATGGTGAGACCAGCACATGTTTTGATGCCAAATACGCCACCACTCCACCTAGTCATAACATGCTTGACTATACCTGCTAACTTCAGCCCTCACCTGAAACGTGTGTACGTCCCCTAACCCTCAATACCTCAGCAGATGTCGCTGGGTGTTTAACAGTCTGGCTGTGTCCCTGTGTCCTGCTCAGGGAAATACTGGTGCTCGTTACAGCGCCTGGCCTCCACGCTGGGCTGCTCCCTGAGTGAGGCCCGCAGGTGTGAGGCCGAGGAGGCAGAGGCCGTCACCGCCATGGCCTCGCTTTCCGTGGCCAGCAAGCACATCAGCAACAGGTAAAGGGGGGGTCGGGTGTGGGTGGAAGTGAAAACTCCTGAGCTTTAACTTGAGTTGATGTAGTTATCGGTGTGTTGATATGGTCTTCTCTTCTGTCCAGGGCGGAGGAGGAGCCTATGGAGGAAGAGCCTCCCATGTAGAGGCTTGTCTCTTGACATCCCCCCTGAGCCAATCACCAGTCCCTGTTTCAATTTGACCCGTCTCCTCTGCCGTGTCCGAGCAGGGCGTGTGCCCTGGAGGGCTTCCCTGCGGGGGGGCGTCCAGACATGAGCAACATCTCCCTCACGGGAATCCAATCGACCAATCAACGTAGGTGTTGTTGTCTGTACAGGAAGTAGGAGGCGACCAACCCTAATCCTCGGTTGCCAGGTCTGCTCCTCAGGACCCTTTGGGATTTAAGGGGGGTTAGCCGTCCCACTCTGGCAACCTTGAGTGCCAGTGCATTTACACAGTACATAAACACTATATATGAACCAGTCCAGAGCGGTTCTTCCTTCTGCTGCTGGATCCTGTCGTTTCTGGATCCTGTCGTTTCTGGATCCTGTCGTTTCTGGATCCTGTCGTTTCTGGATCCTGTCGTTTCTGGATCCTGTCGTTTCTGGATCCTGTTGTTTGTTCCACACACCCGATCCTTTCATCAAGGAAGCGAGAGCCTGAGACGTAACAAGCAACCGGAAGCGTCTGTTTTCTGGAAGACTGAGGAAGGAGAGATGGCATTTTGAATACCAGGTGTTCTGCTCAAAGGAAAGGAAAGATGCAAGGAAAGACGATGATGAACAGTTGTTGTGGTCCATGAAAGACAGTGAAAGACTGTGAGTTTGTGCCTTTTGCCTGCCTGGTGCATTTTCACGCTGAAGTCCGTGAAAGAGCTTTGCCTTAAAACTAGTTTTGGGGAAGAAGACCCCCAATCTCTTCTACCTTGTCATCCTTGTTCTCGGGCGAGGCTGGCGATGTCGGTACCACGTTGGCACATAGGACTGGAAGGCCTTTTGCATGTTTACCCATAATCCCCTGCGGCCAACCTACGGTCCCACCTTGTTCCTTTTTCACTCTCTGGCCCCCCTCCTCCCCCCTCCTCCTTCCCTCTCCTCCCCTGCTCTTACTTAGCCTTTGAACTGTAGTGTGAAGGTAGTTGCTAGCCACACAGGACACAAGATGGCTGGAGTGTTTCTCTGCAGGGCTGACAGGATTAGCATAGCACCAGACGCCAGCCTTCTAGCGAACGTTGGCATGCACTGTAGAGGAGCTACTTGCAGTTGATCAAACTGCTGTTCAAATGTATTAGAAGTCATTAAACAAGCCAAAGCATGACGTCTTATAGTCTCAAACCACTTAGTATTACAAACATATATACGACAGGCTTTGCTATTGTTGCTGAACACTCAAGACGCTTGTGATGGTCATGGATCTGTATAAGGAACACAGGACAGACTCCTGAAATATCACTGCAGTCAGTGTATCCGATGACCAGATGTTTTGTAGTAGGTAAACGAATGTGTGCTTATTTCAGTTGATTAGGGCCAGGTCTGGTGTGTAGATCCTGTGGTGGTGAAGCGGCCTCCTCCAATCAGGCTGGGCTTGTCGCCGGGCCGAGCGGCTCTAAAGGCGTCAGGTGCTACCGAGCGTGTTAGTGCTTGTTTTTAAATCTTTGAGGTGGTCTATGGTAGACCTGCAGTCTACACCACAGCTGAGGCATGGGGAACTCCTTTGTACTTTTTCCAATCAACTACTCGCAGATCATGAATGAATTGGATACCTGTATCGACAGCATGCTATCTGACGGAACTTGAATTTGACGTCCGTAACTCTTTAGAGACTCTTTATGACGGCTACAGTATAGATCACTGAACCTCCATCTCCTCCAACTCATTTTTAGCCTTTGGGCAACTCCCTTCAAGATTGTTTCATCATCGAAGTGGTAGTTATTTGTGTATTGTACTTTCAATCGACATGTTTGAAGCAGTGAAACACAGTAGTGATTGTTATTCCTCATTGATCCTCTGGGTATTTCTACCACAGAAGAGTTTTTGATGACTACTCCATTTTGTTTTTATTCCTTCCACCTTTGTTTCAGTTTTGATGTTGTCTTTACCATGTGGATTCCAGTGTCTTAGGTTCTTTTTCCCCCCCAAACTTTAACAAAAATGTGTTTTTCTTTGTCATTGTGTTGTTTTGAACATGTTGTCTCCTTCTGTTACACTTTGTACAGTCGACACACTTTCCTCCATGTGAGGGTTCAGATTCTTGATTTTGACGAGCAGCAGTTTCCTGGCTACATTTGGGAGGGCAGGGGGTGCAAACATTTCTACTTTGTATAATGATTCCAACAATTGTGTATTTACTATACTGTCTGTTCATAGTAGATTTCTATATGAAAAACTCTAAGTATATTATATATTATGAGATATTACAAACTTGTTTTTTGAAGTTAGTATTGCAAGGCGACATGTTCATATTTCATTGGCTGGTCTGACTCTCTGCTGTTCACTGTTTGTGGTTGCCATTGGCTACGCGTTGAGTATGGTAAATCCCGGTTGGGTGTTGTTTTTCTATCGCTGTACATGACTGGCATTGCCTTTGTCAACTCCACTAATGTGCTGTTTTCTCATATTTTGTTACAAAAGCTCAAATATTCCTTGTATGTATCTAGGCACTTTCTCCCTGTGAAACTTTACCAACTTATTTCTTGAATTGAGAAATGTTAGAGTTGAACTTGTTATATCTGACCAAAACTGATCGTAGTTCCAAATGGATCCTTCTGATCCAGCCCTGTTCATCCACTCTCCTGCTCTTCTAGAAATAATTCTGCTAACCATCTCAATACACTTGAGAAGGGAACTTTTTCCAGTTGAGCTCAGAAAAAGAAAGTGCAATGGATAGAATCAGTCCTTGTTCTTTTCTTTAGCGGTTCCCCTTGAAACACTGTGATGTTGTGCACCAGTACAAACTACTGGTCTGGTTCTGTCCTTCACCCCAGCCTCAGGTGTCTGGTCACCCTAACGATAGAACTGTCTGACCCTTAACCCCAGAGGCCCAACACAGTGGTTCACCAGCTGCAAATATCCAGGGCGGTCCAGGTTTGGTTCTTCATGTTCTGCCTCAGTCTTGCTAATATACCCAACTAACCTTTTATTTGTTCAAAAGGAAATGGATGGTTTATGAAATCAGGTGGTAAAGTGTGTTTCCATACTTTCATCAATTCAGTGCTTTAGACTGTGTGAGAATCACTCAAAGAATTGGGACGTTAAACTAGCAACTATTTCTGGGCCTTTAAACTTTGTTTCTAGTTCTATTAATTTCCGTTGCACTTGACATTTTCCTTGGAAATTAATTCCTGATTGTAATCCAGAAGAGATTCCTTCGAACAGCAAAATGTTTGGGAAGATCACCTAGATGAACAGAGAACATTGAATGGCTTTTTTTCATTTGCAAAGATTCAGATGTTTCACTAATAGTTTGTGATTATTTGCGAGTGGATTGCTACCAAGTTGCACAAATCCCGCCCCCTTTTCCAAGCCCTCCAATGCCTTTCAGCACCCGTGATGTTGAAATTCGACTCATGCATTTGTCAAAGGGACTTTACTTTCACCTGGTTACTCTTGCATTAAAGCCAGGTAGTTTGTCGTAGTCAAAAGAACTTAACAACTTTCCACTTAACATGAATGAACATTCCATGAGTTTTTTTTCTTTTTTTTTTCATATATTATTCTGGGCTTTTTTTGTTTGTTTTATCTTCATCTGACTGGACCTAAGGATTGTTGGTTGATATTTTATTGGGCCAGTTAGATCTGCTCTCCTCCTCCTCCTCACCTGCTCCTCTCTGCATGGTCCTAGTGTCCGCCCTCTGTATCTGTCCCATGTAACATATCTGCACACGAGCACTGAAGGACACTCATACTTTACCTGCATCCAGAGTGAAAGATGGACACAGGACCTAGTCTTGGTGGCAGCATTTGAATATTTGACAATAATAATCTTTTATCTAGCACTTGTGACATACCAACAATAGATGTTATTGTATCTATGTGGTATATTGTTTTAGGGGTAGATAACAAACATGCTGAGGACTGGATGGAATCACTTTTATGGGCATGGAGAGAGGGGGGGAGGGGCAGGCAGGGGGAAGGGGGCGGGCAGGAGGGCCGGCAGGGAGATTAGTTATGATTTGAAGTCATCCTGGGTTATCACAGGGCTCTGTCCAGAGGATCGCTTTGTCAATGTTGTTCAGTTCCACTTCAGCCAGTTATTTCTGTGACCACTGTGGTTAAAATAAACAGTTCTAGGTTTACAAAATGTATTAAATGCATATTGTTTTTTTTTGTTTTGTTTTGTTTTAACTTGTTCTCCATTGTTACAGAATAGTACTTTTTTTCCTCTGGATCTTTTTCGCTAACATGTTCTCCTTGACATCTACACTATATAAAATATCACGTTTTGGAAAACCTTAATGTCTAGTCCTTATTCATGTTTTTATTTGTAAATGCACGCATGCAAACCCCTAATTCCAAGTCAGCAATGCGAAACATAGTCCATGTCAGAATATAAAACATAATTTGTTAGAGTAACAAACTATTCCTAGATACACATGGTTACATTCAAGCTTTCTTTACTAACAAAGATTGAAGCAGCGAGGTCACATTCCCACTGTGGTGAGGAAGAAAACTGCATCTGAGGTTCAGCTTTCATCATGTTGCGGGGCCACGGTCACTCACCATTAAGTTTACAACTCAAATAGCCGCAAACCACGACTAAACGTTTGAATAAAACGAATGAAGGTGGCGTCTTGAAGAAAGCTGAACTTCTGGAGTATACGTCCCCAAAACGGGGATTTCGGAGGTCGCTTTACTGAAAATGTATCGTCATATTTTCATGGTATAGTTTTGGGTTACCGTATTTTTTGCACTATAGGGCGCACTGGATTATAAGGCGCACTGTCAATGAATGGTCTATTTTCGATCTTTTTTCATATATAAAGTGCACCGGACTATAAGGCGCATTAAGCGGGAAAAAACAGTCAGATGAATCAGTTGAATAATATTATGGTGAAGCACAGTATGTATTACTGTGCGACGCTCCTGGCTACGGTAGCCGTAATGCTGCAAGCGGTGCGGCTTTGTAGTTTACCAAAGTCGTACTAAAACATTTTGATTTAGCGCCGTGAGCACCTTGTACCACACAAAAATCGCTTAGAGGTCAGTAAACAAAATAATTAATCCATATATAAGGCGCTTCGGATTATAAGGCGCAGTGTCGTTTTTTGAGAAAAATAAAGGCTTTTAAGTGCGCCCTAAAAGTCTTTTAAGTGCGCCCAAAAAATACGGTAGGTTTCGTTGTCATTATTCATTTTGGATTATTTTGGTGACCACTTTGGTGCCCCCCTGAACACTTGGTGCCCTACGCGCAGCGCGTGATGCATGTGGTGGGAGCGGTGGTACTGGGTTACAGTCTACATTCCAGCATGCTCTCCTGGAAGCTGTGCCTCTCCAGGGCCCTGGAAGAAGAGGTGGTGCAGTAAAGTGTCGGGTCAAAGGTTAGGTCACACATCAGAATAATTATTATTTTCACATTGTTGCTTCTATCTAGTTACTTCCTCTTGGTCATCTCTTTGACCAGACAGGATGGATCTGCATATCAAACCCATCCTTTGTGATGTCAAAGCTGTTGTCCACCCCAGAGTGGATCCTTTGACCTCTCAGTGCCATCTCCAGCAGGGGGCGACGTTGCAAGGCAGACACCCACAGTAGCCTTGAAGGATTAGCCACCCATTTGGAAGAGTCAAAGGTCGGTCCCGTGTCTGTTTTGGTGGGTGGGTGGGAGGGTGTTAAGACAACATTCCAAACACAGAAGTGGACTCGTCTCTGCTCAGTCAAATAAACAAAGAGGGCAGATTGTGGAACGCTCCTCTGTCGTCCTGACTGGAGGCACAAAAGAACATGGACGCGCAAACAGCGTCATTGGTTGGTGGCATTGTGGGTCTGTTTGAATATTCATAAATCAGTTGGGTAGGATCTTGGTGCTGTGCCCAGGTCAACAACCCCGAACGTCTGGAGAGGCGGAGAGCAAACGGAGACGCAAGTGGCAATATTTGCCGTCTTACAAAGCGAAAGCAGTCAAAAGAGGTTTCTGAATCAGGGGGCCAACACAGGCGGGAGGGAAGGTCTTTCTTCAATAACACGCTGCTTTGACACACTAACGACCGCGACCTGGGAACACACATCTACCGTCTCACCAGGAACGAGAGACCGTCTTCTGGGCAGCTGAATGTTGTTCCTATGACCTCAGTGACGTTGGAGGGGAAGGGGTCAGGTCATAGAAAGGGTGGGATGTCTTCAATCTTGTCCTCTGGAACCTCTCCAGGGTCAGCCCACAAGAAGGTGCGTTTCTTACACGCCGCAAACCCCCCCACAACCAGGAATCAACGAATCCCGGGAACCCCCGTCTATTTTTCCCTCCTCTCGTCCCCACAGTGACATTCAGGTCTGTGGTGACCCTCTTTTTCCGAGCTCATCCTCCTCTTTCCCTGCATCACTTCCCTCTGTCATTATCCATGTCCCGTATTAGAAGAAGCAGCCTCAGTTTGAAATGTTTCTCTCCTCCTGCTCCTCTTTTTAATTGCAGGCTTGCGGAAGAGCATCTGACCAGCTGGGAATCACAAGCAGCGAAAATTACAGATCTGGGGGTGGGGGTTGCGGGGGGGAGGCGGGGTGAGGTTGTGTGTGTGTGTGTTGGGGAGGGGGGGGGGTTGGGGGGATTTCTGGCCATGTGACAAACAGGGAATGAGGGATGAGTATTTATGAGTCATGACTAAGACGAGGAATCCAAGTGTGTTTCCTTCGTAACTTAACCCCCTCCCCCCTCCCTCCCCCTTCCTAAACACAACACACACATTGCTCCCTGTGGACCAATAAGGAAGAATCGATCACTTTACAGTGTACAGTCTGTCGTGGCTGGGGCCGGGTCCAGGGCTGAGGATGGGCCTCTGGAATGGGTTGCTCCAGGTCACAGCGACTGAGAGGTGGGTGGGATGGGTCTTGTGTGTCTTTCTCTCTCTCTCACACACACAGACACACACACACACACACTAACTATTCCCATTACAAGAAACCTGTGTGAGATAGTTTCCATTATAAAAAGCTTCATACAAAGTATCTCATGCTGAAAAGAATGATATTGGAAGTCAAGAAGCTTGTTTTGATGTGAGCAGTTTGTCCAGAAATGCCATTAAAAAGATTTCTTATATTTGGACGGAATCTGTCCCTTTAGCTTGATTCTAAAGATCCTTGTCTTTGTCTGAATCATTTCACTGTTACTTTAGTCTAAATTAAAAAGAGGATCATTTGAAGTGGATACATTGTTTAAGTGCCTAATATCTACACCATAAATCCTTGCTGTAGTGTCATATTTTCCTAGTTTCATGACCACACAACGGCTCCAGGTATTCTGGGACATCGACACACACAGATTCCAGACCAAACTGTTGCTAAAAACTGAATCTGGTTCAAATGACATATTCGCAATTCTCGAGATTGAATCTTTTTTACCCTTGAAACAGGGAGAATTAATAAAGAATGGACACTTGGAAGTGTACTACATAGCTCTGGGTTCCATTGAATCGGGTTGCAGGCAGGTGTTGTGTATTTGACAAGCTGGAGGGTTTACTTGTCTTTCTATGTGTTTAGACTAGTGAGCAAAGAACGCACACAAATACACATCATGGTCTAGAAAGAGACTAAGCACAGAGGAGCAGATTTAAACAAGACCACAAAGACAGTAGTGTTGCAGGAAGATGGTGGTCTTGATGCTGAAACCTCAGAAGAAACACCAAAATGTTGAAGCCTCACTACAAGTAACTCACCTGAAACATATCTCATACTGTTAGGCACAGATCTGAAGTATTGAAAAAAGGTTTTTAAAGGTTTAGCAAACATTCACGAAAGTTTCAAAACCTTGAAAGAAAGTAAAAAGACAAATGAAAATATACAAAAAAATTTCCAAGGTTGAGCCAACATTTTCAATTACTTTTTGTATTCATGGTTTAATATGACTGAAAAGGTGTCCTTTATTTCTAGCTATTAGGTCATAGTAATGTTAATTGTTTGAATCAAAACCAACTCAAAATTCAATAGTACCCATTGTTTCTGTTGTTCTGGATATTCAGACTCTCCCTGGGTTTCTGGAGGTAGTGCCACAGCAATCAAGTCACATTTTTCATATTAACACCCCACACACCTTCATCACAGACGTCGAGGGGAGAAAAGCCTACTTCAATTTATGCCTGTTGTGTTAGCCCAGATTATACAGGCTGCCTGTCACCTTTCTGCGGCACCAGATCAAAAAAAGATGGAGGGAGTGAAAGAGGGGAGGAGAGGAAAGGATTTGCCTCCTCGAAGCGGCATTCATTTTAGCCCTGCTCACATCATTCACACCGCAATTCCCCCAGGCAGGCATAACCTTGTAAAAGAGACTGTATGTTTTATCCTATAGAGCTCCACACAAGGAACGCATTACCGCATGCTTTTTTTTTTTCACCCAGCGCTCCCCCTTCCCCCTCCTGCATACACACACACACAGACAGACACACAGACACACACACACACACACACAGTACCCATCACCCTTCTCCTCATTCGCCCACCAATATGAACAAACCTATTGTTTGTTTGACTTGAATAGCGGCGATTTGGAAAGTGTATATTGCCACTTCTTGTAACTTCATCCGCGTGTTTCTTTAGTTATTATCTGGTTGATTAAACATAGTTCGAGCCTGTTGTCACCATTATTGTCTATGCATGTTTTCTAAATTCAGTAGTATCAAGCCTGCGTGAAAGATGTTTTGAAAAGGAACACCAAGAAGCAGAAAGAGATGAGCAGACAGATCACACAGAGGACCTTCGTCAACCGTCTGAGAACGTTCACATGATTGATGCGTATGCAGACGGGAGAAAACAGAGTTAGCGTTTAGAATAAGAGGGAGGGAAGAGAGAGAGATGGAAAGAACAGGGCTTCTCCGGTAGCCTGACCCCCGTGACCCGTTGACCCTGCTGTGACCCCGGGTGCTAATGAAGAGGAAAGTGGTCCACTGTGCAAACATGTCACAGAGTGGGACTGGACCCAGACCAGATCACGTTTCACAGCTCGGGTGAACGGGATCGACACCTTCTGCTCCCACTGTTACCTACCGATCACGCTCTGGAGGGAGGGAGGTACTAGAGAGGAGACGGGGTTCTGAGAGTGGGACCCACAGGACACAGTTTTGGTCTGTGGCTCGTTGGTGTGGTCAGCCTCTCGTCACACACCATCCTGCTGTGATCGCTGGTCTTCAGGTACCCTGCATGGATGTCGTGTCTGAGTCATTTGAGTCGCTTTGATGAATTTGTATGTGAAAAAGGAAAGGTTGTGGTTTTAAACCTCATCCAAGGATCTGAATACACACACACAGACACAGCCACACACACACACAGCCACACACACAAACCGCACTCTTACGCTCCAGTGCTCCAAACCAGGGCCTTGGAAGGCCAGCTATGTTGAATTCAGAGGGTGATTTCCCCTGGCTGGTTCATACTGGCATTCCTCCACATGCTCTTTTACAGCCATCTTTACAACCACTTTAGTGTTCTTAACCCATTTTCTTGTCCAGCTTCATTCCTCTGCTCAGAAAGCTTTGTGGAAACCTCCCTGAGCTGGAGAGAGGCTGGGGCCGGAGGGAGGGAGGCTGGGGCCGGAGGGAGGAGGTAGAGGGGCTGGAGGGAGGGAGGGAGGGAGGCTGGGGCCGGAGGGAGGAGGTAGAGAGGCTGGGGCTGGAATGAGGAGGGAGAAAGCCTGGGGCCGAAGGGAGGGAGAGGGGCTGGGGCCAGAGGGAGAGAGGCTGGGTCCGGAGGGAGGAGGAAGAGGTCCTGGGGCCGGAGGGAGGCTGGGGCTGGATGGAGGAGGAAAAGAGGCTGGGGCACAGGATGAAAAGGGTGGCTGGGGAACATAAATTGATGCAGACGCACACTCCAACACAATCACACATACACCAAAACATACACACACTGAAACACAAACACAGACATGCACACACCAATTCATACACAAACGCTCTGACACAGATTAAGACACAATGGGCTGTACATGGTTTGGGTTGTCAAGCCTCAGCCATCCACCAGACTCTACACGAGGGATAAAGCCAACGCTCCCGACCTAATGAGCCCCGATCCAGGGATGAGCCTCGCGGTGATGAGGTACCTCTGGGTGGAATTAAAGTATTAGAGGTTCTGTTTAAGGACGGAGGGAGCAGAGGAAATGGATATGAATGGAGGAGAGCCCAGAAAGCTCTTCTGTCGATTCACTTCTGTCCAAGAAGCTCTAAGAAGAAGAAAACCCATCGGCTGAATTCCGCGAGCGCTGTAGAAGGCCGGAGCCGGAATACTCTGGAAGGTTTCTGTAAACAACTGCGGCCAGGGCGGCAAATGTTCGACACCTGTTCAGTGCTACAGAGCTGGTGGTGGGTGGAGGGGGGGGGGGGGGGGGGGGGGTGGCGGCGAAGAGTGTCAAAGATGTAGTGATTTCAGACGGTGTTGATATTACCAGCACTAATCAGGCTCTGCTTAAATAGGAATAATAAACATAGCAGGATGGGCGGGAGTCTAAAGCTGGCTGCCATGGTCAGTCGGCCTGCCGCCTGGGTAACAGGTGCACCAAACACACTACAGTCTCCCTGTGTCAGATCTTAACAACACCATTAGTAGCGTTGTACTGCATCAGTATTTGCTGACTTTATTCTGCTCGATAGGCCCGCAATATCATTAACCAAATAGCCGTTATTATTAAACTACTTATGGTTTTATATGAGCTTATATGGGTTTTTTTTAAGTCAAGTGCTTAGCCTATTTCATTGTGCAGGCCTAACTAGTTATCCTAACAGGCTGGCTCCATGGTATTTCTGACTAGACCTTAGCTGGGGAGAGGATGTGAGTCGGCATGAACGCAGCTGACTTTCAGATTTAGAGAAGGAAAATGCTGCCCGACACCAACCCCCACAAATACTGCAGCAAGCTTCACGTCGAAGCGAGGCCGACCCGAACATGAAATCCTGTTTGAGGCTCACACAGCGTAAACCTTTACTTTATCCCTTTTACTGCAAATTAAAATTTTGTAGCTTTTTCCGTCTGATTTTACAGGAAACATCTGGAGCTCTCGCGCCGCTGGAGCAGTTGCCCCCGGGTGATTTCGTGCTGTTTGGCTGTGAGCGCACGGGATAATGAGCCGTTATCAAACGAGCTGCCATGGCCGAATCAAGCCGGGCGGGCAGACCAAACCTTCTCTTCACTTCATGAATACCCACCAACCTCCTTTCCAGGCCAAAACAGACTTACTCACAATGTTGCAGTCTACAAAACACGAAGCAACGTTCTTGTTATAGGGATTCTTTGAAGCTCAGTTGTGGTGGAGTTTATCTTCTCCGTTGAAGGAAACGTTGCCATAGGCCTATTCCGTTTTGAGAGGTAAACGCAGGCGTAATTTACACACCTGCAAAAGTACCACTCCATAATTCGACCGTTTCATTGGCTTAGTCGGTGCTCTATCCAGTCAAAGGCCTGGTCTTTCTAAAGCACAGAGGGCCGGTCTGCCCTTGACATGCAGGATTCTAATTTGACACAGAGATTCCACACCCTGGAGTGTATATCACGCACCACAGTCCCCTATAATAAATCACTGATATGTTCTAGCAGCGAGCTCAGACCATCTCTCCATGTATTTACACATGTGCTGTGAGATTATGTGTGCTGTATTGTTAGAAAGTGGTTAGGACCTGTTGCTTGCGTTTTAAATGTAGGCTATAACAATTAATCCCACAGATAACGCAAGACTTTAAGTAGATTCTCTCATTCAGATGACGGTGATGAGTTGGATGGAGGCTGCTAATTCATTGCAGGTGCAGCCTTCACACCTGCCAGTTTGGGTCTCCAAGGGATTCGACACAGATCTTTGAAAATTACACAGGAACATATATCACGTTCGGATAGGCCTACCTGAGTGTAGGCCTATAGCCTACTCAGTTACAGGCTATTATTAGTAAAGTATTTCACAGCTCTAAAATGTAAGATCCATTTTATCAAATGGATCATAGTGGTGCATCCAATATCTACTATGTATGTCCACAGTTTATAGTTCTATTTAGAATAGCCTATGTAATAAATAAGTACTCAGGGCAACACAAATAAACTGTGCCTAAAGTGCCTTCTCTAAATTGCAGTAGCCCTGTTTGTCTTAACAATAAGGTCCATTCACTGTTTAGATTTATATCTAACCATGTCTGGGAAAATCAGATGTAAACACTTTTATGCGTTGAGAGCGCGGGGGTAGATAGAAGGAAATTAAGAGGCCAGTCCGGTATTTAAAGCTGAACGTGATTTCTTGTCGTTATCTGCGGTTGTTCAAGCTCCTTTGCTTGTTAAATTGCTCACCCCAGGGCATTGCTATTTAAATGATTACTTGTTATTAAATCAGACAAGCCTTTCTATGCATGGGTTTGAAACTGGCTCGAATTTACCCGTTAATGAAGCTGTACGGTTTTATGGCAATTTAACCATTTTTTTTTTCTTTTCACAAGAAAAGGGAATGAAATAGCTAAACAGAATCTCACACTAAACAAAGAATGTTGGTCTGCAAACACCGGATCTACGTAAAACAAGACAACGGACAAAACTCCAGCAAGCGTCATTTGTGGAAGTGTGATTTTGAAATTAAAATAAATATAGCATGCAACATTGTGAAATAATCTATTTATTAAGAAAAGTGATGCAAAATAGAAGTTCATCATAAAAATTATTTGAGTTTCGTTCAACTACTATCCATACTTAATTGATGAACTAGTGTACTTCACAAAATTACCACAGCTTCCCAGGCAATGGCTGTGGTAGTTGAGATAAACCAATGAGCTCAGCTTCATTCAAAAATATTTTTTAATAAATAAGCAAAATTTACATTGGACGGGGTCGAAAGACTTGTAAAATTCAAATCAGTAAAGTCCATGCAGCGTAATTCAGTAATGGTTCTAAATTGCATTTGTCCCTTTACAAGCGGATACAGACAGGTATGTACAATACGTGTTCTTTTATATAATATATATACTTCTATTTAGAGTTTTACACACAAAAAAATTGAAATATTCTGGAAATAAAAATTACTTTTTCTGTAGATCCTACTTCTGACAGGTTCAGAAAGCGTGTGGGGGTTGGGGGGTGGGGGGGGTGGGGGGGTTCTGCAGGTACACGACAGGTTTGTTGAGTTTGTTGGTCCACTGCTCACTTCATCAAATCCTGCCGAGTGTGAATTCTCTGAACATGTTAAAGTTTAAAAGTATGCGTTTCTTTTCCATGTCTTTGAGGTTTGTGGGTTCTTCAATAAAAACTATCCCTAGGTGTCTTCATATACTCTGCAGAAGTACACAGTCTGTAGAGGGGGAAAAACAATTTAAAACGATCAGAATTGGCCCGAGAACTGAAAAATAATCACATTGCAGGCTTATATGTTCTTTATGCCTCATGCCCCGTTAAAAGGGAAAGGCTGTTTTTGAAAAGTTAAATGGCATCACTGGTATGGGAAGTCATTAATGAAACCATTATTTACCCTTAAGTGAAACCATATGCCAATAGGAGAAAGTGATTTTAGTTTGTATCTGTAGGCCCACTAGAAAATAATATCCACAATTATTTCTAGCACCTGTTGAAAGGCCATATATTTCCATGGCAGCAGGCCTAAAACCAAAATCGAACCCAAATTAACATAATGAAGATTGCATGAGGCAATTTAACTGTATGGGCTGTATATATATAATATATGCTATATAATAATAATATTAATGTAGCCTGTAGGCTATGGCCTATACACACAAGTATTTGAATGGTCTAATCATTCAACGAATTATTAGTAGGGCCTAAGCTACACTAGCAAAATGCAGAATACTGTTTGACTCTTAACACCGCTGCTCATCTTAAAATAAAATTACAGAAATGTAAAATGAACTTAGCTTTTTGAGTTCATCATTGTAATTTTCTTCCACATTCCATGCAAGCCATGAAACAAACCACAGTGACGGCAGAAATGGACATGGTGTCCGGTTTCGTTTAAGAAAGACTACCTTTAAATTTACTGAGTTTACACAAATCACTGTGTAGTTTATTTTCCCTCTTGGTAAAGGCTATGTTATGGTTTATATGACAACAAAGCTTTGTTGATGAACGATTACGAGTGGGCGGCTCGTAAACTTCATAATAGGCCTGCTGGTCCATGAGAGTTCACCAAGCATCCCTGTTCCCATGCAGAAGTAACGCGTCAAACATGGAGGACAAACTTTGAATCTGATCTTTACAACAGGTTGCAGCCATTTACTGAACCCACTGTGTCAATGCGGTATTGTCCATAAGCCAAGCTGTAAACGAATCTGTCAAATAGTCACCGCACGAGTTATACGTTTTGAAGACAAACTCAATGTCTTAAGAATTAATAAATTGGAGATAAATACAAAAATGAAGCACGAGCTCTGAAACAACTCCACTTTGAACTGAATGATCTCCTAAACCCCATTTTGTTTGACCATGTTTCTTTGTAGGCCTTTTCAGAAAACCGTCAAGACCAATGGTAAAGGTTACCGGACGGTTTAAACATGTAACGCTTCAACGTCAAAAGCAAACGAATCGAAATTATCCCCAAAAGATTATTTCAATACATGCACGAAGGTTGTTATTATTATGACAGTTAAATATGATACCCGCCAAAAATCGACAAATGGGTGTCGAGTCCGGTCATCTACTGCGCACACGAGTCGGTGAGCAGTGATGGAGGGCTGTCTAAACCCAGAGGTCCTGATGTGAAATACAGGAACTGTCTTATCATCTGCATTTCATCTCACAGAAATGTTTTGGCCATTCTTACAGTGCCGGCTTATTTCAAGATGTTAACCGCGATGTTATTTACTCATCCATTGTGCTTGGTTACGGAAATGGATCTGAGACCCAATCTTTCTGACGTTATACCATGTATAGTGTGAAAAATAAGATAAAATAATGTTAATATATATATATATATAATAATGTTTTCTTATATTTTCGTTTGATCTAGGGGATGGGTTCGCCACCTACCGCTTTTGGCATTAAGTGATCGGCTTTTGGATGCTAGTGAGATGCAGACATGGACCACGCGCCCTCCATCCTCCACACCGAGAAGGCGTAACTGAGTCTCTCGTGCGCGACGTAGCTGCAGCTCGACATCTTGTTGTCCATCTCGTCGCTCTGCAGGACTTGATAGAGGAAATCGATGTACCTGGACGCCAGTTTGAGCGTCTGTATCTTGCTCAATTTATCCGACGGCAGCGTCGGGATGATTTTGCGTAAAGAGGCGAAGGCTTCGTTGAGCGACTGAGTCCGTTGCCTCTCCCTGACGTTGGCCAGCACGCGCTGGTTCTGCAGCTCCTCGTAGGACTGCGTGCTGCCGGGACTGGGTTTCTTGCCTCTTTTCACCGATCCGGGACTGCTGTCCTCGCTCGACTTTTTACTGTGTCTCCTCTTCCTCCCGAATCGTTTCTGTTGCCTGTCCAGTTCCTCCTCGCTGGTTGCTAGGCTGTCCACAGGGGAAACCGGGGAACTGGAGCCCTCTTCCATTTCTTTTTTAAAGAAATGCAAGGATAACGAAGAAAAAACGTTCTCCACTTTTGAAGCCGTAGTGACCAAATATATATATCCGTAAAAGACAGACGCACACACAAGTTTCTCTCAACGTTCCCCGGACGAGAGTTTTTAGGCTCTATCGCTTTCCAAACCTGGCACTTGGCACAGTTCTTCGCTCGCAGGAAGTTTTTACCCCCAATTATTTTTTTGGGAAACTTTATCCAGGTTTCAGATGCTAAATAGTTGTCTGGGTGGAGGGGGAGGTTGTATCGGCCTCTGATTGGACGGCTAATAAACAGGAGGGAACAGTCTAGAGTTACACTCCATCAGTCTGGGATCTAGAGGACCGCAGTAGGCAGCTGAACCGTTCATTTTCCAGTATGAACATAACGGCACATTAACAAAGTAAACATAAAGGCTGTCACCAATTTGTCATTATTGTCTACCAATGTGGAAATCGTCTATTCACGATTTTCGTAGTCATTAGAAGTGTGTTTTGTTTATCATTTAGAAGAAGGAAAAAAAAAACATTGTCGGTACACATACTCTTGTTCGATGCATTTGTTTGACCTATGTCCTACTGCAATAACGTAAATTACTAGTTATTAGTTATTAAACAATACCTAAAGTAGAAATGCATGTACAACTCTACGACGTGGAGATCAAACGTGCATAGGCATGGGTAAATAGATACCTTAGATCTTTAATCTAATCAAAAGTTTTTGTATACTTTCCCTAATTTCATAATGTGGAAGTAAAACAGGAAGGAAGCTTAAACTAACCAAGCGGTTCTCCGGTTACGGCGGGCGCCCAACACAGTACAGATCCACGCGCTGTGTCCGCCTCTTGATGTGTGACGTCATGTTTCGCCTCTTGATGTGTGACGTCATGTTTTCTGCACATGGCGGAGTACAGGTGGTTCCTATTAAAATCCGAATTATCTGCTGCCAAAAATCCGCAGATTTTCCGAGTCAGCTGACAGTTTCCTCTTGAGATGGAAGTGTTATTTCTTCAATTCTGTGAATGTGAAAGAAATCAATGGGAATGCAATTGCAAAGTATTTCAATTCCATATAATAAATGCTGCACTTTAGGCCATTTCATGGATCAATTCATTTATGTAATTCATTCACTTAGGTTAATGATTCGTTTCATTGAGAACTAGTGCTTGTGATAGCTTACAAATGTTCTAAAAGTTGCGCTGTTTTCCAACACGTTTATTCGATAATTCACTTGATTAACAACAGGCTTCGTAACCTGTACACGAAAACATCTGTCTTGCCTAAATGTCCAGTATGTTAAGTGACCCTTGTTGTTGCTCTCGAAGGGGGTGGAAATTAATATGTCTTCAGTTAATTGGACGCTTCACAATTATTCATGAAAGAGCTGGCTTAAGGAGATGTGCTGGCAAAACCTCAGAGATTCTGTTGCCTGTTTGGCCATCTGAACTCAGGGTCTGGTGTTTCTCTGACTAGAATACTAATACTGTGTGTCACTCTCCTCTTCCCAGCATCCAGAACTCACATGACAAATCTGTTTGATTCCAAAGGAGGTCATGTGGTCGTATATATGTGTAAGGCTATATTTTTTTGATATCTTAGGTTTAAGTAGAAATGTAATATCTTACACATGTAATCAGACATTAAAGTACACACATCCTTCACTCAAGTAAAAATACAGTTAAAGTTACAGTTAGTTAGACTCAGTAAAAGTGGAAGTTCTGACTACACTTTTTCAATCATGGCAAAGTAGATTACAAGAAAATGGCATGAAATATTGGTTATGCCACCAAACACAGATTAAAATGAAAGTAACAAGCCTGGCTTTAAAACATAAGAACACAGATATTTGTGTAAAAAAAATTGAATGAGTGAAAGGAAAAAGTTATCCGAATTTTTATTGGTGAAGTGAAATACTGGTACCAGAAGAATCTAGGTTAATACAGTAAGTATTCATTATACATTGTTACTTCCCATCTCTATATGTAATTCACATACTGCCATGCATTGATGCAAGACTGCCCCCCCACACACACTCTTTCTCTCTCTCTCTCTCTCTCTCTCTCTCTCTCTCTCTCTCTCTCTCTCACACACACACACACACACACACACAAACACACAGACACACACTCTCTCTCAGACACACGCTTTTCCCTGATTACACTCCCTGACCCTTTGCTCCTTGTTTCCACGTTAGTGAGAGGCCCATGCACCCAGGGGAGTGAGGCTCTGCTCTGCAGTCGGGCTGATCTTACACAGGGCCTGAGAGGTATCGTGCACCCAGAACCCAGGCCAAACCCAGGACAGACCCAGACAAACCCTTCTCTCTCCACCACTGTAAACTTTCAAGAAACAATGGTCAAGTTTTCCCTTAAGAACTGCAGATTACACACCTGACAGCTAATAGTTACACTGTGACTCCTCATTCTTTCCACATTCGTCATATCTAAACAACGACAACAAAGACAGACTTCCTGGTTCAGCTTCATTACACGCAAACCAAACAGGGAAACACTTCAGCAGCCATATTCCTGGGGAGAGAATTCAGCTACAGGTGGTGTGGACCAGGTGCTGTGGACCAGGTGCTGTGGACCAGCTGGACTGGACCAGGTGGACTGGACCAGGCTCTCTAGGCACGCTAGTCCCTGAAGCTCAGAAGGAGCCTGCCGAGAGAGATAGAGAGAGGTAGAAGAAGAGGGAGTTAGATTAAGAGAGATAGAAAGACCGAAAGAGGAGAGTGAAAGAGAATAAAGAGAAAAGACAGTTAGTTAGATTGAGAGAGGCAGAAATAGGAGAGAAAGAGAACAACAGACAGAAAGAGAGAGCGAGAGAGAGCAGAAGCTGGTGTCAGATCAAAGATGAGCCTAGGCTGTATTTCACCCTGGCGGGATGACGCACAGCTATCTCCCTGACACCTAAAAACCAGCTCCACATGGTGGGAGGGGGGTTCCTGCTTAACAGGCCCAGATCTCTTCTGCAGAGGCGTGTCACATCAATAGGCACACATCCTTCACGCACGCCGGCCTTAGATCACGGTCATAAATAGAAATGAGTGGCCGGTGGGTAGAGAGAGAGAGCGAAAGAAAGAGAGAGAGAGGAAGAGAGAGAGAGAGAGGAAGAGAGAGAGAGAGAGAGGAAGAGAGAGAGAGAGCGATGACCCGACATGTGCGGCATCAGTCAAGCCAGTCAGGGCTTTTATGAAGCGTCTGGATGAAAAGCCATATCACTGGATGTGGGTCTGGGCCTCGTTGAGTCGTCAGATCTAAGAGGGGTTATGGAAGTGTTGGAAAGGGTTGTGATTTGTTGCAGGGCCCCAACTTTGTGATGAGTGGAATTTTCCCGTCCATGTGCATGCCAGCATACCCCTGGTCTGGCCTGGACGCCCATAAGACTCACCCCAAATGATCTTGTTATTCATCACATTCATGTGTGTGGACATTTGTGATGTGTTGACAGCATATTTAGTTTTTTTATATATTAAGGTGATTCCAAATATTTGTTGTCATCGTCACAGTTGGGATGAGTTTGTCATCTTACGAAAGTCCCTGTCAGATTCACCAATGGAGTTCCTCTGACATCAGTCACATGCTGTTACTACGATCACTCTCCTCCAGTCTTCTCAGCAACTCTGATGACAAGGTGTTTCTGAAATAACATTAGGGGCCCTGCATAATGGCTTCATTGGGGAGAGTGTAACAGCTTTAACCGTTCAGGTTTTGTTCAGTATGTTTTTTTTCTTTTCATTTTCTGCTGCTCTGACTCCACTGTGGAAATGGCCCGGGGCAATGGGGGGCCAGGCAGGGGCAAGGGGGCTGGGGACCCCCACTGAGGCACCTTCCACTTTGATATCCCAACGGGGAGAAGAAAACAGGCCAGAGCCCCCTACCCCAAACACACACACTGCACCTCCAAACACACACGCTCCACCTCCAGACACACATACTCCACCTTCAAACACACACAAACAAACACACACTCATACATACTTCACTCCCACCCCCAAGTACAAGAGCAATCAGTTTGATCCAAACACTATTGAACCTCACTGGTCCATTCATACATATGCGTTTCGTGAAGTTGAATGATTTATGCATTTTGATATATATTAAAGTGGCTCCTGGAAAAAAAGAGAGAACTTTTTGGAGGAGATCCCTATATATATTCAGGAAATTTCCACAGCTCCCCCCCCTCACCCACCTCTCCTCCCTCACACACTTGCCCCCATCCCCAGTGCTCCCTCGACCGCCCCCCCCCCCACCCTTACCGTCTCCACCTAAAATGTTCGACCTGTACTCAACTCAAACAAGTTTCATTGACTTGACAGTTACAAAAAACAGTGTTGCCAAAGCAATTATGTCTGAGAAAACGCAATTATATTCATTGGGCATGTGAAACTTCCAGAATCTGAAGCCTTTGACAACAAGAAAGGTCCAAACACAGGTCAAGAACTGAGGTTTTAGCTCCATACAAGTGAAGCGAATTCAGCTGACAAACGAGAAGGGCAACTGATCATCATGATGGGGTGGGGTGGGGGTCTGTGTCTCCAGCACAAACACGGCTGTGTAATTAGTGTTGTACTTGTGACCCGGATGCCAGGGTTAGCACACGGGTCAGGTCTGATTCACAGAGCCCTGTGGAAGCAGCTGGTCTGGCCAGGCTGGCTGGCGCAGGGCTACGCTAGCTGGGGGGGACACTGTGGAGGACTGGGCAAACACCGGCCCTGTTTGTTCAACTGATTGGCTGAGGTTCGCTGGGTGAAGATGGGGTCGTCAACACAGAGGAGGGCTTTACAATCAACCGTCAGTCCCTATATCTCACCTCAGCCCCAGGCCCTGTTACACCCTTACACTTGGCAAAGACCTGACAATTTAAGCTGTCCATATTGGAATGGTAATAAAACACTTCCCACAGCCGAGTAAGGTATCCCTCCACACCTGCACAACCACCTCAACATCAGATTACATTTGGGGAGGAAGGGATGACTCAGTCTTGGGGTTGGTTAGGCTATAGCCGCCTGCAACAATCACTTTTTACTAGCCACGCTAGCTAGCCCCCTCGACTCGTAACACCTCAGAAAGCCTTGAAAGCAGAGCTGTGTTTGTTTAGACTCTCTGCTTGCTCTGGACATGGGGAGAGCTGTGATCCTAGTCCAACCAGGATCCCCAGAGCTCATCTGAACCTCCCCTGCCCCCCTCACCCCTCCTGCCCGGACCCCTGGCCTCAGGGGCCCGAGACGCATTGTAAAAGACGACAGCATGCTTCTCCCACCCCCACACACCAATCAGAGTTATTAGCTCTGTGGCTACCGCGCCGCCCTGTGAAGGGCAGGCTGGATGAGGGAAGCAGGCGAGGTATTTAACTAGCGTTTCACAGCTCTTAAAGTGCCACGGTGAGACGGGTGCTAGAGGGCTGTGGAGTCAGCATTTATTTTCTTCTTCTTCTTCTTTTTTTCTTGCAGCTCCTGTCTGAAGAATAACAGTCATTCTCTTATTCTCAAACACATCTACTGTTGGTGGTTGACTGGCTGGTTTTCTGTTGATGTCATTTCCATGTGGACCCAGCACCTGGTTGAAGAGTCTGAGGAATTGGTCAACGTCATTGCGGAAAATAAGCCATGCTCGTTTGCTCAGCGTTGTCGTAGTGAATGAGCTTAAATTCATCACCTTTAAGAGCTTACAAATAACTCACATCTGAAAATAGTCAGGCTGAAGTTTCCTTACTCTACAGGTACGATCTGGAGTTAACAAATCACACAAAGGGTTGTTATGTACTGACAGTTTAGTGGATTATTGATCAGGGAGCTGGAGGGCCGCTGAGTCTGAGGGATGAAGACAGGATCTTGACCCTCACTTCAGCCACTGTACAGAGAGAGAGAGAGAGAAAGAGAGAGAGAAAGAGAGAGAGAGAGAGAGAGAGAGAGAGAGAGAGGGAGTGTGAGAGACAGAGACACAGAGAAAGGGAGGAAAAGACAGAGACGTGAATGATATGGGTCCACACAGTCTGTTGTTCCCTGAGAGAACACACTTCTTTTACTCTCATACCACAGTGCACGAGATCGCTGATAGAAGTGGGTTTGGTGTGTGAGCATGGTCATACCAGCCATTTTTCCCTCTTAAAATAATAAATGGTCCTGAAAGCAGTGGTTTCCTGGCAGGTATAGAACACCCATTTAAACACATAGAGGATTTATCAAAGGATAGGACCCCCCCTTCGTGTTTGTGTTTTGTACTATTCAGGTATATTTGTTTTGTCAAACAATACATTATAATAAATTTGTGTTCTACTTTCAAACAAACAAGGTTCCTTTATGAATAGTATAGAACCAAATCGCAATAATTGTGTAATTTGCTGATGTTGATTTTGACGTGGGCCACATATGTTATAAAGGCTACACGTTGTATGTTTAAACTATATCGGCCAGCCTCTATAGTGTGAGCAGTGTTCATTTAAAAATGATTGACGACTCTCGCAAATACTGTGTCCAAACCTCGTCTGACAGATGAACTGACAGCTTCGTTTACATTAGTTTGCAAATTAGCAAAGTTCTGATGGGAACGTTTCTCCTGCACCCAATCCCCTCCCCTCCCCAGCCCCCCCGACGTCCAACAGGATGCGATGCGCTAATTATATTTATACAAGTCAGAGGCCCGGAGTTTTCACGTGGATAGGCCGATAAACACACCTGCCATCCTATGGAAGAATAGCGGCCCAGTGCTCGAGGCTTCACGGTGTTTGTCAGTTTTTGGTCTGCCGGATGTTAAATCAATAAACAATCTCGACGTAAAAATAAACGTTAAAAAAGAAGGTCCTGATGCAATCCCCAGGCCTGCGTGCTGGCAGTGAACTTCGGAGTCCCCCCCTCGTCTCATCCTGCAGAGGGGCAAGGCCAAGATCGACAGGCTGCGAGAAGTTCACAATGCCAAACGATAATACAAAGCTCATTTGATATCTAGCGGATGATTTTTCTGGAGACCTATATAACAACATCTCATCTTATGTTTGATCTACACCAGAGTATAGGCTATTCGACTGTTTGGTGATCACAGTGGGTCTTGCTGAATTTGGTTATTTCAGGAGACAGCTGCAACGCGACCCTAATTAGGAACCGTGACGCTGAAACCGTGACCCAGGATCAGAGTATCAGACTAGAAGTGAATAAATCACACAAACTGACGAAACCACGGTGTAGTTTAAAATATCGTTAAAGAACCATGCTTCAGAACACCTTTCACTCAGTTAACAACCTTCACAGCCTGTCCTCTTTTTAATGGAGTGATTCCGTGTAAGGTTATTCAGGTTCATGACCGGTGTGTGGTTTTATCTGTGAAGCCGTGACGTGACATGTGGCGCTTCTAACAGTGCTAAACAGATCAAATGAGATTGGATATTTTACAAATAGTTTCCACTAGAGGGAGGCAGTGATCAGTGTCCGTTGGTGGTGACAGTCAGGTCACTCATCAGTTGGACACCTCCGACGCTGTTTCTGATCCTCACACTGTCGCACTGGGTGCCATCACCATTTTAAAAGTAGTATTGCCAAATTTCTTGCCCAGGCCTGTCTTGACGTACATCACGACGACCCAATTATGTGTATTTAAGGAGGATTTTTTTACTGTTTGGAATCAAACCATGGATGATTAAAAGTTTGAAAAAAAGGCAGTAGAAAGAAGAAAAATTTATATGAACATTTTAAGCTGCTATACATTTTTACCTGTCTTTACAAAGTTGTTACACCGATATTGTGTTGTTGTTATTATACTTTCTAGAAAGTGAATAAGTTGGTATTACACTTTATAACAGTTATTACCACATTGTTACACTGTTATTAAGTTGTTGTTGTTGTTGTTGTTGTTGTTACACTTAATACCAGTTATTACTACATTGTTACATTGTTAAGTTTTTATTTTTATATAGTTTCAGCTGTGGTCAGTTGTCCAATGACTTTTGCAGCAATGAATCCTGTGTCAGCAAGGCCAAATCAGAGTTATTTTGTTTTTGTTACTCACTGAACCTGGAAATTAGCTTGTAAAATGCTTTTGATTGTGTTTATACTTCGTGTTAAATCCAGAAGGAATCAAACCATGGATGACCAGGCAATACTACAATGAAAAGTAGTATTGCCGTGGCAATACTGGCAATATCGACAATGGCAGCCTTGGTCACACAGAAGCTACTGAACTGAGCATGGATAAAAGCCTTACCAGAAGAAATGCTGCTTTTCATTTCTCTATACAACTGCTCAAGTTTCACTTTTATTCATACAGATGATTATAACTGATATTCTGATATCTTTATGAGAGACCTGTTTGACTACAGCAGGGATAAACAATGCATCAGACAAATGATTTACCAGCATGAACACAAATTTTATCAAGACAAAAGATGCATTTATTTTTTTAACAGAAAAATAAGCTTTGTACCTGTAATGCAAACAATGCTTGACTATACATTTTTCCGTACGCAGCACATCTAGTCAACCACAGTCCCAGCTCTGTGGAAATTTTTTACTTGCCCAATAGCATGACCAACTCTGATGGAGTCATCATCCCTGGGTTGGAAAGATGTGAAAGCAGCTGTTCGCAGGACATAGCTGTACAAAATAGAGCTCTTTTAACAGCCAACCAACTCCCACTCAGGAAAGCAAAATGCCCTCTAACTCTTAAATGTATCCTGCTGTTTTTATTCACAAATGTTGAAGACATTCCATTAAATGTAACTATAAATACAAGCATTTTTTTTTTAACGGCCACTTTGCTCCCTGTTAACGTTCGGTCAAGTAAAACAGGTGACCAGAGGACAAGGAGTCCAGCTAGATCTAATCTGTCCAGAGGGGCTGCAAATCATGTGTCACAGTCAAGTCATACACGCTCACACAGAGTACACACACACATATGTATGCTAGCTCACACACACACATTCACACTCAGAGGACACGCACGCATGAGTATGCTAGTTTACACACACGCATGCACACACATGCTCACAGAGTTCACACACGCACACTCACACACAGAGGACACACACGCATGTGTATGCCAGCTCTCTCTCTCTCTCACACACACACACACACACACACACACACACACACACACACACACTGACAAAAGCATTGTGAAAGGAGGCAGGGTTCAACCCCACAGGGTTCATACAGATCTGAGGTCTGGGAACCCTGATCCATGTTTTCGTCATCATCCACAGGGTGGAACAGGCATGCACAAGCACACCTAATCACATGCGAAGGCCAACGCTGTGCGTGTGAACATGAGACAGCAGCACAGACAGCGGTGCGGGGTCACCACTGGGGTCACCACCCCAGGAGGAAGACACCGAAACAAAGCGAGAGGTCCATATGTGCGCTCCTAAAATAGACCACCTGATCTAGAACCTTCTCAAGACACATTTCCATCCATCTCCGGTCTCCAGCAGCGTAACCCGACCCACTTTCCCACAATGCAATGCAACTCTTCTCAATTGTTTCCTGAGGGAGTCATTAAAAAGACTAAGTCTACGCATGCAGAACACGGGATACGGGCAAGAGAAACGCTGAAGAACTTCTCTATTAGTATCATCCATCTTACCCAGGATCATACGCAACGTCAACACCGGTCCGCTGCCTCGATGCCATGACACAAATTCTGGATGTGGTTCCCAGTGACAGTAGGCTGCTGTCAGGGCCTGGCAGCATGGGGCTGAGCGAAGAGGGGCAGCTAAGTGGGAACAGCTTGAGGAGCCTCTGGAGCACAGGGCACTTTACCAGAAGGGAAATGACTAAACCAAATGCTTTGGTGGCTGAAGCAGAGGGAATACACTGTGCCTGAACGAGACAGCTGCACACAAACACACACACACACACACACACAAACACACACACAATCACACACACACTGTAGCTCGGTGACAAAAAAAGGCTCATTTAATAACATTAAATTGGTAAACAAGTGAATAAATATACAAATCATTTAAATAATCAGTTATCAAAATAATACAATGAAAACAAAATGAATGTACGACAAACAAATATTTAAATAAACAATCCAATAAATAAATAAATAACCAAAGAAGACACCTGACATGCACAAGCACAATTAAGGACAGTTTTGCACGTAAGACCTCATTTACATCATTAAGACACTTAACACATCGGCTCGCCGTGGTTCCAACACAACACAGGCCTTTGAGTGAAAAACGCTCCCCAAGTTTAAAACACACATAAAAAGATCTCCAGACTAAGCGCTTCATTCAGTCCCCTGTGCCAGGCCGCCTTTCTCCCCACGACAAGTGCCATCAATGTGGGATCCAGTCTGGCCTTGTGCCCCCTATTCAGGGTGAACAACATCCCTGCTCCAAAGACACTAGCTCTCCATTACCAATCAACAACAAATCTGAATATTTAAATGTCCGGGCTGAAGAGAGGAGAGGGGGTGACCTGGTGAGAAGTCTACAGATGCCAGGCAGAGCAGGGCAGTGAAGCAGGAACACCCACCATTGAGATGGAGAGCGGAGAGGAGGGTAGCAACGAAACGCTCCCGCCTCACCCTGCCTCACCCCCCTCGCTCTGCACACTCAGGACGAGTTAATCCCACTTTATCCAGGAGAGGCGGGCTGTCAAATCTGGAGAGAGACGGGGTGCAGAGGAGACAAAAGCAGGACAAACACAGAGTTTAGATACGTTTTAATGACCATTTAACAAGTCACAGGTTCCGGTCCCCCTCCCCCCCTGAGGGGGCACCCTCATATCTGAAAGCCCCCCTCCACAACATGCCTGAGTGGACCCCCACAGCCCCCTGGTTAACTTAAGCACACAGACAACTATTGAAGCCAATGAGAATACTTGTGCTTTGTTGAAAGGGAGCTTTTGAGCTTGGATGTTAAAGGACGGACAGCTGGAATTAAACACACAACAAATATCAACAAAGCAAGCGATGTGTCACAACTCAATTCAAAGCCAATGAGCTTTGGGGTTTGCTTTGGGTGGAAGCCTTATTTTCAAGACCCTGTTCAAGACCCCCCTTACCCTCTCCACAGGTACAGCACTCTAAAGTAGGCCACTATCCATCTTGCCAGAATGTGTATTGTGGAATTATTACAAACATTATGTAAGTTTGCGTTGCATGATAATCAAATGTTCATGTTTACTTTTTAAGTTTATATCACATGATCAACTGACGTGTTCTCGGGCTATATTTTCCAGGTTCCAAAAAAAAACAAAATATTAAATGTAGGTTACATGTGGAACAGCACCAAACCGTCCCTCCACAAAACTAAATTCAACAGGCATTACTACCTTATTACTTACCACTTGTGTTCCAAATGGCATTGGTTTGATTCTTGTAACCATTCTTCATACATTCATCTACGTACGACTTAGGATCACGACCTGACATCAGAATCTCTCTGAGAAGAGCAATATATGCAATCGCGAGCCTCAAGGTGTCAATTTTGGACAACCGTTTTTCGTAAGGAAACGTGGGAACGTGACAACGGAGTTCTTCGAAGGCCGAATTGATACTCAACATCCGTTTCCTTTCCCGGATGTTGGCGGCATGACGTTGGACCTTGTACGGGTGATGAGGCATCAAGCGCCGCGTCCGCCGCTTGGAGACCTCGTCAGGTTCGTCCACGGAGGAGCTGTCCACTTCAGCACCGACTCCTAGTCCGGGCGACTGGGAGTCCAGGTCGGTGAAGGTCAGCTGTGCATCGGGGAACACTGACTGGCAACCAAAGGACGACCAGGGCGAGAGCTGGCCGGTGACCGCCGTGCAGTCGAAGAGAAGGGTGTCCAGTTGAGCCTGGAACTGGATGTTAGGATCCATCTGCCCCCAAAATGCGAAGTCCGTGTTGCCATCTTGGTCCAAATCAAAAAAGAGATCTTCCATTTAAAATCTAGAACAATTACAGTATAATTCCAGTAAATCTGGACGGACGCGAACTATTTCTTCTTCTAGTCAACTCCGTTTGGTGCTTCGTCTCCCAGTACAGTTCTGATGAGAACCATTGGATGTGCAGCGTGACCTGTAAAGTGTAGACTGAGTGATAAGCAAATGGCCATATCTAGAGGATTAAATAGTTACCGGTCTTCATGATTCGCGGCGGGGCGCGTGGAGCAATTCTAAAGGCTGAAAAGGACCTAATTAACACACATGCCCCCGTCTAATAGATGACTCATTATACCTTTTGGAAAGCGGGAGTTGTGTACAAAGGAATAAGTTGATTTTTTTCAAATTAGCAACAGAGGGAAAACACGTGTCCAATTATAAACTTAAGTTCCTCCCTGACATTAACAAAGAGACGTTTGGCACTTGTTCCTTTGGGGGCCTGGCTAAGGAGCAGTAGTTTGAATTTAAGAAAACAAGGGTGCCATCTTGAATTGAATACCCTTATTAATTCGAACTAAACTGACACCAAACAATACTGTCTGGAACATGTGACAGCACTTTAACTTAAAAAAAGGCTTAAACGTCGCTTTCAAATTAAGCCTCTTTACTCTAAATGAATCTTAATACATCTTAAATAGCCTAAACGAAATCTAGCAACCTGCACCTCCTACAATGAAAACATCGGCCCTATTCTGCATGGACATGCATGAAATTTAGGCTAGTGTTAATTATGTAGACAATTTGGGGGAATTTTTAATAAACGTAATACACTTAACAACTTTGTTAGAATAGTATACATTTATTTTGCGTCTGATTGTCACATTAAACATAATTTTTGTAGATAACATTAAGGTGGACCGTACGTGGGGCAGATTCGTGTTATAGAAACATCCTCGGAACGGGACGGTCTTTACTCAGCATCTTATGGCTGCAGTTGGTGTTATTATTGGGTATAAATTAGTAACTATTTATTATTTGAGTGACTACCTACAAAGTTAGTCTATATACTCGCTGAGAGGAGGCCAGTGAAGGCAGGTGCACAGTGCACCCTCGCTGGTGATCCGTCTGGTCTGACGCAGAGGGGGTGTAGTTCTTAAGAAGCGAGCCTTCATAAAATTAGAGATTTTCAAGGTTATAACAAGGCGTTGAAATAATGTATATTTCATACTGAAAGTCAGTGCATATGAACAGTTGTTCCAGTTTGAACTGAAATTTAGAGGTTAGATCAATCCAAAAAATAATTTATTAGGCCTATAGCCTACTATGAATTGATTTTGTCTGATACATATGAGCCCTAGTCTAGTTGGCTACATAACATTTTTCGTCAAGAACACGTTTCTAATTGTGTCCTTTTTAAATGTCTGTCATTACTTTCAGATCTGTAAAAAAATACGAATTGCTAATTAAGATAATAATTAAAAAATGTATTAATTAATCTCCCTCAAAATTGTTTGGGGGTTATCACATTGGTATGATCATTGATCGATGCTCTTTCGTAAATCACTCTCTTGGAAGTCGCTTTTGATAAAAGCGTCTGCTAAATTAATAATATAAATGTTATCTCGATCCCCAAAACGAGCATCATTTATCGTCTGACATATAGCTGATATGTCCTAAAGATTTTATTATGAAAAACGGGGCAATTACGGCTTTCCTTTACTGCATCTTTGAATCACAGCTCATGCTCATAAAAGTGTTTTGAAGTGAAAAACTCTTGTATAATGTCCTCGTCGTTTGTCTGTGTGGGACTATACACACTAAATCTGAAATGCGCTTTGGCACAAATGCTCACATTCCTTGCCTCCAAGCAACTGCCTATTTGGCAGCATGGTTGAACCATGTGGAAATACCACGTTTAGATAAACCTTCAAATCGTATTATTTTAGACCTCATGATCTGTCTGTCATTCCATCACCATATTTCAAAAGACTGAATTCGTCAGGCAAAAGGGAAAATAATTATCTTGACAAAACTATGCAATATAAGCAAAACTTTATAGGCATTAGGCTACATAGGGAAATGAAACAGGTCGATGTAGTAGGCTGTTCCAATCCCGTTTTACACGAGGATTATAAAGCCAAATAAAAAATTGGCGCCTGTGTAAGATTTGAATAGCAATATTGTTCATTCACATCAATCAATCCGTTATTCTAAGGAAGGAGAACTATGCGTCATTTCCGTTTCTCTCTTGACCTGAGGCTCAGCACGAGCGCTTGTCAGAACCTTCTGCCAAAGAGACAGCGGCCGGTCACGCGCAGCTGACGGCACCGCTTGAGTTCTATTTTGTATTGAAGGACTCGCCTGTCAAATGCAGAAGCTTCAGCCTTTGAGTATAACAAAACAAATGTTCTAACAAAAGAGGGTTTCAATTGTTGTTGTTTTTTGTCTTTTCTTTTGCTCGTCTGTTGCTGGCCAATGAAAGCGGTGACAGGTCTAGGTTGACGACGTCAGACCGGCAAATGAACAGCCTTGAAGGAGACGTTAAAAACAGCATTACGAGCGCTTCTCTGGCATGCCAGGTGATCCATGCCAAGCACACCCAAGCTCTCTCTCGAGATTGCGCCTTTTTACGCAGTCTAGTCTCGAGGCCTGTACAGCACATCTGTTTGCAATTAAGTCGCCGTTTTTGAAGTCGGCTCGACTTGGGAGTTATTCGGAAGAAAACAAGGAAGTTAATAATGCAAATGGAGAATTAAAAGCATATAAAAATCGATTTCCACCAAACTTGTTTTCTTTCATCTCTACTTCAATGCGTTATGAATTTTAATCAATTACATACTCACTGGGGCGTTACTCACAACGCGTCTGTGTAATTTCCTACACGTGTAAACTTATATTTCTCAATCATAACAGACTTTTAAAATAGCAAAAATGCAAAACCAAAACAATGTTGCAAGAGACAAATCTGTGTAAAAACACGCACACACACTGCACGCACTCATGTTGTAAGTATTTACATTAATCATCAAATGAACTAATTGTAAAGAGGCAAAACGAATGCCATCAAGTGAAATAATACAATGATCCCCCTTTCGTTGCAATCAGACAATGTTGTTTGTATGAATGGTTGAGTGAAAGAGGTGATATAATCTCAGTCCAATAGCTGTTGAATCAGACAGCTGTCAGAAGCACAGCGTGGCAGCCAAACGCAATCTAGCGTCCTCATGTTTGGAAGCAATTCTTTTAATCTTGGCTGTGATAGCAAGCATTCAGTGCCATGGCATGGTGGAGGGAGGTGATAGCTAAACAAAACACACAACTAGATGAGATTAACCTTCTCCCCAAGTCCTTTCTTAACCATTAGACATGTAAACATACAATCTATAGTTGTATTGTCGTAAACTTGAAATGTCCTGTGATAAACTTGTAAATTAGAGGAATGCTTAGCGGGCAGGAGCTATGCCCGAACACCATGGGGAACAAGCAGGAAGAGCTGTTTATGGCCTGCTGCGCCTATTTGAGTGTGCTGTAACTAAACTGTCTGAGTGTGTTTGCCAATGAGAGGAAAGGTAATGATCCTGTGACACTGTCTGATGCCCAGGAGATATTGTGTGTGCGCCTGTGTTTTATTCTGAGAAGGGGGGTTTGGGGTGGTGGTGTGTGGGGGGGGGGGGGGGGGGGGGGGGGCAGGTTATGACCACAGGTGTGTCGATGCAGGATTAAAATGCTTGTGTATGTTCCAGCACAGACAACCACACGGTCTCATTAGAACTTGGGGATATGCCCCCCTAGCCTGGTTCCCATTCTTCTCTGCTAACCTGCTCTGGAAAAGGGATCAGGGTCATAAAGAGAGCCCAGAACAAACACCCCTCCCAGGGCAGAGCTGGGGGCCTGAGAGCCAACACCCTCCCCGGTCATGGAGCTCCAGGCTGTAGGCGGGTCAGGGTCTGTGTGTGTGTGTGTGTGTGTGTACTCTGGCTGTGTGCGACTGCCAATATGCCTGTGCTGTCTGGTTGGTGTTGGAAGGTCTTTGGTATAAATGTAAGTGTGTGAGTGGGGAGGGTGTGGGATCCGGAGGGGTAGGGTAGAAAGACAGAGCCCCCAAAAAAGGATGAAGATAGTCAGAAAGAGGGAGAGAGGGAGAGGAAGAGAGAGAAAGAGAGCCAGGGCGTTCCAGCCACCAGGGTTGAAGGATTGTGTCTGTCCTCCTCAGAGGGGAACGCTGATGTTAACTAGGCCAGATGTGAACACACACACGGTCCCTCCAGCCTCTACTCCCCCTCGGTGGAATAAACCCATAGCCTGGGTCCCTGCCCCGGGTCCCTGCCCCGGGTCCCTACCCTGGTCCCTGCCCCAGAACAGGTGCACCCTTTCACTCCAGAGATGACCCAAGCAGCCTCTCAGGGCCCCTGAGGTCACCGCTAACAGGCCGGTGAACACATTACCACTAATGACTGTCTGCTGGTTTCATTGAGTGGCTTTCTTTTTTGCTCCGTCATGCCCTGCTCCAGGAGTCTGGAGTTGAGGCCAGAGACACCACTGTGGAACGGGAAGATGAAAGAAAATATTTGCGGCTGAAATGATCTTATATTGTGAGAGGATCTAGTAGCAGAAAAGGGGCGTGAACAGTCATGTTTTCATCAATTAAGGACACTAAGGAGAGCAATGTCAGTCAGGACCTGCCTCTTTTAAATGGGCAATTGGAAATGATGCTTTAAATGAGAAAGAAACTGGTGTATACTACCCATCCTTCAAGATGGCAGAGTTTCACACAACAAATAAAACACTAACATATTTTTGTTAGCACAGGAAGAGCTTGTTCAAAGGGGTGGAAAAGGATCCACATGTCTCTCTACTGGCATATGAAAATACATACTTCCTAGACAGAAATTCCAGGCCGTGCCAAGGATATATAAACTAGAAAGAGAGCGGGTGCATAAACGATGGAAGGTCGAGCTATTAAATGTATAAAGAGCTTTCTCCAAGAGAAGGACAGAATTATATCTCTGTCTGTCATATTTACCATTGTTGGCAAATTTGGCCAAAACCTGTCCTTGTACTGAAAAACACTGAGAAAACAGGTGTAGATTGATGTTTTTTAATTCGATTTATGAGCCAGTACGATTAAGCAATCATGAATATACGTATAGCTGCAAGTAAATTTGTAAACCATCTGGAGTGTGTGGTAAAAATAAATGGGGCTGTAATTTCACAACACTGCAGATACATTTGACATCTGCTATGTATCAGATCTTCAATTTAGTAGGCTAATCGTTTTCTGAAACTACATTCTAATTCTCAATTCTTTGTTTTCTGAATCATTAAACATATGATGAAAAAAATATATAACTTTCGTTGAATTGAGATCATCCACTATACAGTTTTTCAGAGTGTAAAAACATTGCTCATCAACTGATGATCATCCTTCATGAGTTGACAACATTGAAGAGATGGATATTAGCTTACAGTTTCACCAGCTCATTTGAACTTCAAACCAACATTTCTTAGAGCATTCCAACAGGCAACATTCTCAAACCACATATAAAATAACCAATAGCTCTAATGCTCAGAAGTTACACACAACTGCACCAACACTTGCATCTGAGAGCAATTAGATGGCAGGTTTCCACGAAAAAGGTTCAAAGTTTCAGTTAGACGTAGGACCACCAACCAATACCCCCCCCCCCCAAGGTGAGGGAATATTAGCATCGAGGACACGGTGGCACAACAAAATAAAACAAAAGCATGAGAGTAAAGAAAACTAAAGCTAACAACAACAAACACATCGACCGCGTGCAGATGTGAGCGACTGCATTCCTCTCCGGTTGGCTTGGTAACTTCCTGCGAGGCAGCATTACAGACCTCAGATGCTTGTCTCTCGATGGCACCAGGGGACATATTGGGCAAACTTCTTTTCTCACACTCAACTCAAAACAAAGTCCTTCGTTCTTTAAATCATAAAAGCCTGTTTTTTTAGATCAAAACATTGTTTAATGTAATTCTGATCTGGTGTAGCCCACTGTACTGTTGCTCAACATCAGCAGATACTTTGACTCATAGGAGACAAAGCTGAAATCTGAAGCCTCGTCCATTTCCATACAAGTCTTCGCAAACAACACACATGGATGTGTGAAATTGAAAGGGAAGGTTAACATTACTTAAATCAATTATCCGTTTAGAAAGGGTAAAAGTATAGGGGGGGAATTGGCCATCCTCCAGGTTTGCTAGGAATCCTCTGTGCTTCTGGACTTCCTAAAGGGATCGTTCATGGTGCTTTCCTGACTCCAACCCCTCCCAAATGTGGACGTTTCGCAGTTTGGATCAAATGTCTCCTGCTGTAGGTGTTACTGTTTCCTGCCTGTTACAACTCCTGCCAATGCCTAAGCCCCTCATTATTCCAACGTTTTGGAAGCTGTCATTTGGAGAACAGAAAAAGGGGGTGAGGGGTGGGCAGTAAAGAGCAACCAGTTATAAGAAACAGATCGCAAAATGTAAACACTAATCAGATGACGCAGCAGGGAACAGGAAATATGATTCCCTGGAGCTGGAAGCTGCGTTCATGAAAGAGAAATTAGATAAATGAATCATTGTATTTTAGCTGGCTCTGTGGTAGGAGAAGACAAAAGTTTGGACGTGAGAGGGAGGGGTTCACAGAGGGACAAAGTGGGAGGAGGGTGTGAGCGTGTGTGAGGAAAAAAAGAGTGAAGGAGAGAAAGACAGATGAAAGGGGGGACAGAAAGAAGGAGTGAGAGGGGGAGAGAGATGGAGCAAATGTAATAGAGATAGTGATAAAGTTAGATGAGATTGAGGGAAAGCACAGGAGTAAGAAGCAGAGGCTATAAAGACACCGGACACTCTGAGACGTCTCTCTCATAGACCTGCAGGATGCATATCATCCATCTTCCCAAACCTTCCCTGACACCCTGGGTCAGGGGGCAGAGTAAGGCCAGTCCTGCAGTACTGATGCTGCCTGGAGACTTCTGGTTAGTCTGGCATGAAAGTCAGGGAAGGCTTTTCAAAAGCCAGTTGTGTCCAGATAAGCAGCCTGATAGTCCAGAATATACACTTTACAATTAAGACTGGATACCTTTTTTGTGAAAGAAGAAAAAATTGTTGTAAATGAATCGCAAAGGTGAATTACAGCTATCGTTTTTTTTCGTAATCTAAGTTTGATATTGGACAGAAATAAAGACTGTATATTACATTACTTACTTATCCCATTAGCTCTACGTATGATTAATTAGCTTTTGACGTGTGCGTGAACTAGGTTGTTTGGAACTAGAAAAATTAAGTAAACACCATTCTGTGTAGTCTACAAACACAGATAATAACAATACATAGCTAACAACGCCACCTAGCCATCTGGATGACTCATCACTTCTTCACAGTGGGAGCATGATGAGAGTGTAGGGAATATGTGGGTAACATGTCCTCTGAATCATTTTTAACGTTAACGCGGAAGCTGACATTTAACAAAAGGAGAACTGAAACAAGCTCCTTCAGTGATGCTTGCAGCTCACGATTAAACCCACAGGAACAAGACAAGTCAGACCAAGACCAGTCAGGGATTATTTGAAGTCAAACCACAGCCACTACAAAACAAAAGTCAAACGCCACAGAACCCAGCCTCCGAGTCCTCTACCTTGAAACTAAACACAACTACCATCCAGCGTGTCAGGGAAAGACCCAGACAAGATGGATTGGACATTCCCACAGCTTCAGACAAGGCAGACCAGTACATTTAAGATAATATATGGTCCTGTCGTCCACTCTGTGGGACGGGCAGAGGAGCCGGCTGGTGTTAGTAGAGTCAGGGGCTGTCGACCTTTCTCCCAGTATGCTCGGCCGCCCGTCTCCCCTGTGGTGAGGGGGGGGCAGGGCCTTGTCCTCCTGGGACCCTGACAGGGCTCCCATCCAACTCTCATCCCTCCCTCACCCAGCCCTCCACGGTGGATAGTGCGGATCATGGCCGCTTGGCAGTAGTCGCACTCTTTCGGGGGCAATGAAAAATAATTTCCTCCTGAAGATGTGTCACCAGGGACCAGGGTTGGCCTGCTGGACTGAAGCACCAGGAATGCTGGGCCGGAATAACAGGGAAATCTCTAAGACAGACGCTCCAGCCTCTCGCATTCTCTTCACCCAGTACTGATCACACAGTACAGGGGACTGAGTACCATAGAAGGACATATTCAGAACACCGTCTCACTGAGTCATGATTATGTCGTTCAGAAGAAAGATCAATTCATAATTCTAACAATGTTTACAAAGAATATCAGAATTCTTAAAATGATCTGTGAAGGATCTCTTAGCAATACTCTGCATGGAACACACATTTCTTGAGATCTAGAATAAAACATCACGTTAAAATCCCAGCAATATAGTTGATATGTGTTTTTGGGGGAGACATGCTCACCTCTCTCTACCCTATGTAGTGTACCTGGATGGTAATGGCATCTGGCAGTAAAATAGAGCCCCTTCCCCCAGCCACTCTTCCTCACCCACAACCCTCCATCTTCCTGGCTGGAGGGCTGTGTCTGTGACCCGCCTGACTCGGTTAGAAACCCTGGAACACCCCCCAGGTCTGAGTGTAAGTGACTGTGACAGATCCCATCTTTTCTTCTGCGATGTGAAAGTACTAACATTCGCCCCTCGTTAAATCAGCTGGACCTTTGAACTCAGGAAAAAGACCACGGTGGAAAATAAACCTTCTCTTCCATCGTTTCTCTGTGTACTCCCCCCTTGTTTTCTAGGAGGAGAGAATTGATCAGGCTTTTTACAGGGCGCCCCATACGGGTCCTTCAGACCTGCGGTGCCACTGCCAAGACACGTCTCAAGGTACCAAGGGAGTCCAGGACCTCAAAAGGACTTTGAAGATGAAGCCATGCAGCACATTTTGACTTGTGACAAACAGACTGACCATGGGTCATGTACGTGGGCCACGGGATTGTGGAACAGCATCTGGAAAAGGCCAGAAGAATGGAAAATTAATTGTGAAAGGCACATTCTCTGTGAAAGGCACAAGTCACATATTCTGTATGTATTTACCCAGAGTAAGTGTAGTTGAACCTTAGCTGCAGGCAACCAAATAGTGTGGTGTAATGTGTTTTATCCCAAATCTCTGTTTCTAAACATAAGTCCCCCGTCCCCCGTCCCCCCCGTCCCCCCCGTCCCCCCCGTCCCCCCCGTCCCCGTCCCCACTAAACCTAGACGGAAAAATTAAGTCTGGCCGTCACAAACTGTAATAACCAGTGCACCTTAAGCTTCAATAAATGTACTGGTTTCCCAGTTCCACTACACATAAACAGCCAGACTTCAAAGACCAGTTGAAAGGTAGCGATATCTTCCTTAACCCGGGCCCGTCTGCTTGGCTAACACGGGCGGGGAAACGTGGAAATGTGGTTCCTATTATTTGATAAGCATCCCATATTTTCAGAGGTATTTTAATGGCCTGGAGTTATTCCTTTCATGGCTGTTGCGCTAACTCTCTAACGGCAGTGGGGAATGCTCTGCACGGCAGGGCAACAGGAGTGGGGGAGGGGGGTATCTTTATTACGCATTGACACCGGGGCACTAGCCACCGCACATTGTGATGGAGGGGCCGATCAAGTTTTCCTTTTACTCACCACGCTGGTATTCATTACGCCTTCTCCTTTTTTCCTTCTGTCCGTTTATTTTTCGCCGTCAGGAGAAAGACGGAGCGAGTGCGTGCTCTCTTCCCCCCGGCAGGACAAGTGCGGCGGGTTCCCCGGGATGAGCGAGGGACGGTGTTGTTTCAGGCCGCAGGGTACGTCAGCAGCTGTCATAGCTGGCCTTGGCGTCGCCACGGTCTGGCCTGTTTGTTGATTGTACGGCTTCTGAGGAGGGGATTCCTGACAGGAGACGAGACTGTGATGACCACCTCTGAGCCGACAGTCCTCCTCGCTACTTCGACAGATGCTCGAGGGGAATCCTCCAACAAACTGACCGCTGGTGGTAGATCAGTGTTAATATCAACCTCAGTCTTCTCTCACCTTGAGTGGTTTGATCCTGGTGCCAAACTCCTTCTGTCTAAGCTAGGAAACAGGAACATCTGGCTCACAAAAGGTTCTGCCGATGTCGTTGAGAATAAAAGCGACTGGAACTAGTGCCTAGATAAATAGGAAGTGAATTAGGAAGACTGACTAGCAAATTGTGCTTCTCTAGTGACTGGAGAGACAGTGTGAAAGCAATGCTTTGTATAAGAAAGAGGTTCCTAAGACAGGACTTGTTTTTTGTGTAAGTCAGTGTAGACTCAGGCAGGGGTGTCAAATTCCAGTCCTCGAGGGCCGTTGTCCTGAAGGTTTTAGGTGTTTCCCTGCTCCAGCTCACCTGATTCTAATGCTGGGTAGTTATCAAGCTCTGTGGAGGTGTGCTGATGCAGGGAAACATCGAAAACTGTCAGGACAGCGGGCGTCAAGGACGGGGAATTGACGTCTGTGGCTTGTGGCGTGTAAACATCCATACAAAAACACGAGAGCGTCTTAGATTAGATGAACCTTTATTTGTCCTCCAGGGGGTGGAAATTGCAGTTCACAACAGCAGCAGGGTAAAGTACAGCACACAGAGTTGCAGGGTAATATACATAATGACAATAACATAACAATAGCAATACAATAGCAATAGGCGGGCACGATAAGGTCAGATATAAAAAAATAAGAAAATAAGTAATTTAAGTAGTCTAAGTAGTCTGGTTAAGTAGTCACAAAGTCCCTTTGTCGACTTTCAATTGTCCCTTTGAGAAGTGTACGGTACTGTTTTTGCACAATAAAACTTTAAAGAAAACAAATTGCTTTGGATATTTGTTCTCCTTCCAGTGAAGAAAAACCTCACACCCCATTATCAGTTGGTTTTCACAGCACTTCCTCATTGTGTGTCCAGTGTCTCGGGCTCTGGTCAAAACACAAGAACACAAGAGAGATGGTTCATCACTCTTCAAGCCAGACCACAATGACACAGTCTCACCCTCTGGGATCTGAAATTGCCTCATTTACAAACATCAGAGTTTGTTTTTGTGGAGTTATGGACTAACCCCTCTGGCATGTCCTTTGTGGTGGTTACAATGACCCAACAGTGACTGTGAATGCTGTGTAAACTGTCACATAAGCACTTCTTTGTTTCAGAGGAGCTTCAGGGTGGCTCTGGGTGGGAAGTGCCCCCCCCCCCCCCCCCCCCCTACTGTAAACATGCAAAAGTCCCTCCACCACCACCCCCGCCTCCCCTCTCTGCTCTGCCCAGTCAAACAATAGGACAGAACCTCGAAGGTGCTATGGTCTCACATGGTGAATCTGGAATATGTATTTACCATGCCAGGCTATCTGTCTTTTGAATGATTTTGCAGCAAATTCTGTTATTTTTAATACGTTTCTTCTTTTTTTTGAGGGGAGGAAAATGTATGTAATCTCTATGGTTTTTCTCCCTAAATCCCAAAAGGATTTAAGATGTTGCAAAAGACACTAAAGGATTTAAGTCTCTCTGACCCACTGAGCTGGTTTATCACGCCTCGTCTGGGCCCAGTTCTTCCCCCTCCCATGACACCTGAACCCTGAGGCTTGACACATCATGACACAGCCAGCACATGCTTCCAAAGAAAAGTGTGGATCTGACTCAGCATACGCCAGAACCGTCCAGCCAGGTATCCGGGATTTCAGGGGGGGATCAAGAGGATTTACATCCTTCCATCTTGCATAACCTTTCTAGAACCATGTGTGTGAGTGTGTGTGTGTGTGTGTGTGTGTGTGTGAAGGCAGAGTGTGTCAGCAGCCTTTTACCTCAGATATCTTTACAGTAACATGTTCATTTGTTGCGTGAACTTGCGGTCCTCAGTCGAAAGATCTTCCTCTGGTGTTTCTGGGCGTGGTCAGGTGTGTTTGTTATTACTGTTCCTCACCTCCAGCTCAGGTAAAGGTGCGTGGGTCAGGGAACGCTAAACGCTGACACCTGTTGGAGTCATGCTGTGTTTAGTTTGACAGGCTAGGAAGGTGACAGAGTAACCAAACTCACTGAGTCACACCAGACGTTACGGAAACCCCCCCCTGCTCAGCATGGCCAGGGAAGGTGAAAGGTTAACCTTGACCAACGTGTTAGACTAAACCCTTCGTCAACGTCTGGCAACACCTGTGGCCCTCTCACACATCCTGTGGTCAGCACAGAAAAGCGCAGACAGTTTTGCGCATTCTCGTTCAACTACCGAAGACACAGTGCAGACAACCCATATCCACACCCGCAGACCAAACACACGCGATCGTGTTACATCAAACGAAATCAAAACAGCCGTCAGGAACAAAGACCCAATGCATCCTCGTGTCTCAAAGGAGGATAAAAAGAGGGATGGGATGGAGGGGTCAGACGGATGGATAGATGGAGGGGGAGGAGGGGGAGGGGGGAGGGGAGGAGGGGAAGGGGCGATTCCACCCCATCAATCAAACACCAGCATGAGCAGCCAATGACCCGCTCCATGAGATATGTTGTCAGGATGTGCAGATATCTCTTTCTTCCTCTCTCCATTTTTCTTCACTTTCATTCTCTCTCTCTCCTTGTCTCTTTCTCTTCCTCTCTTTCTTTTCTTTTATCCGAGAGCCGCCATGCCCAGAAGGAATGGATTTGCAGGCCCGCTTTGATCCTGCCTTTATGATTCTTTTATTTGCTTTAGCCACATCCTTCTCTCCACCGCGCTCTGCCCAAGATGCTTTGAATTAGGGGGAGATGAGAGGGGGGGATGGGTGAGAGATGGGGGCTGGCCTGGAAGGTGGGGGTGAGAGATGGGGCCGGGTGGGGGGGTGGGGTTGGCGGGGGATAGGGGGCGTGTGGTATTCTTGCTGAAGGCCCCAGGAGGTGATGTGGTGGTCCAACATGTGAACCGGTGAGGGTAAGGATTGGGGGTGATCGTTGGGGTGGGGGTGGGGTGGGTCCTGGAACGGAGGGTCCCTGGAGCACGGGGGAACCGGGGGGCTGTTAGAGTGTGTCTCTGGCACCGATCTTTAAGATTTCGGCTGTGGCTGCACAGTCAGACACAGCTCCAGTGAGTTTCAATCATGAGTGCTGTGTTCAATGCAGATGCTTCTTGCTTGAACCCAGATCTCCTCCTCTGTAACAGACACACAGAGAGAGAGAGAGAGAGAGAGAGAGAGAGAAGAGAGAGAGAGAGAGAGAGAGAGAGAGAGAGAGAGAGAGAGAGAGAGAGAGAGAGGAGAACCCAGGCTGCTGATCTGGCAAACAGGAGGCAAAAACTTCAAGCTTCACGTCTTTGGCTCCGTGTCTTTGCTCAATCTCCCTCCCCAAATATAATAGAGCTTCTTGAACCCCGGCAGCAACCCTGACAGGCAGTGAATCAGAATCAGAATGAGAATGACTTAATTGATCCCCGTGGGGGAAACTCTTTAGTAACAACGGCTCAAAGTCTCGTCAATGCACACAGGGGGTGTAGGAGAGTAGATGCTCTCTGGGCCCTGGGATAGAGGCCCTCGTGGTATAACAGGTAACAGGGTATTTGAGCCGCGCGTCTCTCCTAGCTACCGCCCGCTGAGTGAGCAGGCTTTCATGAAGCCTTTAGTTTACGACGCTGTCAGCTCTCCGCAAGCGCTACACCATCTCCAGTGTCTGGAAGGGAAGGACATGATTTAGCCGAGGCCTAAAGACACGCTGCTTCTCTCCAGGTAAGGAGGGGGAGATATACGAGAGCTGCGGTGTTCCGGAGAGGCATTATTAGTGCAGGAGGGATATGGGATTCGGGAATGTTGCAAACTAGACTCTGCAGGTAACTGGTTGGATGACTGTGGAGCTGGGAGCTTGGTAGGCTGCTCGGGTCAGGCACTAAACATGCAGCGTGGGTTCGTCCCTGAATGCTGTCTTGAGTTACATCTGCTCCGGTGCTTTGATCACTGGCGGGATCAGGTAATCATGCTGTCAGGCTGGTCTCACGGCTATGAGGCCATGTCTGGTCGGTCTGTTTAGCATCGAAGCATGCGGACGAGGGATTGTGCTGAGGTTTGAAGCGGTGAAGACTCGAGAGGGGATTGAGACGGATTGAGGGGGAATGATGTGGATGCGTCACATCGGCCGGCACATACCTCTGACATGCGGTTGGCATAGCGATGTGTCGATCTGCAGTGGGCCGGTCTTGAGACGGGTAACTGGGGGTGTAGGGCTCAGATGAAGGGAGGTATGTGGTCGGGGCTGTGGGGGGAGCAACCCAGAGGCAGTGTCACCTTTCTGGGATAGAGGGGGTCATTATTGCCCCAATATTGAGGGTGGTAGTGGTCGACATTGGATGTAGGATTGGAAGACCATGGAAGAAGGGAGGGAGGGGATAAGAGGATGGAGGAGAGGGAGGGAGGGGATTGAAGGATGGAAGGCAGGAAGGGAGGAAGGGGATTGGAGGGCCGGGGTTTGGAGGAGTATGGAGGAGGTGTTGTGTAGGAGCAGAGACTTGGGCTCACATGTGGGACACATCTGACATTATAAACACACAGACATACACACTCAACAAAATACACACACACACACACTTGGCAACACTCTCATCCATTAAACACTGGGATAAGGATCGCAGTGTGGTGTGCCTAGTGTGCATGTGGAGCACATCATACCTCACACACACACATCCCAAACATCCTCCCAAATACACAAACACACGCTGCCCTTCAAACACACACAAACACACGCTTCCCTTCAAACACGCACACAAACACGCCACCCTTCAAAAACACACGCCTGCACCCACATCACCCTTCGAACACCATCTCAACACACACACACACACACACACACACACACACACACACACACATACACACACACACACACACACACACACACACACATACAAACTCCAACACCCCATCAGTGCACACAGAGCCTTTTAGCCCAGAAATATGGCGGGCATTAGTGTCGGATGCAGAAGTGCAGTGCGGTAACTAAAAAGGCATCAGAAGTTGAAATGTTTACATGGTGTGTTACAGAAGAGTAACTGGAGAGGGACTGAGCTCTGATGCCAACTTCCCTCCATCACAGACAGAGAAAAATACACACACACACACACACCAACCTGTACACAGCACAGGGTTTGACCTCTATGTTTAGAGTACCTGGGATGATTGTGTGAAGGGCGAAACAGTTTTCAGAGGGCCCTTAAAATGCAGACCCCTGGCAGTCTGGACGACTGTGGGACAGACTGGACATGACAGACAGCAGTTTTTAAATCCTCTATCCAAGTTATTTTGTCTGTAATAGCGGAGAGGGACTGCGAACAGAAGCACTGTGGTAACACAAGCAGGAGGAGGTGGAGAAGAGAGGAGATCTGCTGCTCATCAACACCACACACACAGCTACGTCTGCGCACACACAACACCACACACACAACACCACACACACAATACCACACACACAGCTACGTCTGCACACACACAACACCACACACACAACACCACACACACAGCTATGTCTGCACACACACAACACCACACACACAGCTATGTCTGCACACACACAACACCACACACACAGCTATGTCTGCACACACACAACACCACACACACAGCTACGGCTACACACATAACACCACACGCATTAAGCGCGTCACATTTTCAGATTCAGAATTCAGAATACTTTATTAATTCATACTCACTAATACCCAAAACAAAGGACAGGAAGTGGATTTGAACCGGGAACTCGTCAGCATCAGTGGACACAAGCTACACCCCTCTGCATTACAGCACCCCCACGGTCACAGTGATATCAGCAGAGACTTCATGTGATACCGCTCAGACAAAGCATGGCGGCCGTGTGCTTGTCTTTCTGCCGAACCGGTCTAATCTATTTTTCAGTGAGCGCTGCTAATGCCGAGCATAGCTTACATTCACATCCGAGAGAAAAAAACAACTCTATAACAAAGTGGAAGCCAGGCGGATGTTACGGCCTTGGCTGATATGATCAGGTTGATTTACGGTTGATTGAAAAGTCAGCTGTGTGTGTGTGTGTGTGCTGGCCGGAGCCTCGGGGAGAGGGGGGAGATATGGGGGTGTGGGGGTGGAGGGGGATGGGGATGGGGGGGGGGGGATATGACCACGATGTCCCTCTCTTCGAATTGTTCAGGTCCTCCTAGGAACAGAAGACTCGAGCCAGACGCAAGGCTCGAGACAGACGCTGCAACTCTCGCTCTCTACCTCTCTCCTTCTTTCTACCTCTCTCTTTCGCTCTACGTCTCTACCTCTCTCCGTCTTTCTACCTCTCCCTTTTGCTCTGCCTGTCAGTCTTTCTGTCTCCCTCCCAGTTACACAATTCTAAAGTTGTGCGGGACATTGCGCGCAGCAAGACATCTCATACCAGCACTTCTCTCGCCAACGCTCACATTTTCCAAGTCCATCCAATCAAATCAAAATGACATTAGATCGCTTTACTCCCATTGCTCATAACTCCCATTTCTACTTATGACAGACGTGAAGAGGACCTGAAACCACACATCCTTTCATTATCATGTCATTATACCTAAAGTTGACGGGGGAAGGTTTGTTGGAGGAGTTAACCTCAAAGAAGCCTCGCTGAGGCAAAAAACTACAACACAATCTGCCACAGGATCAGGTTCCTTGCAGACTGCTGTTCCGAGAATATCTAACTATAACAACATCCATCCAACATCAACAAGAATTGTAATATCTTGATGAACTACAATGCAGAACAATTCCACTAAGTGTTCATTTCCCGAGGGCACCCATGGGGACTGGTTCAGTTCAGTTGTGTTTACTTCACTGGGTCTGGATCAACATCTCTTATCCCACAAAACATGTATTTCCCAAGCTGTTGGTGACTAGACACATCACATCCGTGATAAGTTGAGAATCGATAAAACTATGGTGTGTCTTATGCTGTGAGGCATCTCACCTCAGCTCCCTCTCCCTGCCTCGGAGGTACGGAGAGTTTCATCCCCGCAGAGCGGCTGCAGTGCGGGCGACAAAATGACAGACGAGGCATAACGCCGCAAATTGAGCGTTCTGCCTCCTCTGACGATTAAATTACATAGTCTGGCACGGCTAATGGATGCTCGTCCTCCCAACCAGCGGAGAGGACGAATCACGGATGAAACACGGAGAGGAGAAGAGGTCCTGTATCGTAAAAAAGGAAATAAGCCTGTGCCCGCCCCTCCCTTTTCTCCCTTGCCCGCAAAGCAGAGCTCTGAGAGCAGCTAGGCCTCGGGTAGGCAGCATGTGTGTGCAGAGATAGTGAGGTGAGGAGGGACTGAGGGTTCGGCTTTGTACCACGAGGTTGGTGGTCTGGGTTAGAATCTGCTTTTAGAGCTGTATCTTTGATGTAGGCTGTCAGCCCATCCCAAATCCATACGGACAAGAACGTTTGATCTGCGATGGCGTCTGTCAGCAGTGTAAATCACACAGAGCTAAACCTTAGCATGTTTGATTGTGAAAGTTAGAGAATGCTATATATTTCTGCTCTTTTCATTGTTCTCTGAGAAACCTGTGGATCTTGCATGGAAAGACGTAATGTAAATCCGTCTCTGAATTAGCGATCAAAGCAACACACGATTACATTCAGTCTTCTTCTTAAAACACTGGAAGTTTCTATTTCGTGGCCGTTTCTCTTTCCCTTGCAGCGCGATCTTCTCCTCTCCACTCATCTCTGCCCTCCTTCTCAAAGTACAGTCACTGCATGAAATGACATCTGAAAGTAAACGTAAATCACTCCTCACTCCTCCCCTCTCGGGGACTTCAGAAAAGCGTCGGAAACCGCAAGAGCCGGGATCCTCCGGGGTGGAATTCACTGAGGACAGGATCTTGGCCTCGTTGTCACGCAACCTTGCTCCTATCCAACCCTGCTCGCACCCCCACCCAACCCGATCCCTCTCCTTCAAACTCGGTATGCTCCAGAGCAATACCCTTTCAGATGTTACATTTAAATAAATTAAATAAAACACGTTGTGCAAAGACGTGAATAGAGCTTGAACCTGGGATGATATCTTAAGTTAGGTGTAACTCAAGTCTGTTCATCTTCACAGAGTGGGCCAGTCAGAACATTTGTCAAGCGTGATATTTTCTTCTCCTGAACCTCGAGCCTGTGAGCACACAACAGTCCGTGACAGTAGAGAGACAGAGCAGGGAAAGAGACAGTAAGAGAAATAAAAGATAGAGAGAAAGAAAGAGACAGAGAAAGAGAAAGAGAGATAGAGAGAGAGAAGGTTAAAGGCATTAGCAGCCTACGCTACCCTTTCTCCTGTCTCAGATCCAGTCAACTACTATCCCAGCAGCTGTGGAAATCCAACCCTGTCCCCTGACATTATAATATCCATCACACACCCCATTATGAGCTAGTGCTCGCTGAGGAGAGCTCTGAGATCTATTGAGATTGTTTGAGATGACGGGCACAGGAAAAGCCAGCTCACCTGACTCCATCCTCCCAGTGATGGATGGATCTAGTAGCTTTCTTCTTGACACAGAGGGTGGAGAGAAGGAGGGGGGGGGGCAGAGACGGAGGGAAGAGACCCAAATAGTGCCACAGCTGGAGCTGAATGTCTCTCTCTCTCTCTTTCTCTCTCTCTCTCTATCCTGTCTCTCTCTCTCTCTCTCCCTCCCTCCCTCGTCCTGTTGGGTATCTGGTTAGCTGCTTATCAGGACAGGAAATGGTTGATTTGATGTGGCGTTCCACCAGGCCCTGCTGTTGGTTCTGCTCTCTGACGGGGGGGACGGGGGTCACACACACACACACACACACACACACATTTAAACAGTGGCCCACTGAAACCAGTGCTCTACCAGTAAAATACAATTCTAACAATGAAAACACGAGGGGCATCCAATCAAACATGACTATGTTCACAGAGCATTAGTTCCTTCTTAAATCTAGAAATTGAGTAGAATCGATGCCACAGCACACATGCTGGTGTGGTGTGTTTAGTGTCTGCAGTGTGTGTATTTTCTGTATCATATGTAGTATCTGCGTGTATCATGTGAGTCCATTTGGGATTTAGTATTGGTATCTGGGGATTATGTGACACCAGATGATTCATAATGTCCTCCTATTCCAGTGTCTGCGACGCATCTGCTCTCCCCAACGATCTTTCTTACTCATCACTCACTCTCGCCCCCTCTCTCTCGCTCACACACACACACACACACACACACACACACACACACACACACATCTAACCTCTCTCGCACAAACAAACAAACACACACAACCTCTCTCTCTCTCTCTCTCTCTCTCTCTCTCTCTCTCTCCAGACTCACATGGTCCTGGTCTCCAGGTCTGCTCCGTCTTCAGTGTGCTGCTTCCAGACAGCGATACCCGAGGCCTCAAGAAAACACATTTTACCACATTCCCACAGTAATGGCCACAGAATTACCCTCTTCCTTCCTTCCTTCCTCTCTGTCACTCTCTCTCTCCATCTCTCTCTCCCCGCCCCCTTCCTCCCTCTGTTTCCCTCTTTCTCTCCTTCTCACCCCTCTCTCCCTCCCTCTCTACTCCCCAGTCCTGTGGAGTGTGGTGGGGAGGCTGTGAGCTCCTGCTCTCCTCCTGGAGGAGATGCCCATGTCTATCCCGTCTTCCTCGTTACTCACCCTCCCCGCTGTGGTTACGCTCTCCCATGAGAGCCCTGCTCTGCGGAAGCCTTTTTAAGCAAGGCTGGTTTGGCGTACTGGACAACATCATTAGCAGATCTCCCAACCCCTGTGACACAGATAGAGAGGAGACTGAAAAGTTCTAATGCTTGTTAGGATTCACCATATTAATGCCCATGCAGCCTGCGGCTCTCTTGCAAGGCAGCATTATCACGTCGCGCTGCCACACTTCTCAAAGGAAAGTCTGCTTCTGTAATTATTGTCGACGTCTGCCACTCGATAGCTTTTGATAGCTTATAGAGTGACTATCACATCCTTCCTGCCTTCACCACATTAGGGGGGGGGAGTCAAACGGAAAACTCATTAAGCCAGTCTGCGGTTCTTAATTACTTCAGAGTTTACAAGTAAATAAAGATCATTCATTCATTCAAAAAAGATCATTTCCTGCTATATTTTTAATAGTCAATGAAGCTAGACACCTACCTAACACTTACCTACCTAACACCTACCTACCTAACACCTACCCCTCATTTTACCCCTAAGATATTATGGTCTACTTGTGGAGTTAGGATTGATTATGGTCTAGCTGGATACCGGTAAATACTTCTAGAATCTTCTCTTCTAGATGTGTTTCTCTTGTTTACTTCTCTTCTCACTTCTTCTCTTGTTTAGCATACGTATGTTGCCGTACTGTGCATGACAGATCAAGTGAAAAATTATAAATATACAGTATTAATAATTGCCTTCTTCCCACATCTTCCTGTGTGATAGACCTGGCAGACCAGCAGGGTTTTTGCTTTTCTTGGACAGGAGCTTCTTAAAAGCCTTCGTCCTCTGAATCACGTCACGTCCACCCGCACGTGCCGCACGAAGCTTAATCTGTTTCTCATCTTATTATCGCCTGCGTGAAAGAGAGAGAATGACAGAGTCACAGAGAAAGCAGGAAAGAGAGAGGGATGAAGGAAGAGAAAGACAGAGGGAGAGACGGAGGGAGAGAGGATAGATGTAAACAGTTAAAGTGGTATGCTCATTGAAAGAAACCTTGAGTTCCATATATCAGAAGGTATGACATCATTCAAATAAAAGCACATGGTAATTACCTAAGGGTGAAATGCCAGCATGAGGGAAAAGGACACTGATAAAGAGGTAGACAGAAAGAGATTGTGGTAAACTGCTTAATAACTTACAGCTGCTTTTTGTTCTGAACAAGATAGAAGAAAAAAAAGAATCCCAAAACAAAACATGTCTTAAAAACACACATTAACAGAAACACACGACTACACACATGACTACACACACGACTACACACACAACTACACACACGACTACACACATGACTACACGCAGGTCTTTTTTATGAACATACTCACGGAAGCTATTTTAATACTGGTTTAAACGCTGTGGTTATTTAACAAGGAGAAGCTCATCTTAATAGGAGGCCAAACTCTAAGATCTCTGTCAAACACGAAAGTAAGGTTGGAGCGACAGAGATCGAATACTGCTGAGAGTTTGTGACACAAATATAAACTATGGAATGAATAATATAACACAACCTTTTCCAGACTCACGCTAACTATTAGCAGCTTAAATATGTCGGTTCAGTACCGTCATTTCAGGCAACAGGCGAATACTAAACAAATGAGTAAATAAACATGACTGTTTGTGTGCTGAAAGGTCCACATAATAACACCATGTTAATGTTGCTGTCCAGGGGGGCAGTATGTGGACAAAGGAGGATATTTTATTTTAACTTGAAAGAAACACTTCTGCTATGGAAACTCCCCACAGGATGATATTGTTTTTTCTATAATTAACTATCTGTTCTCAACTCTCAAACTTTTTTTCACCATTGCAACGCTTTGTGTGAGTCCATGCTGTTAATGACAGACTTGCTTCGATGGGAGCTGTAGTGATTAAGCACTAAGAGGCAAATGCAGAGACTCCCAGATGCTCCACTGTTCTGGAGGAGGGGGGAGGGCAGGCAGAAGGGGGTGGGGGGGGGGGGGGGGAGAGAGGTGACATCCCGGCTTGACATGTGGACAGCGCCACCTAGAGCCCGTCCTGAGACAACCTGGGCCAGTCGAGGGGAGGACGTCTGCCTCGGCGGCAACAGCTGCCTCCGGTTGGATGAAATGAGTAAATCAGCATTCTTACAGTTCTGGCTTGACCTGATTTGAAGGGAAATGCCGGATCATCGGGTGGATGGATCCATTTACAGCTCCGTCGTGCATGTTTTCCTCCAGCGCTGCGGTAAATGTAGAAGGTTAAGAGGGAAGAGGGTGAGAGCCCAGAAACTACTCTGAAAGTAAGGAGTACCCGCTCAAAGTCACAGGAAGAAATGGGGAGAAAGTAGGAGAGAGAAAGAGAGATGGGGGGGTGGGGGGACAGGGGCAAAGAGAGAGAGAGAGGGACAGAGAGGGGGAGAGAGAGAGAGATCTTTCCTCTCTGGCAGGACCACGATCCAGGGTGTAGGTCTCTGCAGTGCAGTTCCTCTCTGGTTCCGTTAGCGAGGCCCAGAGTTTCCCAGGCCCTGCATTTTCCACAGTGGCGGTTTTCACCAAGATGCGGTTACAACTGTCACAACATCAGGGCACACATGCAAAACCCTAATCTACGACCAGACAACATCCAGGGACTGGTCTCTTACAGTACATATGGCATAGCTTGCATGGGAAATCTTTCCACATCTCTAGGAAAGCTCAAAGGAGCTGTCTGTTCCATAAGAAGGGCCTGGGTTAGGGGCCTGACATGTCAGCCTCATATCTGCCAAAGATGCTGTGGCCAGCAGGGCCTGTCTCAGTTTCCCCGTCATCATGATTATATATTATGCATGACTCAGCAATTAGATTCCATTTCCTGCTGGGGAGGCCTGGGTCTGACTGAAGGAGGAGTGGAAGGCTTTAGAGATTTGGTTTCAGAGGGACCAAAAAAACTCTGGCACCGCAGACTCACCTACAGATTGGCCAAGTAGTCACACCCCGTAAATATACTGACAAACCGTAACTTTCAGTTTGGGACTTGTTCAATTTAAGGACGCCAAGTTCAGTTTGGTCCAAATCTGATTATGGCTCTGAAGATTCTCTGGAAAAGATCCCAAAGGACATTTGCCACAGGAGATCGGTGGCAAAAGCTGTCCAAGATCTCCAAGCTTTCAGAGATGGTTTAGTGAGACTTGTGTCAATCCAATACTGGGAGTATAAGAAAGCACCACCCTCTTACTGGCTCGAAATCACACTCGATGTATGCTATCAAAAGATCATAAATAAACACCACATACTTTATTAAGATTGCACATTTCATGAGTAAGGCGATGAGCAGCTCTTGTACATGCAGAGGTGAAGCGGTCCAGCTTCAACACTGCTCAAGCTAGTTTGACCCCCTGTGGAGGAGACAGTTCCAGACAAACAAGCCAGGCTAACAGTCACAGGCAAGAACAGCAACCAAACACCACTCAACTTTCTCAGAGTTTTCTACTGTGGGATTCCTGGCTAGTCCATATAATCTTTTCTCTTTAGCTGTTGCAGGTTTAGCAGGTCAGTTTTTCCACATCTACATGTGTGTAGATACCTCCACTGTAACACGGGTCAACGGATGAAGATTTCTTCTGTGTTTTTCTTGTTATTTGCTTTGTTTTTTTATTTTCTAGCTTCCAAGAGGTTGTCTCGTGTCCACCTTACAGCTTGATGCTGACAAACCTGTCTTCAAGGTGAAGGAGGAAAGCAGAACGGGAAGCTACTTCAACTAAAACAAACACACAATTCCATGGTCACAGTGGAGCCAGAACCTGTGGTAATGGCTGGAGGGTCTCTCATAGGGTGAGAGCCACATCAATCCTCCTTGAGAGGGCTGTCGGAGGCGGGACCTTGCCTAGTCCGGTGAAGTAGGAAGTCTCTGATTGGGTCGGGGAGCGGGAGTGACGGTATGTGTTTCAGTCTCTTCTTTCCCATCACAGCCCGGATCTCGATCCGACATAGACATGTTAGCCGGCGAGGGCATCCTGGAGAGGGAACAGGAAAACAAGAATCAGAAAGAAGAACGTTCCAGAAACTGAACAAGGCCATGCTTTGTACTGAAGAACTAAACAGATGTCTAAAAACTCAAACAAAAAGTTATAAAAAAGTGACTGGCAGTACGGGCTGATGACAGACAAGTCACCGCTCTGGAAACTCACTCCTGGCCTCCTGGAAGACCTTCAGGGCCTCTGGGTCCACCTTCACCCTGCCCGAGGCATCTGCGTCAGGTACCTCCCAGGGCACCAGCGCGGGGTTCGCACCGTGGTCCAGCAACAGCCCCACAAATTCGGCCTGGCAGCCGTGCCTCATGACGGCATCCAGCAGGCAAGAGGCCAGCCCCCGGCCCAGCACCTCCCGGCTCACCGGCCCGCTGTAGTTGTAGTCGGGCTGGGCGCCAGCCTGGAGAAGCAGCCGGAAGCAGGAGAGGTGGTGGTAGGCAGCACTGATGTAGAGCGGACAAACCACCAGGGTGTTGAGTGTGCGGGCGTTGAAGAACGGGCGAGGACCCAGCTGGTGGTCCACGTCAACGTCAGCGTTGAACCTAGAGAGGGAGGGAGATAGAGACACAGCCTGATCACTGACCCTGAAGAAGGAGAGGAGGGAAAGGACATACCCTGATCACTGACCCTGAAGAAGGAGAGGAGGGAAAGGACATACCCTGATCACTGACCCTGAAGAAGGAGACACACAAATGCTTGAACGGTGTGAAGAGGAGCAAGAACACATCATAATTTATAACATACTACAGTCCCATGTGTACTACAGTCCAGCCATGTACAAGTATGAACCTGTAGCAATGGCAGCTAATACTTCCTCACTTGATGAGCTCCTGGACGATGTCCACCCGGCCCACCCTGGAGGCGTGGTAGATGGGCGTACTCCGGTGGTGCCGGCTGCCGTTGGGGTTGGCCCCAGCCTCCAGAAGGATCCGCACGCAGTCCAGGCGGCCGTTGACCACGGCCATGTAGAGCGCTGTCTGCCCCTTCACGTCCACCAGCTCCAGGTCCGCCCCCTGCTGGACCAGGAGGGACACGCAGGCCGCGTGGCCGGCTGTGGCCGCGATGCGTAGAGGGGTGCAGGGCAAGCTGCCGCAACACCACACCGACTTCTCATTGATGCGCCTGGTCAGGGGAAAACGAGAGGGAGGGGAGACCGATATCGTTGTTTTTTGGGGGGCACTGAGCTCTACGCTTGGTGATGTGATCAGTAATAGGTGTATGTGTCACATGGTTGAGCTACAGCTCACTGTTTAAAGAAGTCATCTTGTAGTAAGGTCTTCAGGGTGTCCAGGTCTCCAACATAGGCAGCATTGTGAAGCCGTAAGTCCTCCTCCTGATCCAGGGACTTGTCGTTGATCTGCTCTTCGAGCCAGGCCTTGAGGTTGCGGCCTGGAGGAAAGGAGAGAACGATAAACACGAGCCCCTCAACGCTCACTCGGTGTTGCCATTAAAAGAGGGAGGGGCACATCCACTGGTCTAACCTGCTAGGAAAGATAGCTGCTCATGCACATCACGACACAGATTAATTAGAGGAACAATCTAGAATAAATATGCAATTACAAGTATTATTATGCCTCGTAGCTTCATTTTCACACAGATAGGCGAGGTGAAATTGGGAATGTGATTTAGAAAACCGCTTGTGCAACGGTTGCTTACTTACTGTAACAGAGATTTATGGGGAAATAGGACAGATGGTCTGCATTTATGAACGTGGTTTTGTGTTTGTTTTTACCTGCGGGTGTGGCACTGGGTAAATCCGATACCGTGATCAGCGGACAACCAACACTGGGCTGGTCATCAGCATTTGCGCCTCCAAAACCACCGTCCGCCATTTCGCCCAAAAACAATCGAACAACTCCGTAGTATAGCAGTTTAGATAGTTTACAAAATAACAATCCCAGAATACATCAACTACAGTCTAAACGTGTTCTCGGTTTTAGAAACATCGTTTTGGATTTCTGGGTCTCTGCGCTCATCTCGTTTCACGATGCGACTTCCTGTTGGAATATTTTAAGGTGGACCGACACGTCAGTGAGACAATCTCCTCATCTAGTATCTTCACATTTAGATACACCGTAGAAGTAGCCGAATCTAAAGCATTTTCAAAGCCATCCACAGATATTGCCTAACCATTCTAACGTGTATAACGTGACTTTGCAAGGTTCATAAGCAGCTCTGAGCAGCTATTAATCCTATACATGTCCCAGTATGATTGCGAAATCTCCATTGACATGGATATACAGTACCTCCAATAATCTAAAATAAATGCCTGCACATGTCAGTACCGATATGAACCGAAATTAATGCCTCAGTGTTTAGTAGCAAGAGGTGCTGGTCAGATAGATTTATTTGACTTGACGAATGGCTGTCTTTAGTGTTTATATGCGGTGGCTGACTTTTTTTTCTCCACCTTCGTTGGAGGTTTGTCCGCTGGTCGGGGAGGCGTGCAGGGACGGCATACTGCTGCCTGACCACAGCTGAACCGTGGACACATAGCGGCCTCTATAAATAAACAGGCTAGGTCCTCAAGCAGACAGTGTGACCCCAGACCTCCAACTGGCTTTGCAAACACCGGGCTACTCACCAATGGAAAAAGAAATACATCACTGATCTGCAATGCACTTCGAAAGACAGAAATCTATGGGGGAATTGAATTTATACTCCGGTCATGTGAATGTTATAAATAGCTATGTATAAATATTTAGCCCACACGTTACATTGACTTGTTTTGCGAGGATAATGAATGATCTTATACTGCAGAAACACTTCAAAAAAGTCACTCATTAAGAAAAATCTCAAACATCGGTAAAGTTTTTGTATTTGTCAAAATGTGAAGAGGTGGACATTTTCTGGAGCCACACGTGGGAGTCTAGCCACACTAGTCCCTTCAAGTTGGTTTTGGGCTCTGTTGACTGTGGAGGTTGTGGAGGGTTAACAGGCGGACAATAGGGCTGAGGCTCCGCTGCAGCCTGCACTAATACAACCGCTAAGACTGCTTTGCTTAAAGCAGGTGTTCACTTTCTCAGAGGGGCTTTTAAATCTCACTTCTCCACGAGCGCTCGGTTTAAAGCTCTCTTAATAGAGGTTTAAGGGATTTCTAATGCGTTTTGAGTTGCAGCTGTTTAATGGTTTGCCGAAAGACATTCAGCACCGATGTTATAATGAACTCTTTAGGAAAATGTATTATGCATGTTTAGGTTATGTCACAGCCATGTCAGAGCCATGAACACGTTCTGTGGACTTGTCAAAAACAGAAACTGAAGTAATTCATCATCTTGTAATTATTTTTTTGTAGCGCAACTTTTCCAGACCACTTGTTAACGTGCCAGTCAAATGTTTACCTCATTTCAAGAGTTTCCAGTTTTCTCCTGATGATAACCAGTCACTGGTCTTTCTCCTTTCTTCTTATTTGATAATAATCACAGCACAATCATGTTATTGAAATCAGATTTATTCCACTCCACTACAAAAACGTGTCATTTATAAACTATTATACAAACTCAAAATATACATAATGTACAGTTTAAGAAAAACTGTGTATAGTACAGTCTTACATATAGATATATATTTTTTTCATAAGGTATGGTAATCATTTTAATTATTTAAAGTCTTTAAGTGGGCCCTTCTTGGAATCACTAATGTAACGAATGTTCCTTGTGCTTTTCAAACTTTTAGTTATTATTATTTTATTTTTTTACTAGCTAAATAACTGATACAAACCAATTATTTGTATTTTGCATTAATAAACTGCTAGTTGCTGTGAATATAATAATCTGTCAAATCACTATAATGAATGTATCAATATTTCAACTAATTTTAAAGTTGTTTTTGTAGACTGACATGGTTTTAACATGTCATCTCTTGCAACCCATTAACTTTTCTAGTGTTTCATACATGCTGTTCATCCTTTGAGAAATCATGTAGCTGCTGTTGATTAAAACATTCCTTCCCTTTGACAAGTTAGTTGGTTTATATTTCAGTGCAATTTACAATCTTTATATATTGCTTTATTGTATGAATCACTGGAAAAATTACAATTGCTATGTATTTTATTAGTATTCTAAAGCAAAGACTTGCTTAAATAGTAAAGTAGTCATCCACTAGGTGGGGTTGGAGTGTATGTCTGTTCAGATCATAATATCAAACGTAGTATTTAGGAATACGTTTCTGAAACGTTTAACTTCCTCATATTAATTTGAAAGTATTGTATTCGTTTTGCCTCCAACTGTTGACCTAGTGGACTGCGTCTAGCTGTAACGATCACACTCTTAATTGTCCTCGTCTCATTTCAAAGTGCAGAGGTGCTTCACTGGTGGAACGTTTAAAGAACGTCTATTTTACATACTCATCTGTCTGTACTGCTTTATCAAACTGAAGTGGTCTTGGTAAACAAGGTGCAACTGACAAAACTGTGGCTGTAAACCGCCAGGTAAATGACTGTTTGGTTAGCCGTAGTCAGTTGACTATGCGCCTTATTAGTCTAAAACTAAAATCCTACAATGTTTATGTATGTCCATTTGGAATAAACATGTACTGAGAGATCAAAGCAATGGAATCATTCTAAAATGCTGAATTCACATTCAAGAGGACAACGGAAAAAGAAATTCACAGGCTGAATAGTTTTCAACTTGAAATGAATGAGATCGTCATTGACTAAGCAGGTCTGACTGAAAAAGAGGTGTGTGTGTGCGTGTGGGGGATAGTGGTGTGCGTTTGTTCCATTAAAGGCACCATGAAAAGCATTTGGGGCCACAGTGGGGGCAGCCTGGCAGGAAGAACAGTGACAGGAAGAGCAGAGACAGCAGGACGGACAGGCAGCCTCCCCTGGCTGTGGAGACATGGTGTGGAGGGGCTGGCTTCATTAGGGGCCTGTTGTCTCATGTCTGAGAAGAGAAGTTGATGCTGGTGACCATCTTGTGGATCTTGTCGTCGTTCTTCAGGATGTTGGACTTGACGGTGCAGATCTTCTCCTGCTCCTCTTTGATCTGCTGTTCTAACTGCTGCAGTTCTAATTTCAGGGGCTCCACAGCAGTGTCCGTCACCCTGGGACACACACAAACACACACACACACATCATACACACATCACACACACACAAATCTGGTCTCATACCTGTTGGTGTGTGTGTACCTCTGTTCCTGCAGCAGGGCCTATGTGTGTGTGTGTGTGTACCTCTGCTCCTGCAGCAGGGCCTGTGTGTGTGTGCGTGTACCTCTGCTCCTGCAGCAGGGCCTGTGTGTGTGTGTGTACCTCTGCTCCTGCAGCAGGGCCTGTGTGTGTGTGTACCTCTGCTCCTGCAGCAGGGCCTGTGTGTGCTCCTGGTTGTGGCGTCTCCAGGTGAGCAGCTCTTGCTGCATGGCGTCCACGTCCTCTTGCAGGTAGTCCATGATCTTCCCCAGAGGCAGGGTGCTGCGACACAGCGTCTGGATGGACGCTCGCACACGCTCCATCTCCCTGGTAACCAGCTCACGTTCCTTCCTGCGGGACGCCTCCGACACCACGCCCTGCACACGGGGGACACAGAGGAGAAGGAGGGAGGGGGGGAGAGAGAGAGAGAGAGAGAGAGAGAGAGAGAGAGAGAGAGAGAGAGAGAGAGAAGGGAAAAAGAGAGACAGAAAGGGATGTAGAGACAGACGGAGAGAGAGAGAGAGAGAGAGAGAGAGAGAGAGAGAGAGAGAGAGAGAGAGAGAGAAGGGAAAAAGAGAGACGGAAAGGGATGTAGAGACAGACGGAGAGAGAGAGAGAGAGAGAGAGAGAGAGAGAGAGACAGACAGACAGACAGACAGGGACAGAGAGGAGGGAGACAGAGAGAAAGAGAAAGGGAAACATTTGAGATTGCAGGATTACCACTTGTTCAGATCATACTGGTTCATAAGAAAATACTTTCTTCAAATGGCTAACATAAACAAATTCTATGCATGCCAGTCCTCGTACTGGTACTGTGTGTGTTTGTGTGTGTGTAAGGGCACACATCAACCACGCCACTTTCCCTCACCCGAATCATAACAAACGTTCCACACTCCCCAGCAAAGTATCAAATGCCTTGAGCTAGTGCAGGGCTGCATTTAGCGGTTTAGGATTTCAAGGCTAAAAATATTGGTGGGGAATCCTCCAGGGTTAGCTGTGTATACAGAGATGAAAGGTGTGGCTGGCCTGTGCTGGCCGGTGAAGGCCTCCACTGTGTGGGGGGCTGGGGGGGGTCCTTGTGCTGCTGAGCCCCAGGTTGCTCGCAGTCTGCAGGGCTGGGGAGGGCAGCGCCTCACCCTGGCATGGCTGGACCTGGAGCTGTTTACTCAGCTGGGTCCTGTGGCCCTGTGCGCATGTGTGTGTGTGCGTAACAAGCTAGCAGGCTTGGTCTGTCTGGACTAATGCCACACACACTCACAGCACCCACCCACAATCCTGGTCTTAAAGTCCTGTTTATTTTAGTAACTAGCTGTGGCACTAAGGTTATTTTACTACAGTATTGAGTAACAACTACCACACTTATACCCCTTTCAAGATCAACTTTTGAGCCAATTTGTGTCATTCTGCACCCCGCTGGGGCACCTGTCTGTCTTTTAATCCAAAACGACATAGTGGTTGGTGAATATAAAGTACAGCGGACTGTTCTAGAACAGTTGGTGTCATGTTCGTTGTAAGCCAGCCTGTCATCGCTGAAGTCTTGGACAGCTCACTGATTAGAGCGCGTGAAAACCCGCTAAACTGGACAGGACTTCAGAAACACACGTCAAAACGTCAACTTGGTCCCTTTGCTCTGAGAAGCTGGCAAAACACCACCAGACAAACCCCTGTTCTCTTACTGCCTCTGATGTGGGGGTGGTGCTTGGCTGGGTGTGGGGCAGATGGGAGAGGTGGTGCTTGGCTGGGTGTGGGGCAGACGGGAGGGGTGGTGCTTGGCTGGGTGTGGGGCAGATGGGAGGGGTGGTGCTTGGCTGGGTGTGGGGCAGACGGGAGGGGTGGTGCTTGGCTGGGTGTGGGGCAGACGGGAGGGGTGGTGCTTGGCTGGGTGTGGGGCAGACGGGAGGGGTGGTGCTTGGCTGGGTGTGGGGCAGACGGGAGGGGTGGTGCTTGGCTGGGTGTGGGGCAGACGGGAGGGGTGGTGCTTGGCTGGGTGTGGGGCAGACGGGAGGGGTGGTGCTTGGCTGGGTGTGGGGCAGACGGGAGGGGTGGTGCTTGGCTGGGTGTGGGGCAGACGGGAGGGGTGGTGCTTGGCTGGGTGTGGGGCAGACGGGAGGGGTGGTGCTTGGCTGGGTGTGGGGCAGACGGGAGGGGTGGTGCTTGGCTGGGTGTGGGGCAGACGGGAGGGGTGGTGCTTGGCTGGGTGTGGGGCAGACGGGAGGGGTGGTGCTTGGCTGGGTGTGGGGCAGACGGGAGGGGTGGTGCTTGGCTGGGTGTGGGGCAGACGGGAGGGGTGGTGCTTGGCTGGGTGTGGGGCAGACGGGAGGGGTGGTGCTTGGCTGGGTGTGGGGCAGATGGGAGGGGTGGTGCTTGGCTGGGTGTGGGGCAGATGGGAGGGGTGGTGCTTGGCTGGGTGTGGGGCAGACGGGAGGGGTGGTGCTTGGCTGGGTGTGGGGCAGACGGGAGGGGTGGTGCTTGGCTGGGTGTGGGGCAGACGGGAGGGGTGGTGCTTGGCTGGGTGTGGGGCAGACGGGAGGGGTGGTGCTTGGCTGGGTGTGGGGCAGACGGGAGGGGTGGTGCTTGGCTGGGTGTGGGGCAGACGGGAGGGGTGGTGCTTGGCTGGGTGTGGGGCAGACGGGAGGGGTGGTGCTTGGCTGGGTGTGGGGCAGATGGGAGGGGTGGTGCTTGGCTGGGTGTGGGGCAGATGGGAGGGGTGGTGCTTGGCTGGGTGTGGGGCAGATGGGAGGGGTGGTGCTTGGCTGGGTGTGGGGCAGATGGGAGGGGTGGAGCGTGTCCTCCAGGTGGGTGGTGCGGCCGGGTCCTGACACCATGGCTACACAAACACTCTGCGGTTCATTCAGACCCCCGGGCCGCCGAGCGTGAACACATCCCAACAGAACGGCCTCCGCTAACGGCTTCCTAACACTGTCCTCCCTCTCTCTCTCATCCTGCACCACCAGCACCCCCCCCCCTCTTGGAAAAGTCAGTAATAACATGTCACTGGGTCTGTGAGCAGTGTCTTGGCTGGCATAAATCTGGCTTTATGGGGTCTCTGTCAGGGTCTACAAGGCTGCACGCTTCACGTTTTCCTCTTTTCACCCCGACCCAAAAACAATATTTGTTTAGATTGTGGTGCTTGGAGGCAAGCGTGAGGGGCAGGTTTTCCCATTAGCTCAGATAGGGGAGGAGAAGAGGATGAGAGGAGAGGAGGAGGTGGTTCACAGAGCTGGGAGGCTTCCTCCTCTCTTAAGAAGGGGGATTCTGATCCAGGGCTCACCCTCAATCAAACTCTCTGTTGAGTCTCACATACCCAGACCAATTAAACGTCACAAACAAGTCTGGTTACTTATCAACTGATGAGGACACCCAACTCAAAACCATCCTCCCAAGCCAACCAACCAACTCACAAGCCATCCTCCCGACGAGTCTGTGAGCTGTGGTGGTTGGAGCCTCACTGAGGTGGTTGGAGCCTCACTGAGGTGGGAGGAGCCTTACTGTTCACCAGTGGAGCAGATTCTCATCAACCGCAGCTCTGATCCCAGCTGTATTACCATCCATAACCGCTGATCTGACAGACGCGCTTGACTTCCTAAACCCTACATCACCTCCCTTCACGCCAGTTCAAAAGCCAACTTCATTCCCCTGGTAGTGATCCTCATCCATCATATCCCACGTCTGGGCTCGCAAGCGCTGCGATTGGTCCGCTCAGAACGTAATTTCCGCCAGTTTTTTTTTTCTTTCCCTGCGCTTCAACATTTGCAATATAAGCATTTGCTCTTCA
>CM059291.1:8995000-9380000 GCA_030340665.1 Neosalanx taihuensis | reverse complement strand
CACTTACCTCCTTCACTGTCTGATTCTTCTGAAAGAGAAAACGATACAAACAGGAAGTCAGGTGTCGTTTCCCCAAACCCACTCAGGTACCAGGAGTCAACCACAGCTGAGTTACAGACTCGATAGATGCCTGGTAACTGAACTAAGTTTGGCCATGACAAGGCAGGTTCACTGGGAGAGGGTCTGCAGTGATGGAGAGACAGGAGGGACGAGAGACACAGCTGGGATAGGGAGAGAGAGGGGGACAGAGAGAGATAGAGAAGGGGGAAGGGACATGTACCTGGGCCTCCAGGCTTGGGTCTGCGTCTTTGGCCCTTTGCAGACGAAGGCCGGGGTATCCTGGCTGGGCTGTCACCCTGGGGCAGGGGGTAAGGGGTTGGGCAGAGGGCAAATGCAGGGGGCAGACGGAGGGGTCAGGGGGTGGGGGCAGAGGGGAGGGGGGAAGGAAAGGCTGTGATATGTTTCATCAGGAATTACGTTCACATATGTTTGAAGAGAGCATATAACATGCCCATCGAGGCATGAACTCACACACACATTTTCAGAAAGCTTGAATAGCCCACAGAAAATAAACAAACGTGGGCCACTAACAACACCTGGCATTCAAGGTTACCTGGTTAACTGCAACCTCTGCTGGCTATACAATCAGAGAAGACGACACCAATCAAATATACAGACCCACACACATCAATACACACAGAAGCACACAAAGCAGCACGATGAGATTCCAGTGGAACCCATTTACCTGATATGTATTCCTTAGTATTACAGATGAACAGGACAGGATTTGACCAGAATACAGATAAATGGGACAGTAACAACCTGTAGCTATACTGTACTCAGCTATACGCAGACCGCACCTCCACAACTACATACAATGCAGGACTACGTCATCAGATACACTGACTGACGAGCTAGTGTGACAGCGACATCGTTAAGTCTGCACCCACACAAAGAAGAGCTACGTCTCTGGGGAGTCAGGTGGCTCAGCGGTTAAGGCGTTGGGCTTGTGATCGGAAAGGTTGCTAGTTCGATTCCTGGCTGTGACTACATGATGTTGTGTCCTTGGGCAAGGCACTTCACCTTACTTGCCTCAGCGGGAAATGTACCTGTACTTGCTGTAAGTCTCTCTGGATAAGAGCGTCTGCTGAATGACTAAATGTAAATGTCTCTAGAGCTAGGTTCTTTCTTAAGAACACTGGCACTAAGCAGCTACACAGGAAAACAAGCACCAAACTATACTAATACTACTAAGCATGAGCATTATGGTAATGAGTGGGTACCTCTTTAGCATCAGCTTGTGGTGAATCCTTCCAAGGAAGATAAACAACAAGATTACACTTCAGACGTTGCCTTCAAGACAGAGGCAGTTAGAAGCTGCTGGAACGCATGTTCTCATGGATGAGAGCATTTTGTAGCCAGTTCACTTTTTTACCTCTCAAAGTACCGCCCTAAAGTGCAAAATGAACCGCCCCAAACTGAACTCGATCTGTCCCAAAATGTCAATTCTTGGTGATAACGGGACCCACATGCTACTGTAACTGTCAAATAGAGAATGATCTTTTTTTTCATGAAACTAGCTGCAGCGGTGACTATTTTCACAATTCCTCAGGTGTCGATTGAAGGAAGACATACAACAGATCATCATTTCTTTTGACTACTTCAGCAGCAACACTGTTATGCTAACCGTGCTATGCTAACATCCTGTAATATAACAATGTGTATTCTGCAAAAACCCTGTATATCCTGTAAATCCTGTACATCTGAAACACAACCCTGTATATTCTGCAAGAGCAATACTTGTTACCACTGTATAGCCTGTACGTAATAATTTATCCCAGCCTTTACCCCCTTGTGTGCATTCACTTACCTATTTTTCCCCCCACCCCTTTATCCCTGTGTGCACTATTCTAATCTTTTACCTCACACCCTACCCCTGTGTGCTACTGCGAGACTGTGTGCCGTTGCTGCTAAGGAGTTTACCACTAGGGGATTAATAAAGTATCCTAAATCTGAATAACCCTGCTATGCTAACCATGCTAACACTAAACAAAAGCTGTAAGAACTCACTGCTGGTTCTGGTTTGGTAGTTTTGCTGGACTCCTCTGTGTGTGGCTTGGGTCTGGTCTCCTCCGACACTCTGGCCTACACACACACACACACACACACACTTTAGAACATGCCGTGGATGTCTGGTGGTGACACAGAGAGCCGTGGTTGCCAGTCAGAGCACAGGACATACCTTCCTGTCACCTTTCTCCACAGCCTTCGTCCTTTCTTCACCTTCCTTGTGTCTCTCCTTCTCTCTTCGTTTCTCCCGCTCCCTCTCTCTATCCCTGTGGGAATCTCTGTCTTTGGTCTTTTCTCTATCTCTGTCCCTCTCCTTCTCCCTCTCCTTCTCACTCTCCTTCTCCCTCTCTTTCCCCCTTCCTTTGTCCTTGTCACGTTCTCGGTCCCGGCTCTTATCCTTGTCTCTGTCCTTAGTCCTGTCTCTGTCTCGGGGTTTCTCCGAGCGTTCGGTGTCCCGGTGATGGTCCTTGTCCCCCCTGCGGCTGTCTTGGTCTTTGGGCCGGTCCGGGTCCTTGTGCTCCCGGCTGCCGCTGCGCTCCCGGATCTCCCTCCTCTCCTGGGGACACAACAGCAGGTCACACCCCCGAGAATCACCCCCGAAAATTCCTCCCAATTTTCAATTTCTTTCTCTCTCCCCCTCCCCTTTCCCCTTTCTCTCTCCCCCCAACAAAGACCTGCTTCAGATATACAGGCAGGCAGTTGTTAATAACAGCACTGCCTCACCTCTCTGTCCTTGGGGCGCTCTCCCCCCTCCCTGTTCTCCTTGTCCTGGGAGCGGGCGCTGGCCTTCCCCTTGGGGTCCAGCTTGTCCCCGGCCAGCACCCTCTTCACAGCCTCCTCGCTGGACAGCTGGGGAGAAAACACAGAGAGCTGTGTGAGGTTCCTGCTCACACCAGAGACTCCAAGACGTAACTGTGTTGATGGAAGCAGACAGACAGAAACATAAAAGACACCGGCATGCTATGCTGTTGCTGATGTCTACCTGAGCACACGCCATGTTGGAGGAAAGAGCTGGTATGAAAACCCCTTTAATTTGAGACTCAAGGGTGCCATTAAAATGTACCCAGCCATAAACAATACACTTCAGATCATTACTTCCATCATTTGTGTGTAACCCCAAGAGTGTGTGGTGTGTGTATAACCCCAAGTGTGTGTGATGTATGTGTCTGTGATGTATGTGGTGTAAATAAATAAAAAATAAATAAATAAAAATAAATAAATGTGTGTGTGTGTGTGCAGCCTGACCTTGTTGAGGCAGCACTTGGCGATGGCCTGCAGCAGCTCATTGGTCCTCTCAGGCTCGTGACCGGCGACGATGCGAGCCGGCTTAGCAGCAAGCGGTTCCCCACTCACCAGCATCACCACGTCCAGCGCCTTCTGCAGGAACGCTATCTTACTGTCTTTATCCTGCAGGGAGAGGGGGGGGTCAGAGGGAGACTGCAGACCTGACTACACTGCAGACTTGATTACACTGCAGACCTGACTACACTGCAGACCTGACTACACTGCAGACCTAACAGCACTGCAGACCTAACTGCACTGCAGACCTGACTATACTGTAGACCTGACTACACTGTAGACATGGTCGTCCGGCAGACCTGACTGCACTGCAGACCTGGTCGTCCTGCAGACCTGACTGCACTGCAGACCTGACTGCACAGGACCCCAAGGTGACAGAGAATCCTTTTCACGTGGACCCAGCGATTGACAGGTATGCTGTGTGTGAGAGCACATGCTTATTTGTTGTATAATGCATGCTGTGGCTTCATCACTGGGGCACTGCTGGCCACCGCCCTGTCCAGCCCAGCCTGAGAGGGTGTCAGGTGTGGCGGGCTGCTGACTTTTCCTCACCTGGCCCTTCCTTTAGGATCCCACCTTTCTCTCTCAACAAGCTCCTCTCCCTACACAACTCTTCCCTCTCTCCACACCTCCCTCTCCAGCGAACAGCCATTCTGACACCATGATACTGGTCTGGGGTCAGCTGCAGTGTCAAACTTCTAACAAAGTGAACAGCCAGTCTGACACCTATCAGGGTTACTGAGTCTCACTCCACTAGCCCTGTTGGCACTGAGAGTGTGGCCCCATTACAGGATGGTGTGTTGGGTTACATGCACGCAAACACACAAATGGCTGAGTGGAAGACAACACACAAGCACACACCTCCTCCTCCCTCTTCTTCTAATACTAAAAGCTGCAGATGAACTACTGAGCGAGAGGCTGGAAAGCTTGGCCAGCCTAGCGACTCAGACCTAGACGTACCTTCACGTTGTCTGACTTCATCTCTGAGTCTTCGTACAGGCCTCTCATGAAACCTGTGGTCCGGATTACCTGGGAGGGGACACAGACACACATCAGCTTGATAAGTACACACACAACACACACACACACACACACACACACACACATACACACACACATTAACACACAACACTGACTGACAGAAGAACATTAAGCCTGACCTACACTAAATCAGTAATCCGTTCTAGATCAAAAGAGTGACCTGGTCTATTTTATATTGAAGCTACCTTTTCAAGGGATGCATGCAGGCAACTGAATATGTTGCCTTTACATGCAGCAATGTTGGAAGGATTACGCTGATTACTTGAAGACACATATGGATCTGTGCTCTCTGCCAATACAAAACACAGGAGCTTGTTTGCATGTTGGCTGCAAGCTATTTATCACCAGGCATGTATTTCTGATGCACTCCACAATGCCTGGTGCCACTATAGCTTATCCAAGCCCACGACCTCCAGACGCTGAGAGTGGGTGACTGAACCAGGGTAGCTAATCTTGGCTGAGCCTGTCCTGACTGCCTGTAACATCCAGAGGGACCAACCAAGCAGCTGCTCACATATAAGGATACATTGCCTGTTGGAAGCAGCAGCTCTGACTCTGGGACAGAAGGTGCCTCCCTTACAAGGCCTTTCAGTCCGAAGATCACAGCAGAAAGGCTCTCGTTTTCATGACGAAAGAATCTGAGGATTCTCGTTACTGTGTACTTACTTTTAGTCTTTATTCGCTGGCTATCTGATGCTCTTAGCATTGCTAGACGTATTTTACATAGAGTTAAATGGGGACCGTCAGAAGGGCCGTAGGTAATGAAGGGTTCGCTTGGATACTGCGTGAAAGTTACGTACTGTGTCACCCACACACACCTGAATAGCTGGCATCTGACGACGACCACTTCAGAGGTATCTGATGCTCAACTCAACAAGTTAGCTTGATGCTTGGTTGCTTACAAGCTGACCCAAGTCCCATTGTTGGCTTGTTTCAGTCCAGCTGGCCATCTTATCTAGCTTTTTAAGCATCATTGCCTAGCGACAGCTGAGTACTATAAAATGACTGTGACGATGGTGGCTGGCAGACGACTTAAGTTGTACAGTACGGGTTTGATTTATGGAATAAACTACAGGATAACACTTGATTTAACCCTACAGCAGCCACCCGGTTTCATGAAAGAAATGATATCCAAGTCGCTCTAGCTCTAACGTTTGCCTTAGCAAAATCCCATATCAGTCTCAAGTGGCAGACTTGAATCTTAGCTTTCCCTGCTAAAAGCTAACTAGCTAGTGGTGCGAGCTTAGTCATGTCCAGGTTTATCTGGAGAACGTCAAATATATGGTTCTGCATCTAACAAGCAAATAATTGCATTGCGTAACGATTCAATTGCAGCCAAGCACAGGCCCAGAAACAACGTCCATCCAAGCCGCGCTAGCTAGTGAAGTCCGGACGATTCTTTAGAAAGTAACCCGCTGAACGTCTCACCTCGCTGAATATGTCGTGAAGGTATCGAAACGGTGGTTTGCTTAGCAGTTTTTCAGTCAGCGGCGGTTTCTTGATCACTTTTCCCAAAGTATCTTGGGTCTTTTTTACCACTGCTCCGTTCATGGCAGCTCGTAATGTCGATTTGAACCCAAATCGTGACACAACCGAAATTCCAGTTTTTCCAATCTGCAGATATTCAGTCAGAGAACGCAGCTCTGCTGTCGCTATGTCAATATACTTCAATCCCACAATGCAGCATTCATAAAACAGTGCGCTTGCGCGAAGCAGTTATCGTTGCCAAGCACCGGTGAACCCATAGCAACAACAAACAATCACAGCAGTGTATTTACATTAAACTAGAGCTGTAAAGTAATAAAGCCTTACATTTTAAACTGTATGCTTTAGCTGTAAAGTAATAAAGCCTTACATTTTAAACATGCATATAGCTCTAAAGTAATGTAGTCATACATTTTAGGAATGAAGCACAAAGTATGCGGAACATTTGATTTATTTATTTATTTAATTTTATTAATCAGTATAGCACAAACACCCAAATAAAAAAATCACAAAAATCTGATAACTTTCCCATTTGACTAAGATACTTTCATTATTGTAAATGTCCAATGATAATAGATCCTATCTGAAAGTACAGTACTGTATTTTGTGTTTTGCAACAAAAATCAAGTCAAACCATACAAACTGGATGCAATCTGCAAAAACTCCATGATTGTCTTAACAAAACAAAAATTAAAATATAAAACATCACTGTTAAAATTCAGATTCAGTTATTTACTAACCTTAAACAGATAAAGAAAATGCTCTTTTGTTATTGTGTGTTGTTGTTGTGGATTATGTAAGTCTTCTGGTATAATATGTTGTTCTTGAATCATTCAAAGTTTTTTTTAAATTTATTTATGGAATCAGGTTTAACATACTTTTATAAGAACATATCAGCTATAAGAAGTCTGACTCACAAAACAATCATCCTTGAGAGTACATTAAGGTGGGTAAAATAGGTTAAACATGGAGCTAAACTTATTCAGTGTTTTTTATGTACATACTCTATTGATAAATGTAGAGACTTAATTATAGCTGAATGGTTGACACACTAAGGTTACACTTACAAAATGTTTGTAGCTACTTGCAAACGTGAGTTACTTCAAATCATTTTCCGGTGCATCTAGCAAATGGTGTTTAATTTCAGTGAATGTCGAAGAAAGGTCTGTATTATTTTGTGAAAGTGATCAGGTACTCTGGGTATGCTTGACTATCATGGAAGATTATGAACATAGTAGGTGCAGCAGGATTGTCTGTCACGCTGTCAAAGCAATCTGTGCCTGCGGGATCTTTAAGGGGAAGCACATTCATATCCTTTTTTCCTTGTGTAAATTCCCCAACTAAAACTCGACAAAGGTACATAAACTTCTGGTCCTGCGGATCTGGTTTGGAATATGTGTCATGAGCCGAGTAACTTGCATTAATAGCAAAGTAAGTGCCGTTTCCATAAAATGCCGCTGGGGAGAAAAGAACATGATTCTTATTTGGTTAAATTCGACAGTTGAAGCAATATCATATAGTACTGTTATTGTCAAAATACGCTGTGCAACCCTATGATAATTTGCTTTGCTACGTTTAGCTTTGCAAAGTTAGTTATGTGATACATTTTTAAGTATTTTTTGCCCAACACTACTTGATAGTATCACTCCTACGTAAACACATGCTTATATATAAACTGCGTCAATAAGTTATTATTGGTATGAGGTATTAGGAAAGGCAACATTCTGGCGTTGTTAATATTAACGATCCGATTTAGGAAACAACCTTTAAGTCCTTTTTTTCCAAATCCCCTTAAACCAGAGACACTGGTAGCCTACATTGTTTTCTCTGCAATTATAAAACTTTGGACTTTCAAAGTTCATTTAATACAGGCTTTGCTTTCATAATTACATTATAATATACAATTTAGGTGAAAAGGCTTTAATTCTGAACCACACCAATATTGTATTGTTAAGTGTCTACTACTTTACTGCCAATTTGGACTTGACTTCTATGTTTTCTGTAGGACCCTTTGAACAGGTAGTGAGTAGTAGAGGTAGTGAGTGTGGGTTTACTTACCATTTTTTCCAGCGTAGCTCCGATTGAAGCCATGTTCATTGATGTATTTTATGGTCGTATAGCAAACACCATGGAAGAGTTTCTTCTCATTGTCCTTGTGGCCGTTCCTGATCTCCATGTCTTGTTTCTTGATTTCAAAGCTGTTCCACAAGTTTTGATTCTGGATTCTTTCAATCTATAAGGGGACATGATACATCAGTTGCCTAAATATGGTTGACAATTACAGGATATAATTAAGAATTTAGTCTTTACCCAGCCACTGTGAGATTTATAAAAACCTTTACCACAGTTTGACACTGGATCATACAAATATCAAGTTTACAGTATAACTATGCAAGACGAAATTACCTTTAACACTTTGTTTTTGCAAGTTTTGATAAACTGACTATAAACATCCTGGTACTCCTGGCTGGAAGGATCAATGACACAGGACTGGCATGGTGTGTTGGGCTGCATAGGCTCCCAGTGGTTTGGGGAGAACATTCGCGACTGCTCATCTCTAACTTTTAAAAGCATCCCCTGGATTTCAGTGGTAGCTTTGAGCACATCATCTTTGAGACCCTTTATGTTTAATATGGGCTCTGTCTCAGACTCGGAGGTCAGTGTCACCTTAACATCCATGGTGGCCCGTATTTGAATGATACGGTCTTTATCGGTTTCTGATAAGCTGAGGATGGCTTTGTCAGTTATGGTGTGGCACACTTGTTCTTTTTCAATCAGTTTCTTAATCCACTTTTTTGCTTCCTGCACTTTTGCTTTAGAACCTCCGCAGATGTGGAAGCAGGCTGGATTGATTTCCTTGTCTAAGACCTCTTCCTTTTTTGTCGAATCATTGGTTGCCTTGAAATAACCTACAGCTGTAAGAATAAGGTAAATGTCTTAAAAAGGGCAATGTTATGAAGGCAAATTTATACAATGAAGTCTCCTCATTCAAGCCCCCTTCTAGTATAAAATAGATATTATCAAAAAAGGTTATGCTAGGGTTCATAACATTTGAATGATTTTTATTGGCCTTTGATGTCGCAAAATTATAATTCACCTTCTAAAAAGCGCTGACCAAGGGTATGAAAGAAACCCTTTTGGTTATCAATCTTCATCCCTTCTTTCTTCACCATACTGCTGTGAAACTCTGTCAGCACGGCTTGGTCAGTGAGAACAATCCTCACCAGCGTCATTTTGAGATGGGACTTCTTGCGCACCACAGCAACAACTGCATCCAACATGGCATCTGCCACCTGAGTTGGCTTTAGCTGTCCTTGTCCTTGAATGAAAATAAAATATTTCTTCACATGATATTTAATATTCAATGTCTATTAAAAGGACAAATTACACTAATTATGACAAATGATCTCTTCATTTCACAACTGTATATGCATACTCACCAAGACCAAGAGCAGGAAAAGAAATTGAAGTAAATGTCTCTGCAGATATTTCTATGGAACTCTTCACAGACTCTAAGAGTTCAGTGCGGTCAACTGTTTTGCTTTTTTGAGCAACATGAACGATGTTCTTAGACTGCAGGTCACCCGGCATGGTCATGATCAAACCTTCATGAGGCTCAACTCCTGGAGTTGATGTAGGCAAAAGAAAAGTATTGGGGGGAAAAAGACCAGAGGGAAGAATATAATGTCACATAAACCAATTCCAAATTATGCATTGTAGCTACATCTGTTAAAACTGGGAAATAGAATTGGTCAGTTTCTATTATACAAAACAGAATTAAACATTCCAAGCCTCAATTTAATTGATTTTACAGTATTACAGTATTATAGTCTCTTACTAAGTCGTTTGCAATTCTCTTTGACCGTTGATCCTGCTGCATCCAAAATGGACTCAGAATCCCCTGAGGAATCACACAGTAAAAAGAGATCAGTAAACAATCTGATCTAAACGAATGATCTAAAAACTTAAATCTACAGTATAAATTGTGGAGTTACGTTTTCCAGTAGGTCTTTGATGATTATACCAAATGTATACAATATCGTCCATATTTTCAGTACTAGTAACATGGTAGGACAAGGTTACATTTACCTATACTCAGGGAGAAATCCTCATTTGTGAAGTTGACAATGACATCTGTAGTCTCCTTTGTTATGTCGCCCAAGACAGCCTGGACAGTCACTCCGTCAATCTCAAACTGATGAATCCCTGAGCTGGGCGATGTGACCATGGTGACAGTTCCTTTTAGTGAGAAATCAAAATACGTATTAAGTTAAAAAAAAAAGTATTTATTGTCAAAATAAACTTGTAATAGATATGCAACTGTTATCCACAAAGCTAGTTTACCATTACCATTTGGCTTCAAATTAGCTAGAAAACATTTGGGCCATAATTGCTGTAGTTAATCAAAAGTGTCTTGTTTATCTACGTATAACACAAGCAATGTAACCTCACATAGTTCACAGAAGTTGATGATGTGGGAAATTATTTTGTAACATCAATAAAATCATACTTTCAGTGTGTTGTTGTGACGCAGCTGTTGAGTTTCCAGACTTGGTGAATCTTTTTTTGAATTCATTGGTGAAACTCTTCCCGGAATATTTGCCATAGAAACAATGACATTTCATGTGAAAACAAAATCTGAGCAATATGTAATTAAATAGAAAAATCTGTTTCCACTTCTTTCATGATACAGAGTCAGAAGTTCTAAGTTCTAAATTCTAAAATGTATGTGCTATCTTATAGTATACATTCATTAAAGACAGGTAATGCCTAAACGGTGTGATTGCATAGTACTACACACCTTTACTATCACAAACTAATTAATTCAATAAAACTTGAAGTTACACTTATTACAATTATCATACCACCCTGGCTGCAAATTTTTTTTTTCCAGATTTTTATACCTGAATTGTCTCTGGATCACTAGGATGTAAGATGAATGTCACTTCTTTCAAGTGGCTTGGTTTCTTCTTACTACTGAACTGAATGACTTGTTCCACCATCTGGGAAGCCACAATGTCTTTGGGGTAACCCAAATTTCCTGTCCCAATGGCCGGGAATGAAATTGAGCAAAGACTCATCTTCTCCGCCTTATAAAAACACTTTTCTGTGATCTCATTCAACATCTGTAACATATCAGTAAATCCAAAATATTGATATTAGCGTGAAAAAACATTCCAACATTCCATCTTTGAACCTGGACATGCTGAGTGGCTTACTGCATAATGATAAAAAGATGTGCTACACAGAGATTACATTACATTTTTTCTTCAAATAAATCTTAATTTTATATTCACTGTACTTTGACAATGTCAAATTAAATGAAAAATTGATTTACCTTCTCATTTTTACCCTCACTTCCTGGCTTCCACTGTGGTGCAATAACATGAAACACCCTTTTGCTCCTGAGGTTACAACCATCAGTGATAATGACTGCTCCATCATCTACACTTTTAGCCTTTTTCCTTATCAGGTTTTGAAGTTCAGGTCCTGCAGCAGTAAATATGGCTTTGGAAACTGCTCCATTGTTAAGATTCAATTCTGTTCCCACTGAGTTCACAATCACCTCTGTCTATAGAAGATATTACATCAGATACACATCAGTTCATGACAGTCATTACATTTGATACATGTTATTTGTTGAAGTACAACTACTAAATCATTGTTTACCTGTGAATCTTGGATGTTTCCCTTTATCAGCTTGAGTGTGAGCCCCTCCATTGTCTTTGCTGTCAATGATCCAGATTCTTCAACCCACTGACCATGTTGGGTTTTTGTGGCTCTAGCTTGAGGCTTTTGGATTTTGGGATCAGTTGCTCTGTGGCCCCCAAACTCCTTAATCATTGCTTCAACCATGAACTGAATGGTATTGTCATCATTGCTCACCAGATGAATGTTCCTCAAAGTATTATTTCCAAACTTGTCATCACAGTAATCCTTGATAACTCTTGCTATAGTTTCGGCACACAAGCTCAGAGGAAAGCCTAGATTCCCAGAGCTAATGGCTGGCAGAGCCACAGAGACGCAGTTGTTAAACTCTGCTAAATCCAGGCTCCCTTTCACCGCTCTCCTCAATTGTTCCACCGACTTCTGGGGGTTTTCAGTGTCATAAGTTGGTCCCACAGCATGAACAATGAATTGGCAGGGAAGCCTACCAGCCTTGGTAAGGACACAGTCTCCTGGTTTAAGTTCCCCCTTGCGGTACATGATCTGATCACATTCCTCCTGCAGTTGTGGTCCAGCAGCTTTCAGAAGTGCACCAGCGAGACCTCCACTGAGTTTCAGATTTTCACTAGTAGAACTGACTATGACATCCGTGGTACATTTACACATGTCAGCTTCACAAACGACAATTTCAAACCCATTGGACGTGTGATGTCGGTAATTACATTTGGCTCCATTTGCTGGAAGACTGTCCTCTCCATCCTTTTCATCATCAATTAGTTTGACCACACAGCCTGTGTTACTTTTGAGAGCTGTAGTATACATTATCTTATTGTCTTGAAATAATTTCTTTGCTCCAAAATTGGAAATTGTCATGGTGTCAAAAAAAGTGGAAGATATTAAGTTTTCAAACAGAGCCTTGCAATCTTCCACATGTGTTCTGGAGCCATTCAAAGAAATTGTCTGATTCTGAAAGGAAACCTTCACTTTATCTTTTATTTCATTAACCCACATATCCTTGCAGTGTTCCTCAATGAAGTTTATAACAGTTTCAGACTTGACTTGAAGAGTTTCCACTATTGGTCCATTCTGTCTCAGGTATTCTTCAATATCCTTCTGCACCAAAGTGACAGTGTCTGTATAACCACACACTACAACTTGTTGACCACATGTCTTGATCTGAATTTGTTTTGATGGATTATTTTTGGAACTCTCTAATTGGGTGATGACATCTTGCCATTGTGGTGTTTTCAAGATATTGAAGTCTTGAACATCAATGTATTGTGAATCAAAACAAGTATTGATTCGCTCTGCCGCTTCATTTAGTGTTGTCATATCTGACAGAGTCTGTAGCTCTACGCTGTTACCATCTATGTTAAGGGCAGCGTTTATACCCTGGAAAGTTTGTAGATAATCTGTAATCTTGTCTTGACCTTCTTCTTGGAAAAATTGAAAGATGTGGTCATCCAAACTTATCTGCCTCTTTTTAACTGACATGGTCCCACTAGTCAATGCTTTAAATGCCCCCAAAACTTCATCTGGCAAGCCATTAAGTAAAATACTTTGGCTGTCAGAACTATATGTCATTTTCAGCTTTGGGAATTCCTTAAAAATATTGTCTTCAATGATGTCTTGTGACAATAATTTATAAGTAGATGAAGGCAGTGGGAACACTTCAGAAATGCTTGCACTTTCTCGTTTAAGGCTGTTGTCAATTTGATCCAAGACTTCATTAAGTGTCTGCTTTAGTTTGTTCACATCGTCTATCAGGCCTACAACTGTCACAACCCCTGTGGCCTTGTCTGGCATCAAGACCACATCTTTACCCAAAATTTCCTTGCGCATCTCTGCTTCAGACTCTTCCCATGCAGAGGTTTTAACTTTGAACTCCCGCGATGTGTATTTAGCCAAGGCTTGAATGAAAGACGTCTTCACAGTGTCCTTCCATTGCTGTATGTCTTTGGCTTGAATGCCGTCCAGTTTAAGGAGCTCAGGCATGGGGCTCAACTTGACGGTTGGTTGTTGGAGGTCCACCTTGCAAAAATTCTTGGCTAGCTCATTGTGGATAGAGTTTGCAGCCTCCTGAGTATCAGAGAGATATTTCCAAATTACTTGATCGATGTCCTCATTGAAGGCTGGTGGGAGTTTCATCGTGGGTCTGTCTTTGCCATAAAGGGCTGTTCCCAGAGATTCGTAATAGGGGAAAGCTTTCATAGGATCTTTCAGGGTTTTCTTTAAGACTGTTTGCACATCTAGAAAGATATTATAATAAAAATTGTAATAATAGATCAAATAAACAACACCAATAAAAACTGTATAAAATGTAAAATACTGTATGAAATGTAAAATACTGAATAAAATGTAAAATATTGCATAACATGTCAAATTAAATTATAAAACATTATAATAACACATAACCATTTATTTTGTATGAACAAGGACCAAATCTCTTGGTAACAAAGGTAAAATGATGACAGTCTCCAAAACATAAAAACGTTTTCTGATAGTCTTTAATATTGTCTAAAGATAGATGAAAGTCAATATTACTTAAAATATTTTAACTATTAGATGAATGATATACATACCTTTAGGATTCTGAAACGTCATGATAGCAGACTGGTCCTCTTTGTTTAAGATTACATCTTCTACATTTGCCTCTTTTTCAAAATACAATGTGAGGTAGTCTTCATCATAGTTCAGAGGAATATTTTCAACTTTGATTTTTGCAGTGTTTATCAAGGGTTTAACCGTCAGATTCTTCTGTTTAAAAATTCTATTGTTGGTTGCCTTTGATAAAAAGTCACTTGCTTCTGTTAAGGAAGAATCATAACAAGATTTCTAAGAAGAAACTACAACTACAACAAAGACTTGGTGAGATAATTTGAAAAATATTATTGAAACAGGATCCTTGTTTTGTAAATTAGCATTTCATTTACGTAGGTGTTGAAACCTTGTTCAGAAATATCAAAAGATATTTGAAAACTGATGTTGCACAGTCTATAGATAAGCAATCTTAACAAATTATTGTAGTACACATTTAATGTTATAACAATTTTACTATTAAATATGATATACACAATACTTGGCACAGAGCAAATATAAAAACGTAAGATAAAACGTACACTTTAAATGTTAGTTTTCAATGGCATACACCTACAGTAATACCTTTCATTAGAAAATGTATTAATACCTTGTTCACGCTGGAAGATCACTACTGTTATTTCACCCAGCATCTCTAGACTAAAACCAGACTCTGAGTCCAGGATGTTCGCCACAAGCATCTCAAGAAACTCATGCGTCATGGTCTCCTGAACGTTTCCCAAAACAACTGCAGTTGACAGACATTTCTCCTCAGCTTGGATTCCAGCAGGTGATTTTTGATCTTGTAGCATATTAGCAGCTGTGAATCCAGGAGACATCCAATTGACAGTTATGTTTGTCAGTGGTTTGTCGCACACTCATTGTAAAACACCTTACCGTTCTGACAAGCCTACTATATTTTTTACTTAAATCTATAATTATGTATCTCTAGAAAAATTGTATGTGTAGAGTTGCTCTGTAAAGTATTGCAGCTGATTAAGTAATTTATTATGACAAAAAAATCATTATTACTTGTGGTCACAACAAATTAATTATGTTTAACAGAAAAGATGATTGAGACCCTTGTTTTCCATAAACAGATTTGAACTGTGATTTTACCCAACATATGAGTTCTTCTTTAATAACTTTTGATTTATATTACGTGAAACACTTTTTTTTATCTTACATGTTAGGTCTGTCTTAATCGGAGATGATGGTGTTTTCTAGGAATAAAAAGCAAAAAAGATTTTTCACAAAGGTCATTAAGGTTAGAAGGACAACATGTAATGTCATTGTAAACATTTTAACAGTGTGACTTGATTGTAGACTACAAAACATAGACCACTTTGTACATTGGTAACAATGTAAATGTATAGGTAACCAACCTCAGTGGTGCCTTTGGATGTTGGAAGACAAACAGTCAGTTTTAGCACTTTTGCACCAATATCGACCTCATGCTTTTGCTTACTAAGCACTCTCTGTCTGGCTGTGACAAGGACAAAAAGACAAAGTAAATTTCAGAAACCCATGTATTAGTGTTATAGCAACAATCACAGTAATCTTTGTAAATTCAAACATATAGAACATTTTGTAAAATCCCAACACCACTTTGTAACCTAAAATAAATTAATTTGCGTGAGTTGATTCCAAACACATTCCTCGGTCCAGAAACTTAGAAACTTAGAGAAAAGAAACTTAGAGAAAGATAAAGAGACTTATCTAATCATACTATTTTCTTGTACACACAATGATAATAACCTAAGTAAAGAAAAGCAGTTTAACCATCACATTTAGGTGAGGTAATTAAATGTTTGACGAAATAAGTATATATAATATTACATTTAGTCATGTAGCAGACACTCTCAAATGGCCCTGCAGAAAAACTGGTTTCCCTACCCTTCTACGAGTCTCATATGATTTCAGAACCATGTACTAATGTTACTGTAATTACATTTTTTGACCTAAAATAAACATAATGATAAATAAATCTAATTAAACAGTGTACAATTAGTTACAAATACTTACATTGCTCATCTCGGAATAAAACAACTGCTCCTTGCTCATCCGAGATGTCAACAATGCAATCCCCTCCATTAGATTTCTTGCTTTGAAAATATTTCACCAACTTGTTTTTTAATTTGGAAGGATCAGGACTGCCCTCAACCTCGACAAGCAAAGGAAGCGAGTATTCACCTGCCATCTTATCAAGTCCTCAAATAAAAGACTTCAGTACAACATGCATAGCTATGTACTGATGCACCTAGTTTCTCTTTCCATTAGGTTTTTATAACCAGTGCCGCCACTCCCACCATGCTCATCACGCTGTGCACTACACTGCAGGCTTGAGAGTTCCATTAATTAATGACTTTACTTCCTTTAACACAGAAGTCACATGATTTCCAAGCAGTCTGCATCGCCAGGAAAGAAGATTGGTTAACCCTTAGATGCATGGCCTACTAACTACACTCTTCCATGAGCGGGGTAAAAAATGACCTCGATTAGAATGAATGCGTTTTATCCTGTAAATGTAAGAATCTTCTTACATTTTTGTTAAAGATGATTATATCTCGATCAACAAAATAATTATTTGATGTTTGACATGTTCATTTATCACTTTTTATTAACATTTTCTATCACAAAACATCTTTGAGAAAGGTAAAAACACCCCAAAAAAGATCCGAACATGAGAATTATTTTATGTTTTGATGATTTACATGTTGATTTCATACCATATGATTATCATTATCATCTTCTTTTCAACAGCTTTTGCTGGTTTTGTGGTCTTAGTTTCTTGGGCACATCTTGCATCTCTGTGTTTGGCGTTTGCAGGTGTAGGTACCAACCATCTGGTCCACAATATCTACACCTCCTTTCGTATGGTTGTAGAACTGGATGACTTATGGTTTTGTCTTCCGGGTGTTTTCATCCACCAGCCTTGTCCTTTTTTCCAGCGTAGCTGACCATGGTCATGTTGCCATTGAACCCAAATTCAGTGCTGAAGAGCTCCCTGGTCTTGGAGGCCTTAGACAAGAGGGATGTCTGGTTTGTTTTGTCGCAGTGTTCCCACAATAGTCAGACCCTTCTCCAGAAGATGCTCTGCAAGAGGCACACTGGTGAAAAAGTTGTCTGTGGTGATGTTGCGACCTGCGTGTCTGAATCCACTGCACAACTGACTGACAATGTTAAGACCCAGACTCTTACTGATGATACTTACATGTATGGTGTTGTGTCAAAATAATCTTCAGGGTGGTGAGACTGCTGCAATCAGATGTGTTGATTGACAGTAAATGTATACCTGACAGTCACAGTTGATAGAAATTCCATAGAAAATGCTTGGGGTCATTTTTGACCCCACGTATGGAAGAGTGGGGTACTAATACAAAAAAAGCAATAACTTAAAAAATATAACAAATTATAATAAACAATAACAATAAATAATAATAAACAATAACAAATCAAAATGTTCTTATGTCAAAGACAAACTAATTGAGGAATACATGGAAGATCAAATGATAAAAATTTTAATTTTCAAAGACATTGCAAAAAAACAACAGCCAGGGTCATTTTTGACCCCACTCATGCATCTAAGGGTGTTGGACTTAAGTTCCGATGGATGTCAATCTTCGTGGGTTTCCAGCCCCACTCCTGGTGTTTAAGTTGTTTAATTGGCTTCAGTTCATGAATTGACATATGCGTTAAGTTGAATATTCAAAAAATAGTCACTAGGATGGCCAAGTGATTAAGGCATTGGACTTAAATTCCAATAGATGTAGATCCTTGTGGGTTTGAATTCCACTCCTTGTATTTGACTGAGGGGAGTCATGTGGCTGAGTGGTTAAGGTGTTGGGCTAGTGATTGGATCAGTTCAGTTCCTGGCTGTGACAACATGTTATGTCCTTAGAAAAGGCACTTAATGGTACTTTCCTCAAGGGAAAATCCCTGTACTTTTCTTGCGTAAGAATGTCTACTAAATGTAAGTCCATAATGGGTGAAGTGAAAGCACTGGAGGAGATAAGTAAATCCCTTCCTCCCCCATGTCAAAGTCCGTCCTATGCCTTTTCCTGCTGCACAACCATATTTTAAATATTGTAAGATTGCATGACCTCCTCATGTCCACAACAATGGGATTTTGAACGTTCCTAAATGCAGACGCTGTGACATTCTGAATCTGGGTCTAATGAGACCAACATTTAATACTTATCAAATGGTCTCCAGTAATCTGTAAAATTAGGTTTTCCTTTCCTTTTCCACCGCTCAAGAGTACCCAGTCCAAACACAAGCTCTTCTCCTGTCTGGCCCCTCAATGGTGGAATCAAGTCCCCTTCTCTGTCTGACACTGACAGAAGCACTTATTCCGGGTGTACAACAGTACTGAAGAAGGGTTTACTGAACCTGTTTGTTTCCTGCTGCTTGATTTCCTCCTGCAATTTTTGAGGTTTGTGTTATTTAATTTTAAGTGAATTGTCAAGTGGTTCTTCCCTTTGGCACTTGTTTGGTTTGTCACCGTGTATGCTTCATGTTCTGGCTACCTGCAATGTTATAGCATGGGGCTATCTCATGGTTATAACCAGTGATCTTTGCACTTTTGGAATGCTTTATCTTGGAAGTCGCTTTAGATAAAGGCGTATGCTAAATGAATACATGTATCTGTATCTTAACTGTTTACATATATGCAGTGTATGTATGTGTAACCCCTCTGATATAATCTTCCTGTGTTTAGGATTTTACGTGTGTCCCATTTTATTGAGCAGATATTTAGTGTTGTCAGCTTCTACTTACTGTCATAACTACCATAATGACCAAAAACAAACCATTTCCATGACGTCTTTATTAAGTAAAATCAACCCCAAAAAAGTCAACGCAAAATAATAATAAATGAAATGTCAGTATAATGCAAATGTGCATATATCTTTCTGTGGTAGTCATTAATTTTCTGGAATATGCATTGAGTAATGCTTTGAAATCTTACAAACAAATTACTCATTTTGGATTTAAAGCAAACAAACCTAATTAAGGTGAGAAACATCACTACAGAAGCTAACCTATTTTCTAAGCTTACATGTTTTTTGAACTTCAATGGATTTGATGAACTCATACTCAACAGCTAATTCAATAGCAACAGTGACCGAAGCTTGGTGATATCCAGCTTGGTAATATCCAACTAGGTGATATGCAGCTAAGTTATATGCAGCTAGGTTATTTGCAGCTAGGTGATATGCAGCTTGGTGATCTGTTTAGAGATCATAACTATATGATCCACTACGACAGGATGGTGACTCTCCGAACATAGGTTGGAACGCTTTGTACAGGTCTGACTGAAGATCTACTGCCACATCAGCTGTCATTATAACGTAGTTGTCAGCGTAGGAGTACTCCAGGAACACACTCTCATCTTTTCGGCTGTACTGACACAGGAATGCTGCCAGATGCACAGTGGCTTTGACGCCACACAGCATGAGGACCAGGTTTAAGGCAGACATGAAGATATGGAATGAAACCCCTGGGAAGAGCTCAGGGCTCACACCCTTTGGTAAAATATACGGGAGAAGGATGCGGTTCTCTGGCAGCTCCTTGTCCAAGGATCCAAGCCGCTTCCAGGCATCTTCATGTGGTTTTATAGGACGGAGAAAGATCTCTGGTATGATAGTGGCATTTTTCATGTGATTCCATCCGCCTGAAAGGTCAACAGGTCTGTGGTCTTCTTGGGGTACTTTACACCAGGAGCAAAAAAAATCTCTGTGGTTCGGTTGAATGTAGCCTTTTGCGATGCCATAGGCCACTTTACTATCAATGGCACAATTCCAGGGAGAGTATAGAATTGTGTCTATGATGGAAGGGCTGGGCACAAGGAGACAGGCTGGCAGGTATTGTTTTGTGATCTCTCCATGCGCCACGATGATAATGTCAAATTCATTGGTTTGTTTCTTCTTCTTTTTCTTCTTTTCTTGCAGCAGCTTGTTTAAATAAACCACAAGGGTGAGAAACAGTGTAAAATTGGCCGTGCTCTCTATCCACTGCAGCAGATAGACATTTTCAGATGTCTTCTTCAGAAAGTCCAGGATTACTCTTTCCCTTTGGATTTGACTTTCACTCTTAGTGGCAGGATCAGAGTAATCAAGGCGTTCAATACAGCTCTTCACCTCACTGATCTCTTTGATGATCTCCCTGTGAGAAAAGATGCAAAAAAGTGCACAATGTAATTATAGCATAGAAACTTCACTGGAAATACTGACGATTCCGGGGTCCACAGTTCTATGTGTTTTCACACTGTGGATGTTAAGAAGACTTGGATGTCTTGGTACACTTGCATGGGTTTTTAAGTTACTGAGTTACTGAAAAAGGCAGATGAAAGACAAATGAGTGCGATAAAATAATTAGTTACCACTCTCAGGAAACAGTTTTATGGTTATACATTATGTTCCATAATTTTATGGTAACTGTATTTGAAAGTTAATTTGAAAGAAAATTATTAGAAATGTCTGCCTCTCATGGAGAACAATAAGAAACAGCTTACTGGATAGATTCAAGCTCGTTCTCCAAGTCCTCTGCAACGGTCTTCATGTCCTTGGCTGTATTTCTCAAAGATTGGCTGGCTTCTGTTACATGATCGCCTTTGACTAATTCTTTTATATTGGAAATCATTCCTGGTAGAGACAGGGCCACACCAAGAACTCCTCCACCGATCTGAAAGTGACTGAAAAATTACTGAACAGAACCTGTGACATCTATATCACACCATGTGTGCACTTGAAAGTCACCTAAGTCACTCGCAAAAAAGTCACTCGCAAAAAATACTTCTAAAGAATTACTTGTCCACTGTTTTATTTCGTATTCGGCATACAAGAATGCTTTGTGTCAAAATTAAACTAACATACCATCTTTGTAAATGTAGCATTCCTGGCACACTTGACACTTGTTAAAAAGTTAATAGCACTGAACTGTTAGTAGTAAATGAATAAATGTAACGCTTACTTGTGCTGCGCCTTTTAAAGTTCCGGCAAGAGTTGCCTTGAGGGTCGCCTTTCCAACCTCTGTTGGAACCAAAGTCAGGCAGGCAGCACCCAAAACTGGAAACGCCACCATCAACTGGAAAGAATCACCGTGATCTCTATGGATATTGGTGAGCCGGAACTTCTTATGGGGCCAACTTGACACCACTCGGAGCAACGGAACATCAGTGTGCCACTCCAGTCCGCTTCGTTTGGCGATGGCTCTCAGAACGTACTCCATTGCGTCAGGGCCCTCCAAGGACTCACACTCTTCTTTCAGCTTGTTCTGAAGGCTTTCGATATTCTCTCTAAGCTTCCTGATCTGTTCGATGACATTCTCCGCATCTTTCAAAGTGCTGCTAGACTGTAGCCATTCAAATATCTGGGCCCCCAAATTAACGATCATCCCGGCCCCTCCTACTGTGGTTCCTGCTGCAGCCGTGGCAGCGACCAGCAAGGGAGCAGCCACACCCCCAGTAATGAAGGTGACCAAGCCTGCCCCTACTACCGCTGCGGAGCCCAGCACTGAGGCCGTGTTCCCAACATATTTAACCACAGTGTAAGCATGTCTCTGTGATTCCAACTCTTTGGCCAGGTTCACCAGTTGAGGAGCACATTGTTTTTGATTCTTAATGAGAGAGTAGAACTTTTCACACAACTTCTGGGCAGTCTCCATGGTGATTCAGTAGGTAGGTAACTGGATAGCGAAAATATGTGAAATTGTCAAAATAATCTATTGTTAGTTCTACATTGCTCAGAGTACCGGTAGGCCTATTTAATTTATCAAAAGACACACTGAGAACATTGTGGAAGTTAATATCCAATTGAAAATAGGTAGGCTACCATAACCACTATACAATACTTCTTTAAAACCTACCCTGTTTTACACACACATTAGTGTACACATTAGTGTTGGAAAGCTGATGTATTTTGTACTTTGGAGTTCTTGGCCTATACGGAACCACACAGCTCATCTTCCCGGAGTCCTCCTATGCCCCAAGCTCAAATCACATATTCTACGGCCCAGTAATTATCCAATTAAATTCCCCTAATGTCTTCTTCTATATATAAATACATATTTAAGTTGAAATTGTTGAAACAAACTGAATAAAAATTGTGCTGGCAAATGTCTTATGGTGCTAACTTAGGTCTACTTGTTATATAAATAGAAGATTCCTTTACTTTCGATTTGACTACCCGAGATCGTTGACGGGAAAATGATAGCAGAAATTCAGCCTACCTTACTCTTTAAGCTGTTGCACACACGATGAACGAGGCAAGTAGAAAACCTCTGTTCAGTAAGTTTCGAATTGATTTACACTATAGCCTATCACACCCGCTGCACGAAAAATACAATATATGCTTGGAGAACCTTTAAACCTCACTACCCCGCCCTCTACAGTTAAGGGTTCGCATCAAACTGCAGCTTTTACGACTCGTCCAGGTCTGGAAAAAACTTTGAGAGGGAGCATAATAATTGTAAAGTGATTTAATAAAACTGAAAATAAAAACATAATTATTGTTCGTCATGTACAGATAAAATGCATTAAAGTAAAACAACATAACTTGTTGTATTTCCTTCTCTATGCACAGCAAAAAAAAATGCTCCAATCAAATAATTGTTTGGATTGAGAAAATAATTTTATAATAATAATATACATATATCCCCAAAATGACTAAACCATTTATTATTTTGTCAACAAAACCATATACAAATAAAATAAAATACAATTCGAAATTTGTCGTTAGAAAAGTAACAATTCTTGTAACATAAGTTCTCAGCTGGCACTCAACACTATCCTTTCATACAATGAAGGCAAAAATATTTTTGGACTATTATGTAGCACAAAAATGATTGTTGTTGTAAATAGTTTAGAACAGTGCAACCATGTAAGGGCAGAGGTCATTCATAAAGATATCCTACATTGGTACAGTTATGAGAGTGTAAGAAGTTGGCAATTCAGTTTAGTTCCTGGACAGCCTCTCTTACTGATACAATAACTCTGCTTAACTGGTTGTTCTCAACTCTGGTAGAGTGAGCTCATACCTGTTACAAAACAAGAAGGAATTAGCTTTTTTTGATGTATTTCTTCTTATTCATTCTACTAAACGTGAATGAAAATCAGAGACTGGCAAATGAGGTGCAAAGTGTACAGACAGGTGTGGTTTGTTTATATGGGCCTTGATTATGTTGGACATTGACTTTGAGATGACAAAACAGATTATTCTGAAGTACTTACCAATCTGTTGAGCCTTTCACCAGATCTACTTGGGACAGATCAATAAGAACCTACGGCAACAACAACGTAGGTAAACATTTGATCTTAGTTGGATAACCAACTAAATCTGAGCCATCCATTTTACATTTACATTTTCATTTATTCATTTAGCAGACGCTTTTATCCAAAGCGACTTACAAGAGAGAGCTTTTACAAAGAGCATCAGTCATTGAGCATAGCAACGTGATAGATCCCAAATACAGTCGGTTTTTTAGATCGTGAATCATACATCATGAGAACCAATAAGTGCCAAGGGAAGAACTATAAATGCATAACACAACAATTGTGACCATAAAGCAAGAGATACAACAAACAACACTGGAAAGTCACCATATGGGGACCAACAGATTGTTCTAAAGCACTTTAGATTATGTGAAGTGCCAAACTATTCCTAAGTGCCATTAAATTCTTTAAATAAAAAAATTCTTTAAATTTTGAAATATGCTTACTTAGCATTCAAATACCTGAAACAAGTTACAGTGACTTACTTTTCCAATCTCCTTCCTTTCCCGTGTGTGAAATGTCCTGTTGTTCTTCACAGCAACATCCAACTTCCTGGTCACTGCTTCCTGCATGGAGGCATCAAACTCAAACCTACATGTCAAAATCGGAATGTGAAAATATATTTCAATTGAAAATCCATCATGTTAAACATGTGACAGCGTACTATTTTTTTCTCTCCTTCCTCCTTCACAACTTGAAACTGAAAAGAACCATGAATACATTTGAAATTCAGAATCAGGTATATTGGTAAGCAGGTTTACGCCTATTGCTTTGGTAGGTAGTGACTAACAATTCCAATATTCAGAGATATACAAAAAGACAAAACAAACCCTGTAATAATAAGGCATAAATATAAAATGTACAATAAGGTAACAAAAATTATCAAGAAAGAGGTGAAGTCATAGTCTAGCGGCCCGTACTTCTCGTTGAAGAAAGGATTGACGGTTCTCTTTTTGACCTGGGTTCTCATGCGATGCCTCCAGGACTGGTCTGGGAGCAGGTAGAGGCGGACGTAGGCATCAGAGCCATTCTCACCACAGGGGAACAGGTTCCTGAGGGCCAGGGGAATCACAGCGATTAAGATCACATAAAGTCTGATCCAGACACAAAAGATGAATTAACTACAGGATAAACCAGCAGTTTGGCCTAGTGAAGTTAAAACCCTAGTTAGAGATGGTGTGAGTGTTCAGTGGTTGGGAAAGAGCAGGCCTACCTGCAGGAGTTGATTAGAACGATGAGCTTGTTCCTCAGGGTGGCGTAGCGCAGTGTGATCTGTATCTCTCCAAAGGTGCCCTGGTGATTCAAGATAGCTCTGGGGACAGACGTATAGGTCAGTAAGAGATGCTTTTCAAGAACCACACTGCCAGCTGAAGATATAAAACTCTAACAACAGTCTGTGGACCACTTAACATCTGGATGCTATTGCAGCATGCGATCTTTGAGTTATAACTCCCAACATGAACGGCGACACTCCTCAATTTATTCGTTTTCATCAAACATTTGTGTAAAACGTGTAACGGTCCAAAGAGACTTACTCCGGGTAGGACGCGCCGTCCAAGAGGTCGAATCGCGATGAGGCGATGGAATTCTCTGACAGGAGGCTTTGGGAGTCGTAGCGCCGCATGAGCGGTGTGGCGGGGGCCGTCCTGCGGCCATCTGTTGCCAGGAAGGACCCGTGGCGTTGGGAGATGTAGTCACCCTGAAGCCCGTTAAAAGACGGAGCTACAGCAGAAGGTGCTTGGCTGCTGGAGGGTGTTTGGGCGGAGGCTGGTGTCTGGGCGTGATATGAGGGTAGAGCGGAGGCAGATGCGGGTGGGGGTCCAGCACTACGTTGGGTAATCTGTGAGGGTTGTGCTTGAGGCTGACGTTGAGGAGGTGGATCCTTGACGATCTTAGGTTGAGGTTTTTCAGTCTTCAGGATCTGGAATGAAAGATATTGAAAAAAAGTCATTCAAAACATTACAGACCAATAATACATCCTTAACAAAAACACACTGCTGTTTAAAACAAATTGAATGAAAACGTGCATGAAAGTAATTATTATACTTGTCACAAGCTGTGAATCAAGAAATACTTGACCATGTACATGTATTCATTTAACAGATGCTTTTATCCAAAGCGACTTACAGTAAGTACAGGGACATTCTCCCTGATGCAAGTAGGGTGAAGTGTCTTGCCCAAGGACACAATGTTACATAGCCACAGCCGGGATTTGATCTCACAACCTTCCGATCATGAGGCCAACGCCTTAACATGTTGAGCCATCTGACCAGGGCTTACCCTAAGTATGACCTTCATCTGTATCTGGCTGATGGCTCCAGATCGCTCTAGCAGGAAGCGCTGGTCCAGTGTCATGTTTGAGGCGTCCAGCAGGCGGCTCACAGGAATGCAGAGCGTGCCCAGTAACGTCTTGTCTTGTTTCTTCACCTAAGTAGAGAAGACGACCGTCTGAATACACAGTATGTCTACACTTCCAAATGAAGAATCTATTAGTACCGATTATTATAGGAAACAATACAATATGTGCTGTCGGTTTACATTTAGTATAAAAACTTAGTCCCTATCCTATAGGAGTAATTGTTGATCATTTTGAAAATAGTACCTGAAGGTTGAGCTGCTGGTTTGTGACACTGTGAACGAAGAATGTGAAACATTCCTCCCACACTGGGTCTTTGGATCCATATACAATCTATAACAAAACGGATAGAACATCAGGCAATCATTCAGAAAAACTGTTCAGAAATGCTGTTCTAATAATAGGATTATTATGAAGATTCTTTGAGATGTCCCTGTGCTTGACCAAACTGGAGTCTGAACCTTGCTTTTACGGTTCTGCTCAGCGATGGAGAACTCCACGTAGGAATTTAGATTATTGGCGGTCCTCTTCGTTAGCTACAGAAAGAGCAAGAGGTCAAGGGCCATAGGTTACTTATCAACACCAATTAGAGAAGGAAAGGCAGAGAGAACCTTTGCAGACAGCAGCCTGGAATGTTGCCCGGAGACAACTCTCTTGCAAAGGCACGCGTCTTACATTCCATTCTGGGTGTAGCTTTAACACTGCCAGCCCAGCTCAGCCCAGAGACCAAGAAGACAACAGACACAGTACACATAAGGATCACCAGGGGCTCATGTTTGTTATTGGATGTGTGCGGGACAGCTACTTTTACTAATGATGCTGAATACAATTTTCTTACTGGAAAGTGGGTAGGCCAGATTTGCCATTTGGTGGGTCCCTTCCATGTTTAATGACACCTACACACCTGAGGAACACCATCATGTCTCTTCTAGAATCCAGTGGTTGAATCTAAAAGGTTCCGACCAAGTTCTAGCACCGAGTTCCGGCCAAGTTTAAGGGTTACGTCAGAGATGAAGTCTACACTACACAGAACTACCATTCTACATTTCTATCTCCACTGTAATTGTACACCGTCCAGAACATGCCTCAGGTATGAAACACCATCTGCTCACACCCTGATTACAGCCACCACCCTGCTGAAAACAGCCACCAGACAGGAAATACCAGCCACACAAAGACCAGTTCACCCAGCCTGCCACCAGGGGGCAGATCTGTACCAATGACCTCAGGCGGCCCTCTTACCCGGGCTTGTTTGGCGTGTTTTCCATGTTTCTCATTGTGGCTGAACTCACTTTGGTCTGTCTATAGGGAAGAAGCACAACTGTTCAGAATCAACAAAAGACCTCCAGTAAATACATAATGAAGACTAAGGAATCACTGCAGTCTAGCTGTAATGTAAGAATGGACTACAATAAATAATGAAACCCCCTTAAATAACATCAGGCTTGTCGTTACAGTGAGTATGAAATGTGTGTGACGGAGGGAGCTAAGGGAGTTGACAGAGGGTGTGTTTGTTTACCGGCAGATTGGAGGCGTTGTCCAGGTACACAGACAACATAGCACAGGTACATCCATCTGTGATCTAAATGCAAACATTTACAGTCAGTAAACAGCCGGTGTGACAGGTACAGCTCACCTGTGCTAGCAGGCTCTGGTCTGTCTACAGGTACAGCTCACCTGTGCTAGCAGGCTCTGGTCTGTCTACAGGTACGGCTCACCTGTGCTAGCAGGCTCTGGTCTGTCTACAGGTACGGCTCACCTGTGCTAGCAGGCTCTGGTCTGTCTACAGGTACGGCTCACCTGTGATAGCAGGCTCTGGTCTGTCTGGAGGGAGAGCCACTGTAGCTTCAGGTGCACCTCTCCACTCTGGATATCCTCCAGTTTAAACCACTGCAACAAGTCAACGCTTCATGAGCCACTCATCAACCACCAGCAAATCTTTCACAAGCTTACAGTTTACTATCGTTACTAGTATCTGTACTATATAGTTCATAAACTTTTTTTTTCACCAAGATTAAGACATTAACTTGATTGGATTTTTAGACCTCTCACCTGGTCCATCTCCTTTTCCCTCTTGACCTCTCCAAAGTCCAGGTTAAACCTATAAAAGAAGATGTTAACCAGTAATATCATTGGTGTAACCCATATAATATATACTAATCCAGACCTGAAACTAGTATATGACTGCACAGCTCAAAAGGCAGGAGAGCTGGTGTCAACTGGTGCTACCTAAGAAGATGGTTGTATTGGATGTATGGTATTTGATACTTTTGCTCACCTGCCTAAGAAGTCATCTTTGTCTGTGTCTTCATCATAGAGCTCCAACTCCAGATCCTGTCCTGGGGCCTCATGGACCACAAACTGCCCCGCAGAAACAAACGAGATCGTTCCAAGTTTATTTCAAACGCACACAGACTTATTTACAGCATACTGCTTGATCGAAGCGCTCAGACTTCCATGACAGTTTGTGCATGTATGTTACCTCGTAAACTTCATTCCAGCGTGGATGTATGTTCTTAAAGATGGTTTTGCTCTTGACTTGTCTGTTGCCCACCTTGAGGATGGCGTAAGGATCAGACTTGCCCTTCACCATCCCCATCATGTAGGTGTCCTTTGCTACAAGGTCCCTTGCTTCCAGCAGGTGGACTCGCACCACACCCTAAGGAAGGAAGCCGTGGAAATTACGAAATTAAACACAACTAAATTCTCTGTGCAAACCAAACAGGAGTTTGAATCTTTGCAAACGAAACAGGAGTTTGAATCTTTGCAAACCAAACAGGAGTTTGAATCTTTGCAAACGAAACAGGAGTTTGAATCTTTGCAAACGAAACAGGAGTTTGAATCTTTGCAAACTAAACAGGTATTTGAATTTTTGCAAATGAGACAGGAGTTGGAATCTTTTCAGGGATGTAGACAGACGTTTCCCATACATACTCGTGGTAGAGGAAACCTCATCTGGTCCACCTTGACCTGGTCTATGAGGGGGAAGCACATGCGGTTTGGGAGGACCATTAGGGAGGCGATGATGTCAATGATAGCCCCCTCGGAGATGTGACTAAAAGGAAAAAGAACATAATTTGACATTACCTAATTTATGGTATGCTTCAAGATAAATTACAAATGAAAGAAATTGAGAAATTTGAGAAAATTCTACCTAAACGCTGGAGTGTCCAGTAAATTGGTCATCCCAGTCCAGTTGATTTGTAGAGTCTGAGGGAATAAAAAGATAGAAAAAGTTTACCGTAAAAACTTCGTAAGACTAAGAACTAAGAAATGTCAGCATTTTCTTTCCCATTTACCGGGCGGCGAATGAAGAACATGGTGACTCCTCCCACCAGAGGAGCCTGTCCAACTAGAGGCTCCAGAATAACACGCAGCATCCCCTGGAACTGAAGACACACCCCTCAGCTGTCGCATCACACACACCTCACTACTACAGTACGTCTCCATCAAACCTCTAACAAGAGAGACAATCTCACCTCAAGTCCTTTGACCCCAGCGGTGATGGCCGGCTTCACCTCAGTGTCGATGTCCACATCTCCATAGTAACTGTAAACAACACACTTTAAGAACCTACTAATCACATCAACAACCCACACTAAGAACATACTAATCACATTCCCTGAGGGGAAACGGGGTGGACAGAGGTAGTGTTAGATAACCCACTAACATCGCCCTTCAGCAACAGACAGCAACAGTAAAAAAATATATATTTTTAAGATTCGTACCTCACATTCATGTCCAGTATCACTTCCCTCTTATCCACCTCATGGGTGTACACTTTCACCCCAGTAATCTTGACAGGCTGAAATCAACAGCGGATTATTATATGGCACACCATAGAATTATACAAAACACTAACATAACTTATCCATGACAACAAACTAATTTCGTACACATGACTCCATCTGATCTGGAGCCTGTTTCATGAAGCAAGTTCACCGAATAACCCAGGTTTGTCAGGGAAAGTAACTGACACGAGCCTGGCTCATTCAGGAAACTTGCTTTAAGGAACAGCACCTTGGTGTGTCACCAGATGGCTCACCTTCTGTCCGAAGTGGATCTTGGTGAAGGAGAAGGTCTTGAGGTGGGGGCTGGACAGCCTGATGGACGGCTGGATCTTCTCCTTGAGAAGTTTTTCCATAAACATGCCAAAGAAAGGCCAAGCCTGCTGTAGGATCTACAAGTAGAACAACGTTTCAGAGAACGGACACCTAAGCATATCCTGATTAATACATATAACTACCTCCTTTGTTTGAAATAAAACTGAAATTCTGATTGTGTTTACCTTGTTCAGCCAGTCAACTTTCTCAACATCAGGGAAGTGGACCTTGGAGAGACAGTATTGAGTATAACATGGTATGATGATAAGAAGGTGGTTGATATATTTTGATCAGGATGGTGTCAGGACATTGGAGTGCTCGGACATCCATACATACCCACGATGCCATGTTTAAAGTTTTCAATTCTTTGACGATAACTTGTTTTTCGTTATCGAAAAAGTCTATAGCTGAATCAATTCGAATATCTTTCCACTTTCGATTTTTCTTCCACCAGATGATCATCATCATACACAACAAGACCCAGCTGATGCTGAGTCCGAAATACCCTGTCAGGTAAACAGGGTAGAAAAATAAAATAGCTCTCCCAAAATATATGAGGAATTCCATCAGCATTTGGTTGACGGCGCTCGGACTCAAATCCTGGTCTGGGCTCTCTTCTCCAGAGGTCCCGGTATCGCTGAATGCATCAGGCTTCATGCTGCCTGTTGATGTCACAGCGTGAGATTGCTCGGCTCTTGGTAAAGATCGGCTTTGCTTCTCCTGTTGAATTCCCCCGCTCTCCGACAGAAGTGCGTCACGTCGCCGCATTCCGGTACTTTAAGCTTTGGTTCCCAATCAAGATTAGCTAAATGTTTGTTACATAAATGCGCAATGCTTGTAACAAAGTGACCCCCCTAAAATGTTGTTTCGAGAGCCTAGCTATTCCTCTAGCCGTTCCCAAACTTCCGTATCGGCGGTGAGCTACCTAACAGGTAGGCACTCCCAAAAACCATCCACTCCCCGGCCTGCCTCACATTGGAACTGCGTTGCACTCCAATAGGAAAAGTTATCATTATGTGACACATTTCAGTGTCCCATATCTAATTAGATACGTATTCGCTAATGTGCTGAATTAGTTAATGCATACAGTAAAACAGATTAAATCTGGTCATTTAGAAACCCCAAAATGTAACGTTTGCATACATTTTGCACATAATATAGGCACAAGATTTCCAAACATGCGTGCAATTATGAGGTTTAATCTGTAGGTGGAGACACTACCCAGCAAAACTCCCATGAAACCTCAGTATCATTTCAGAGATAGTACACATTATTTAACAACGATACGTTTTGCAATTTAATTGTACATTTATTGTTTTTCAGTTGACAATGCTAGAGTTGACCTAGTAAGCATTCATTCTTTCATAACTGAACACAGGGCAGCTTCCTAATGTTGTTATGGTATGCTATCAATACCCACCAGAGCCTACACACTTGCTACAAAAACCACAATTTGAAAACTAAAAGGTGATGTAATTCCAAATACACTTACAGTGTGATTTGTTAGCAGTTTACCAGAAGATTAAATCAACACTGAGATATAGAGGAATACAACATTTTCCTGAAATGAAAATTACACATAAAAGTTAAGCATGCAAAGGAACATCAACGTTAACACTATTTACAGAATGTTTGGCTTTTATTGTAAAAGTGACAACAGTCACCTGTTAAGGCACGTTTCACTGCAACAAATTGTAGAAGTGTGAGAAACTGAAATGCGTAGGTTTTAAGGCAACATTATGTAAAGATGGTGAAAGTAATGCATATATATTTCCTGTCCTGCGCAGGTCTATTTGAATGTGATTAGATACTCAGGATAGGCCTGGCAATCGTGGAAGATTACAAACATGGTGGGTGCAGTAGGATTGTCTGTCACGCTGTCGTAAAGTTGAGCGCTGGCGTTGCCTTTACTCGGCGGCACGATCATCCCCTGTTGTCCTCTGGTGAAGTCGCCAGTCAACACACAGCAGAGGAACACGAACTTCTGGCCTTGCGGGTCTGGTCTGGAGTAAGTGTCGCTAGCAGAGTAGCTAGCGTTGACTGCAAAGTAGGTGCCGTTTCCATAGCAGGCAGCTGAAGTATAGAGCATCTCTGTTATACATACTGACCAACTGTCGTGGTTCAATGATGAATAAGACTTACAGGATGTGTTACAGAATAGGCAGGGAGAGAGGAGAGGAAGACGTGCAACAAACCCTACGTGGTACTTACATTCATCTTCTGAGCTTCATATGATAAAGAACTATCTTAAGACAATTTTAAGTATAATTTCAAATGTTAATGTATTTTAGTGGGTGTCGTAATCTGTTCACTTATGCCTGGAAACATATCTTTAAAAAGAGTTGACATACCGTTTTTCCCAGCGTAGCTCCGGTTGAAGCCGTTGTGTATGATGTGGTCGATGGACTGGTAGCAGGCGCCGTGAAAGAGCTGTTTCTCATTGTTCTGGTGTCCGTTCCTCTTCTCCATTCCCTGTTTCTTAATCTGAAGACTCTTCCACAAAGTCGGGTTCTGGATCCTCTCAATCTGAGCGGAGGTGTTCAAACCAGCGTTAGCAAATACGTCTCGATAACCTACCAAGTCCCTAACCATCAACGGGTACCATGCAACCGGCTTGCGGCTACTGAAGGGTGTGACAGAACACAGAAGTCACGGTTTGGTGTGAATGCATGTATCGCTACATCCCTAGTAGCTATTGAGAGTGAAAACTGCTACCTTTATTATGTTTCTTTTGCAGGTGGCCTTGAACAGGCCTTGAACTGTGTTGTACTCTGTGCTGCCTGGCTGGATGGAGCTGGACAGGCATGTTGTGTTGGCAGGCATGGCATCCCAATGAGGGGGCAGATTATCCTTTTGGGCTGAGGGTGGAAAATAAAGAATCAGGGCTTTCAAAACAACCACACCACTGTATGTATTCTCCAGGTTGTTACATTTGACAATGACATAAAGCCCTGCGATCATTAGGGTGTCTAACTAGAAACACAAATCAAAGAGAGTGTCGACGACTGTGCTCAAAACAAACTACCTGCTAGCTTGTCGATGCGCCTGATTTGGAGAGGGTTCCCCTGTACGTCTGTCCCAGGTCCGTCTGGCAGGAGAACCTTGTAGACCTGACCCTGAAGGTTGACCTCCACGTGAGCATGCTTCTTTTGAAACCCCTCCTCTAGATTGAAGTTTGAGATGGGGTCAAAGCTTATGAACTGTCCTCCTTGTTGCTGGTACTGCCACTCTGTCATACTGCCAATCATTTCCACATTCTTATTGAAAGCCTCTTGATCGCGTGCTCTCCTCAGCATCTCGTGGATTTCGTTGGTGGCTTTGGACACGTCCTTGCTCATGCCCTCCACAGTGATGACGGCCTGGGATGAAGTGTACTCCAGTCTCACGCTCACGTCCATGGTGGCCTCCATGTCTCTGATGCGCTGGCGGTCTAGATCAGACAGGCTGAGGATGGCGTTATCTTTGATGCTGTTAGAGAACTGCTGATTGGTTATGAGGTCGTTAATCATCTGCTTGGCATGGTCCACTTTGCTCAGGGAGTCTCCACAGATGTGAAAACAGGCGGGTTCTGGCTGCTTGCCCTCGATGACAAAGTCCTTGTCCTTCTGGGGCTTCTGAACACCACCCCAGCTAAAAAATGCTGTTAGGAAAATGTGTACGCTTTACTGGTTATGACAAGAGTCAGACATAGTGTCACTATGCTAGTATTTAAAACAAACTACGGAATACTCAGAATTTTACAACAATATAACTAAAAGAATGCAACACTGACATTGTGAGCAATTTAGATCTCCCTTACATTTGATTTTCCCCCATATAGTGTCCTTTTCTTCAGCAACATCTTCTGTTTCTTCTTTGTTTTGCATACTGCTGAGGAAATCTTTGACCATAGCAGTTTGAAACACCACCATCCTGACCAGCTTCAGATTGTTATGAGACTTCTGGTTGATCACGTCTACAACAGCATCCAACATAGCATCTGCCACCTGGCCCGCCTGAACCTTGCCTTGACCTAGAAGGAATCCATTAGCATTTAGCTTTGTTTTAATCAAGTGAAAATAACACTTTCCAGATACTACCACTGAATGTGTCCTTACCTCTACACTCTCTAGAACAAGTCATCAGCATCAATGGTGTAATGGCAACAGAATGTAAGGAGTCATGATCTAAAAACCTACCACTAGTTCCTACCACTGAAATTCTTATAGTTTTCACAGTGCTTCTAAAAGCTACTTAAGTACCTGTGCCGAGAGCCGGGATGGAGATGGAAGTGTAGTTGTTTTTAGCGCACATAAGAAGCGCCTCCTTCACACTCATGAAGATTTTCTGCATGTCTGTCTGGCCAACCAGGTGGATGATCTTCTTAGACTGCAGGTTGCCAGGCTGGGTCATTATCATGCCTGGGTTTGGCTGGGCTCCTGTCAAAAGAAAACATTCTGATTTTTTATAATGATGAACCATTAAGATTTGTGTACATATGGACTTTGCTCACTTGAGTTTTTATTATGTTTTTTTTTGTTTTTTACAATAAGTTACTACTGTATTTTTTGGATTATATCGTTTTCATTTTCATGGTTTGGCTTGTCCTACGACTTTTACTCGGGTGCGACTTATATTAAAATATATAATTTCACATGTTTGTTATTTTCAGTCACTGACAGAACAACACTGAGGATTAGGATTTAATTTGATTGAATTAAATGTGTTATGTTATGTGCTACTGCTAATGAATTGGTTAATTCTTGGTCTCTGATTTTATAAAATAAATTCACCCCAAAAATGCGACTTATAGTTCAGTGCAAAAATACGGTATGTCTAATATCACTTTCTCATAAATTCAAGAAGTCAACAAAGTGTGTGAGTGTAAAACATTCTGAAGCATCATAGTTCCTACCCAGTAGCTGGCATTCTGCTTCCACACTCTGCCCAGCTGCATCCAGAATGGCCTTCGATACCCCTACAGGGACACATGACTCGCATGAGAACTGGTAAACATCAACACTCATGCAACAACACATTTGACTGGTTCGTCAATGGGTGTCTATTTCATCAAAACATCATATCCTGGCTGTTAAAGAAGCAAGCGGGTTAAAACTCTTCACCAGTGTCCCTATAGCCTGCTTTAAAAGTAATTACTGATTTCATTGTTATCAATATAAACTAATAATAGAATAAAAAGCAAATCATAATGGACATGATCACCTGGACATACACATTCATTGCATACCTGACTTGAGGCTGAAGTTCTGATTGGATGAGTTAACAATGACATCAGTGGTCTCCTTGGTGATGTCTCCCTTGACAACCTGTATAACCACGCCTGACATGTTTGTCTCATGCACTCCTGAACTTGACGTGACCTTGGAAAAAAAGCCTAGTAGAAATATAATTTATTTTAGGACTACATGTACAATATCAAGCAACAGTTGAATATTACTCAAACCCTAGGCATACAGTTTAGTCAAATAACATTTTAACTGGACCTTTAGGTTTTGCTGTGGCTGCAGCTGTGGTCACCCCTGAAGCAGCAGACTGGGTGGTGAACCTCTTGGTAAATTCATCTTTAAAAGCCTGAATGTAACAGTGAGAAGAAATAAGAATGAACTCAATCAAATGCAGGTCTACCTGCATAACACCCACTCACAGATGTATACAATTTCTCCTGTAACTCCAGATGTATTCATCCATAGCAGAGAATAATTCTCTACAGCCAAGAATCAAAGATCGAAAGTGCATAGTTCTAACGGTACTTCAAGTTCTCAAAGTACTTCAGGGATCAAAGTCAAAGAACAGGCTGTATTTTCCAGGCGCAGCGCAAAAAAGTCAGGAGTCAGGTGGCTGAGCGGTTAGAGAATCGGGCTACTAATCAGAAGGTTGGGGGGTTGAATACCGGCCCTGCCAAAAACATTGTGTCCCTGGGCAAGGAACTTTACCCTACTTGCCTCCTGGGGAATGTCATTGTCATTGTCACTTGCTGTAAGTTGCTCTGGATAAGAGCATCTGCTATGGATAAAAGCGTATGCTAAATGACTAAATGTAAATGTAACCTGTATCTCACCTTGATAGTCTGTGGATCACTTGGGTGGAGAACAAACACCACCTCTTTCAGGTGCTTTGGGTGCTTCTTACTACTGAACTTGAGGACTTCATTTAGCATAAGAGAAGCCACAACGTCTTTAGGAAAGCCCAGGTTCCCTGTTCCCACTGCAGGGAACGTTATGGAACCGAGTCGCTGATGCTCTGTCTTATCCAAGCATTCCTTCACAATCCTACTCAACATCTACCAGAAAACAATACAAAAATATCAAAAATACATATAAAACTTTCTGCATTTTTCAGAATTTAAATTTCTGTTGTTAGCATGCAGTATACAGTCAGGTCCATAAATATTTGGACATTGACAAAATTTTCATCATTTTGGCTCTGTATACCACCACAATGGATTTGAAATGAAACAATCAAGATGTTTTGATTACTTTTGGTCCCTTAAATTACTTTTGGTCCCTTAAATAGGGGGGCGGCACACACACCGTTCACCTGATTTGGATGTTAATACCCTGAAATTAAAGCTGAAAGTCTGCACTTAAAGCACATCTTGATTGTTTTATTTCAAATCCATTGTAGTGGTATACAGAGCCAAAATGATGAAAATTGTGTTAATGTCCAAATATTTATGGACCTGACTGTAGGTGCACTTGTTTCAAAGATCACTTCAAAGATTTCCACTGGACTTTACTAGAAATTACTAGACCCAGTCACTTCAATAATTAACTGAATAAATTGTCAATGTTTTTACACTAATTTACCTTTGCAGCCACTACATTGTCCCAGTTAGGGGCGATGGTGTGGAACACAACCTTGCACTTGAGGTTGGCACCGTCTGTAACAATGATGTCCCCACAGTTACCTCTGACAGCTTGTTGGTTGACTTGGGCCTGGAGTTGAGGTCCAGCCACACTCAAGATGGCCTTTGAGACTGCGCCACTATTGAGAACTAAATCCTCACCCACTGTGTTCACAAGTGCATCAGTCTGTAAGATTAAAAATACAGATATTCTAATCAACCCCCAGAAATTGAAGAGGATGCCACAAAAAAAATTGTTTGTGTTTTGATGCTTGAGTGCAGGTAATAAGCAATTAATCAGAATACATCATTAAATGCTGTTTTTTACTCAATGATGACAGCTTACCGAAGCATCTTGAACGTTTCCTCTCACCAGGACGATGGAAAGTCCTTCTGCAGTTTTCACTCTGTCTGAGTTCATTGTACTGACAACCAGAGGGACATGCTGGGTCGGTGTGGCACTAGTCAGAGGGCTCAGCTGAGCATGGCTTGTCCCGTGGTCACCAAAAACCGTCCTCACTGCTGCCTCCATGGCCTGAACCGTCTTGTCATAGTTGTCCACCAAATGGATCTTCTTCAAGGTGTTCTCACCAAACTTGTCATCACAGTAATCCTTGATAGCTCTTGCTATAGTTTCGGCACACAAGCTCAGAGGAAAGCCGAGATTCCCAGAGCTAATCGCTGGCAGAGCTACAGAGATGCAGTTGTTTGACTCTGCTAAATCCAGGCTTCCCTTCACCGCTCTCCTCAACTGCCCCTCGGCCTTCTGAGGGTTTGCGTGATCAAACCGGGGTCCCACTGCATGGATGATACTTTTACAACGAAGCCGACCTCCCGCAGACGTGAGGACACAGTCTCCTGGCCTCAGTTTCCCCCTGCGGTTGATGATCTGGTCACACTCGTCCTGCAGACGAGAGCCAGCGGCATCCAGGAGCACCCCGGCTAAACCTCCACTGTGCTGTAGGTCTTCGTTTGCCGAATTGATGATAGCATGCACGGCATAGCTGCTTACATCAGCCTTACAAACAGCTATTTCTACCCCGTCCGATGTTGTAAGTTGATAGATTGGCTTTGCAGCACCTCCAAGTGCCACATCTTGTCCGTCATCGTCGGTCCCCTCAACTAGCTGTACAAAACAGCCTGTCTGGCCCATAACTGTGGACACATACATAGCACCTTCATCCTGGAATAACTTCTTTGCTCCAGGCTTGGACACTTTAAACACACTGAAGAATGTCGAGGAAATCAGGTCTTCAAATCCAGATTTGCAAGATGTGACATGAACCCTGGCACCATTTAAGACAACTTTATCTTTGCTGAAAGTTATATACACTTTATCCCCAGCCAGATCCGACCAGGCATTTCTGTGATGCTGCTGAATAAATTGGATGATAGCTTCTTGTTTGACCTCAAGAGATTCTTCAACTTCAGAATTTTGGTACAAAAATTCACCTAGGCCATCCAGAACTGATAAAACACTGTCTTTGTAGCCTGATATGACTACATTCTGATCATCGCTAGTAGTCTGGATCCTGACTTTTCGAAAGGACATATTGGAGGTGTGTTCAATGGTTGAAACCAGATCCTGCCACCCAGGCATCTCCAGGACATTGCAGTCTTCAATATCTATGTACTTAGACAACAGCAGCCCGTTAAGATGTTCTTCGGCTTCATTCAACGATTCCTCCGATAAAGCAAGCAGCTGCAGACGGTCCTTGTCAATCTCTAGAGCTGCGTAAATTCCCTTTGAAATCAGGAGAGAGTCTGTGAGCTTTTCCTGGTTTTCCCCCTGCAGAAACTCAACGACGTACTCATCACATTGCACAGTCTTCCTTTTCAAGGCCACAACTCCGTCTACAACTTTTCCATGCGCGTCCAACACTTCCTGCAGCAGGCCGTAAAATGACACGGACCCTTTCTCGCCATCGTACGTCATTTTCAGCTCTGGGTATTTGATCTCCAACTTGTCCTTTAGGCCATCGTTTAAGAGAATTTGATAGATAGACGGACACAAGTTGACGGCTTGTTTGACGCTGGATTTCTCTCTTTCTATTCTTTTGTCTATATATTCTAATACCTTGTTCAGTGGTGGCTCTAGTCTGTTCACTTCTTCCACAGGGCCGACCACTGTGATGACACCCCCGGCTCTGTCAGTGACCACCACTACTTCTGCTCCCAACACCACATTTTTGATCTCTCGCTCAGACTCTTCCCAGGCTTTAGCGTGGACATGGAGCTTCAATGACTTGTATTTAGCCACTGCTTGAAGGAAGGCTGTCTGCACAGTGTACTTCCACTTCTGGAGGTCATTGGCTTTGATCCCCTTCTGTTTCAGGAGTTCAGGCAGGGGGCTCAACTTAACGGTTGGTTGTTGGAGGTCCACCTTGCAGAAATGCTGGGCAAGGATGTAGTGGATGGAGTCTGCAGCTTCCTGAGTATCAGTGAGGTATTTCCAGACCTCTTGATCAATGTTCTCAGTGTGGGCTGGTGGGAGTTTTAAAGAGGGTCTGTTTTTACCATATAGTGCTGTTCCCAGAGATTCATAGAATGGGAAGGCCATTACTGGTTGCTTGTGAATTTTATGTTTCTTCTTAATTATTCTGCCAACAGCTAAAAGAAAACAAATGTGTTTAATACATATATTATACATATGTTAGATACAGTAGCATTAGAGTATGAAAACTCTCAAAACATCTGTTAGAATACCTCTAGGATCCTGAAAGGTGATGATGGCAGTCTGCTCCTCTTCATTCACTGAAACATCTCGCACATCCTCACCTTCTTTTTCAAAGTACAGGAGGAGGTGGTCTGAACTGACATTAGGAGGAACATCCTCCAGAAAGACTTTAGTTGTGACCTCCAGAGGCCTGATAGTCAACGTATTCTTTTGGAACACTCTGTTTGTGGTGCAGTTCGAGACAAAATGATTGCTTTCTGTTAAATAGAAAACAAAGTAAAAGCTTTTAATTACTTACATTTGATTATTTATTTTGCAGGGACAACACACAATTAAAAGTACTTGGCAGCTGTTTTGCATCTGTTGTTCTGTATTATATGTCTAGGCCTATTTACATAACGTATAATGTTATTATTTTTGTTTGCTTTACTACCTTGAACACTTTGGAAAGTCACCACAGCCATGCCAGTATGAGGCAGAATTTCCAGACTGAATGTTTCCGATGCAGAAGGGGAATCTGAACCAGGTCTCAGACTACTGAGGATGTTCTCCACCAGCATCTCCAAAAACTCCTGGTTCTCCGTCACGTTCCCGAGCACAGACGAGGTAGAGCCTTCCTCTTCCTCCTTTTCCTCCTCCTCCTGAACACTGGAACCTAAGTTGTTGTCAAAAGCTATGAAGACAATGCTTGTACATGTCGATTTTAACAGATACATATCCTTAAATACAATTATGTGATATGAATCAACAGGTCAACAATGCCATTTTAATGTACCAGATTGGACTGTATTGTTATCTTGCTACCACCGTACAGTTTCCACTATTACACACAAGTTTCAAACTGTCTTGAGTGTATCCTTAACATTAAATGATGCGTCAGAAACCTTCATGATATTTGTTCTACGTAATCATTCCTTCCAGAAACAAGTGTAGCACACTTACATGTGTTGTGTGCGACAGCGTCAGCCGATGCTTCCTATACACAAAGACACAAGTTCCGTTTCTCACTTGTTTAGCCACATTTTGCGTATAATTTGCATTTATGTTCTATACTAAGTATAACATTTGGCTAGACTTTAGGTTACAGGAAAGACTCAGTATATTCCCTATAACGTTATAGAGATCAGCCTCATTTATTCAGCCCACATCAGGACATCAGGGCAACAGTGCAGAACAAGTTCAACTTCCATGAACTCACATTTGCACTTGAGACCTCTTCTGGTAACCGAACAGTCAGTTGTATACGTTCTTGATCCAAAACGATTTCGTGCACCTGTTTATTGAGGACTTTCTGCCTGGCTGTACATAATGGAAATGGAAAATAAAACCGTTTAGTACAACACGATGACCACCACACGGACAGGTCAACAACGCCCATCGACTGGGTGACTGATTACTGCTAGACTTTTAATAATCCCTACAATCAAATCCCAAAAACACAGGATACAAAAGAAGTAGGCTAGATCTAATTAAATATAGATCACATATCTTGTTTGATGGTTAGCAAACATGAATTTCCTTAAAAACAAACGATTGGCCTACTTACCATCCTCCGTTTTAAAGCACACTTTTGCGCTGTTGTCTGTTGCGCATTCGACTTGACAGTCATCCCCGTTTGCCTTCTTACTCTGAAAATATTTCACCAACTTGTTTTTGAGTTTTGAGACCTTTTGTTGACTCTTTAGCTCGACGAGCAAAGGAAACGAATATGCGTCTGCCATCGCTGTAGTGAAGTAGCAAGCATAATATTCGGTGCAGATTGTGTATCAATGTGCTCGTTCACTTAGTTTCACTTTTGTTTCTGCGAAACTGGACTCCAAACCTCGTTTACAAGAAACGCGCATTTGAGCTGTACGATGCCATGGGTGAATTTGCTATTATTTTGGTAGTAGGTTAGTAAAGTGATCACTTTAGTCGAAGGGTAATTATTCTACTGTAATAGTGAAATTATTTCGAGAAAATCGATTTACACGAACGTATTTCCGAGTGAAGAAGTCAGGCGGGGCGTTATAAGAAGTGAACTTAAGCAGTTTTACTTTCGAGTTGAGTCACCACGGATCGCTAAATACAGTTTTGGAAAACACCGATCGGTTGCTGGGTAAGTTACAATAATATTCAACGTTTTCTAACACATAAGGTGCGTATATCCATGTATGTAAACATGTCTGCTTTGGAGAGATTCATACGCAAAGAATTACGGTCGTACCGTAGCATTTCGTAAAGTTACATTTTGGTTTGAGTAGCTACAGGCAGCCTAACGAACTTAGTTACCGTTTGTAGTTTTTGGACGCAAATGGCTGTTTCTGTGGGTGAATATTCAGACTGACTACGTAAGGATGCATAGATCTTGTATTAGTGTCTGAACTTTACGTGTTAACTAACTACAGCTGTTAGCCAATAGTCATTTTAATGTAAATAGTATACCTTATGACCAATATAGCTTGATGGGAAATGTGTAAGACTGTCTAACCTACATTCTCTCACCAATTCTCCTCGGCGAAAGCAATGGCTGACTTTACCAAAATCCCCCTGGATGACAAGTTGGAAAGCATTGTCAAGCAATGTGGACCTGCCATGATAAATGTCCTGAAAAACAAATTTGGATGTGACGCTGTAATCCGTGGTGTGAGTGTTGACTCGGATTCTGGCCTAGCACAGCACAACAAGCCAAAAGTCGTTCCTGAGAAACGGCTTTACGCACAGTTGCCCAAAGGTACGACAGTTACAGTGTGGAAGGATGACCTTACCACTCACCAAGCAGATGTGGTTGTGAACGCAGCCAATGAGCAACTCAGCCATGGTGGAGGTCTCGCCCTAGCACTCTCAGATGCGGGCGGCCCAGATATCCAGAGGGAGAGTGACCAGTACATTCAGACTTTTGGAAAGCTGTTGGCTGGTAAGGCTGTGGTCACCACAGCTGGAAAGCTACATTACAAGAAGATAATTCATGCTGTGGGTCCATGCCTTCGAAAATCCCACACGCAGATTGATGTTAATCAAGCCACACCCATTCTGAAGGATACAATCAAGAGCATTCTCAGAATCATGGAACATGAAAATCTGAAGTCGGTTGGCATTCCTGCCATCAGTTCTGGCCTGTTCAACTTCCCCGTCCGTGTTTGCGCAGACACCATAGTGAAAACCCTGAAAGAGTATGATCAGACATGTTATGGCAGGTCCTTGGAGATTCACCTGGTCAACAATGACGAGCCCACTGTGAAGGAGATGGAGCGAGCGTGCAGGGAGTTTCTGCCACAGTCACAGAAGCCTACGTACAGCACAGTTGTGAGCCAAGGAAACAGTCCCTGTACAACACTAAACGTCAACAATGTCACACTCAACATTTCAAGCGGAAACATTGCAGTGCAAAAGGTGAACTCATAAAGAGTTGAACTTTAACACGTTTATTGTATTAAAGTGACTGGTGTCATGATTCCATTCATAGGCAGGTTTATTGTATGAAGTACCTTTTTCATTATCTCATATGGTGCACTGCAACTAAAACTGTGTGCATTTCTTTTGACAGACGGACATCATTGTGAATACCATCGGTGCAGATTTGAATTTATCAAATGGAGCTATAACATCCAGCATTCTAAATGCTGCTGGCTACGGGATCCAGACTGAAATAAATAAAAAGTACAAAATCAAACCTAAAAATCTTGTCCTTGAGACAAAAGGACATAATTTAAAATGCCGCCATGTGTACCACACGATATGTCCTGAAAAAGGGAACAACATACAGTACGACAAGGTATATGAAGGAGTATAGGGACCTTTATTGAACTACTATTTGCCACAATCATAACCAGTTTTTATTCAGTTCAAATTAATATTTACCGAGTTGTTCTTTGACGATTTATCTGGATTACCCCCAACAGATTCTCGATAATATTGTCTGGGAATGTCTGAACATGGCCTGCAAAGGTCATCATCAATCCATTTCCTTCCCAGCCATCGGCACTGGAGTGTTAAAATATGACAAAGATGTGGTCGCCAGAGTTATGATTGAAGTTGCTGTCAAATTTGCACAGCAAACTAATGGACTTCCCTTGAACATTTACTACGTTATCTATCCAAATGACAAACATATATACAAAGTAAGTTTTTGTACATTATTAGAACATATTCTTTTTATGGTACTGTTCTTAATGCAATATTATGAAGAAAAAAAAGAACAATTGTAAATGTAACGTGAATCATTCTAACTTAACTTATGCTAAATTGTATAACAACAAGTACACAAAGTCTATCCTATACTGTTAAGATTTCATTGTAGATTTGACCCAAATTGACCTTCCTTACTGAAATGTTGTGCCTCTACAGGCATTTGAAGACCGGATGAGAATTCTCCAGAGTAGCCTTAACTACCCCAGCAGGTCCCCTCAAGGTGACACCCAACGCAAAACACAAGCGCTATCATCATCACAACACATCTATCCTGCTGATTAGATGTGATATGGTCTCATTTAAACACAAGTTTTGTTCTTCATTCTAGATTTGATGTGGACAAATGACCATGCCACGAGCCGTGGTGAAACGCCACACATTGAGCTGTTGAGTGGTGTTCCAGAGAGGATGTCTGAGGCCAAGCGTTGGATCTGGGAAGATGTTCATCGTCAACAGAACAGCTTCAAAATTAGTAACAACTTCATTCAGCATTTTGGCCAACGTGAGCATGAGAACCTGATGTCATTCCAGACCAAGTGGAACATCTCCATAACTGAGTCTTTCCAAGATGGATGTGCCAGTATCCAAATAACAGGAAGTACATCCATTGGAATAGCTAGGGTGGAGGTGGAGTCAATGTGCTGCAAGGCCCAAGAAGAGTTTGCAAGAGAAGAAGAGGTTGCCTTGGAACACTTACTAAACAGAAAATTATCTTACGAGAGGAACGTAAGTTCCTACAAGTTTGACAGTTCAAACTTCACTGACTTCAAGATTGTCAGAGTGAGTCTAGCCAGTACGGGAAACGAAAACAAAAATAAAACCATAAACATTTAATCATTGACATCAACAGGTTGCACTGTTGCAGTAATGAGTTGTATGTTATTTTCCAGGTTGAAAAGTTGGAGAATCCTTGCCTGAATGAGGTCTTTGAGATGAAGAAGCAGCAGTTGTCAGCTAAACCTGAGCGAATGTACCAGCGCCTGCCTGCACAGTTCTGTGACCTGGTCAGCAGGGTGGGCTTCCACAGGGAGCTAGCGCCACCTTATGGTAGGAGGAGTAGCTTGTCATTTACAGAGGAGATTATGGAAGCATAGTTTTCCATGGGGATTGTGTCACAAAGGAGAGGATCTTAAAATAAAGATTCCCTCTCCTTCTACATGGATGCCATATTTCACAAATCATGTAGGTCAGGGGTGTCCAATCCTGGTCCTCGATGGCCACTGTCCTGACGGTTTTAGATGCTTCCCTGCTCTAGCACACCTCCACAGAGCTTGATAACAACCTTTCATTAGAAACAGGTGTGCCGGAGCAGGGAAACATCTAAAATCTTTAGGACAGCGGCCCTCGAGGACCAGGATTGGACACCCCTGATGTAGTTCTTCTAACCTGCTGAAATGTGAAGCCCACACATCTGTGTTTATTTCCATTTAAAAGTGATTTTATTCTCTTGTGATGTTTCTTAGAGCAACGGTATGGACAGGGGATCTACTTCTGCAAAAGCCCCAAAAATGCAATGAATCTGTGGAGGAACATGCCAAACGAGGAGTATCTGTACTTTGTTGAGGCGCAGGTGCTGACTGGCAAGTCCATGACTGGTTCACCAGAGCTCATCCTGCCACCCTCCCACGGCTCAGATCTCTTGCCTCTGTACGACAGCCTCAGCAACACGAGTAAAAGCGTCCATGTCGTATTCAATGGGCACCAGGCCCTTCCTGAGTATCTGATCATCTGCCAAAAGTATAAATCATACATATAAGCAGATCCCTTAAGAGCACACATCTGTGCACACATCTGTCCAAAAGATAGCAATAATCTTTTGGAATAGTGATTGTGTTTTTGAAACAGAAGTGATTAGTTAACATTCCCTTTAACCTGCTATATCTTATTATTTTGTTTTAGTTCTTTTAATTTGTATACAACTTACAAATAATGTAACAATGCATTGGGGTTTGTAACTTTGCCATCTTGTAGTTTTTAAATGTTCAAAATAATATAATCTAGATCTGTATTACAATGTAGGGATCAAGCAGTCACAATCAACAAACTTTCTATGAGAATGAAAAGATTCTACTTAAGTTTTTTTCCTTGATCAAACAATGTTGTAGTTGATTTACTTGACTTTTCAGATGAATACTATGTTAACATGTACTTTAAAGATTTAATACAGTGACACCTAATGAAACAATAAAAAGAATAAACATAATTTCTCCTTCCATCATCTTCTTTGAACTTCTTCTGAACACCCTGTTGCAGAGTAGAGTGGTATCGCATGAGCTTATAAAGTGACATCTTTATAATCTGATGCCAACAACTTACCACCATAGACTGCCTAAACTTAAAGTCTGTTTGGTGAAACCACCTTTTCTGTCCGAGCTTCTCAACATTGGATTAACCCCCCCATCACCATCAGAAACATCAACACATATGCTTCTTTTAAATTTCAGTTAAAAAAATGGCTCATTGGCAATCAGACCTGTCTACATTGACCCATTCCCCTCATGCTGCCCCCTGCTGGACTTTTGCCTTTTGATTGTTTTTGGTTGATTGTTGTTACTCTTTGCCTTGTTGCTGTTTTCATTGTTATGTGTAAGTGTTCAATGTTTGTCTGCTAACAGTGTCTGTCTATTGTATATGATTTTTATAGTGATGCATTTTAACTTAGTAATAACAACTGTACTTTTACTATGTTTTACTATGTTTAGGGTGACATTTTAACATCTGTCCAGGGACTACAGATGAAAAATAGCCTTGTGGCTAATTCTGGCATATTTACATGCAAATTTGGATTAATATGCACTGTCCCCTGAAAAAATTTGATAAATATAAAATAAATAAATAACCGGCTAGCATCAAATACCTGCAAAACACCTTTGCTTGTTCACTTCACATGATGCACTACACTAAAATACTTTTTTTTTTTACAATTATTTAATAAAATAAATGTTGAACAAAATATACATAGGATAAACATTAAATCACCAAACCAGTTAATTAAAATAAACACTATATGCATAATTTAAAACTACTGTACCTGAATACTTACATATGTTCTTTATGAAATCTAATACAATTATATTTCAGGGGCAACAATGCTGCTGAAAGTACAAAAATCTGTTTCAAAGCCAAATTATATTCGCCCCATCCCCATAAAAACATACTGTACATTCCTGTGCTGAACCCACAATCGATTACACACGACACTGAACCAGATTAAATGCTTATGAACTGATTTAAAGTTATTACGGACATGACAGTGATGCTGTTACCAAGAAAACTACGCATAAGGTATCTACATGTTGCAGACTACAAGAAAAAGATAATTGCTGGCACATTATTGCATTAGGTATAAGCCAGTGGCATAGCCTTCAGAATGTAGGCAACTTTTAATTGATTATTTTCTTCAGAAAGATCAAGATGCCTTCAAAAGACTGTAAAATCACTTTCTACTACTGAACACCTGGGGACTGTGCAGACGTGTCATAAGAGTGAAATGAAGACATTTGACTAAAACACAATGTAATCTGGCCCCCGTTGCTACCCAGTGTCAGTCCTGGTGTCAGGGTGTCTGGACACAACCCGCAGGAGGGGTAGGGCAACAACATTTCCACCGCATTCAACAGGAAATCCAACTACACAGTGAAATACCGAGGAACTCACTTTCATGTGGACCCTGAATCGCTATTCTCGATGCATGTACGTGTTGATCATTGTTATAGGAGTGCGTGACCCGGAATTTCCACTAACAACACCCACAAGGTCACAAGGTCACACGGTCACAAGGTCACTCTGTGCATTCTGCGATCTCTGTGCCGTCCACCAGCATGGTGTGGATGATACCGTCCCGCCTCTTTCCACTGCTCACAGCCTTGATGCAGCAGTCGTGGTCCCCCAGCGTGAAGTGTGTTTCTGTCCCGTCCTCCACAAACTCCCCCTGCAGACACGAACAAGCACCGATGCTTAAACCTCCCTCTCAAGAGCACCTCTCAGGCAATAACAGCTCATATTAAAGCGGTGAGCTATCTTGAGTTCATCCTTCTATTAATTTTGATGTGTGTGTCCTTAGTTGTGGCAATAATGTATTTATTTTGCGTCCGCTTTAATCTGCAGTGATGTGTGGTAGAAGTGAGGGTGTTGCAGGACTGCTGGTAACAAACAGGTAAACCTGTTTGTAATCAGTAGAAAGCAGTTCTTCTCGTGTGGTTGAGAGCCTGCTTACCGCGGTCTCCATCTTCTGTCCATTACACCAGATATCCATGGTGTCTTTCTCTGGTCGCAGGGGACATAACACAACACAGAGTCAATGTAATCAAGATGCTTCATGGCAAAAGACAAATAAAAGCTGATCAGATTTTCTTTTCGTTTTCATCCATCATCTTCATTTTCAACAAAATGGCATATCTATAGGAGCTTTCTTTAAAAGTATGTGATTGCTGCAAATCAAGTTTCTCATGTGCAAACAGCCAATCTCCAGCAGTGGAACAAGTAAATATTTCCTTTCAGTTTTATTTCAACCTGAACGTTGTTATTTGCAGACTACTTTTACAGAGGGCCTTGTAAATGATTGTGGACTGGTTCAATAACTGATGCATGACTCACTACACAGCAACACACTTTGATAAGGCGCAAAGGTCCAACATTCACTCATCAAACGGTTTTTGAAAGGATGTACCAACACTGTCTATGAAGTGCAAAGCCTGGGGACTTCCGGTATGCAACTGAGACGGTAGGCAGCAAACGAGAAGAGCTCCCGGCCAATTAAGCAAAAAAAACGGAAAAAATCCTAAAGCTGCAACTCGAACTTTGAAGAATAGACGCCATGAGTAATTCGCAAAGTGGAAAGGGAAAGGAGAAAAAGAAGAAAGCGGAGAAACAGACGGAAAATATGTACAACGAGGAAGAAGACGAACAGGTGCTACGGGCTAACGCAGCGGTAGCTAGCGATGCCGACCAACCTAGCTGGGTGACTGAGCTACAGACTAGCTTTCTTACTGGTATGGACAAGATACATGCTAAAATTGATAAAGGCCAGCGTACAATGGACGCCAAACTGGACAAAATTGGCAAGCAAATGGAGGAGATGAAGCAAGGGCTGGATAGCCTTCGAGAGGAAACTAATACAAAATTTGAGTCCGTGGGCGTCGACATGCGGGCGCAACAGAAAGAAATCGACATCCTAGAAGAACGTACAGTTGAGGTGGAGGAATGGACTACAGAGGTACAGGATATTCTCACTGCTTCACTCGAACAACAATCTAAGCTTCAAGAGAAACTGTCCGACTTGGAAGGGAGGTCAAGGAGAAGCAATGTTCGGATCTGGGGGCTGAAAGAGGGAGTAGAGGGAGACTCGGTCGCTGAATATGTGGACAAATTAATTCATAAGGAGCTGGGAATGTCGGAGGATATTAAACTGGACATTCAAAGGGCGCACAGGGCGTTAGCACCGAAACCACAACCAAACAAGCCCCCGAGAGCGATTATTGTCAACTTTTTGAGGTTCGAGGTTAAAGAGAACGTCCTCAAGACGGCCTGGCGAACTCCGCTGGAAGTCGAGGGTCACCGAGTGACTTTTGACCATGACTACGCAGCAGAAGTGGCGGCTAAACGTCGGAGATATGCGGGTATCAAAAAAATTCTAAAAGAGAGGGGGATTCGATTTCAATCCCCAAGGGACACACTGAGAGTGCACTGGACTGAAGGATTCAAAGTTTACAACAGCGCTCAAGACGCGGCGAGGGCGATGCGGGAGAGAGGATGGCAGGTTCCGGACCCGGGAGAGGAGAGACCGACACCGCTGCAGAGACTGGAGGCAGCGCGCAAGTGGACCAAAATCGGGAGATGAGCGTGCGGGTGAGAATAGAGGAAGTTAACTTTTGAATAAAGCCTATAATTCGTGGCTTGACTGTCCTTTCGAAAAACCGCAGTGGGTTAAAATAATGTATGGAAAATGCACATAAAGCTCTCGGCCGGGAGCTCTGGAAGTTAGATGTTGGACATTTATAGTGAGCTTGGGAGATCGACGCCCGAGGAGATCTCCGCCACTAGGGGGGGCCCTCTCACTATGAGAGGCTTAACCCCTCACCTACCAACAGGGAACAGGGGGACATGTTTGAAACCCCCGAATGCCTTGGAAGTTCATGTTCTGATTGTTAAAATGTGTTTTTTAAGTTCAGCGGTTGCTGTTAATTTACATATTGTGTTCTGTGACATGGGGAGAACAGAAGAATGTTTCAAGAGGAATTACTATGCAACGTAGGGGTATTAGAATGGTGTCATTAAATGTTAATGGTATGAACAATCCGATAAAAAGGGGGAAAGTGTTAACAAAATTTAGAAAGGAAGAGATGCAGGTTATTTTTCTACAAGAAACTCACTTATCGTCACAAGAACATGAAAAATTTAAAAGATATGGATACAACAATACGTTCTATAGCTCATTTAAGCAGTCGCATAGGAGAGGGGTGGCCACACTAATTAAAAACTCAGTGAAATTTGAAACAAGCAAAGAAATATGTGACAGGGAGGGAAGGTACGTGGTGGTTAAGGGAAAAATGGAAGGACAAATGGTTACATTAATCAATGTGTATGCGCCACCTGATAGCGATAAGACATTCTTTAAGGAGCTCTTTGATATCATTGCTGTGGATATGGATGGGATCCTGATTTGTGGGGGGGACTTCAATGTGGTACTAAATCATGATTTAGATACGACGAGTACAAGAAAAGCTAGGGCACATATCTCTAAGTACATGAACATACAACTGAAGCAACTGGGAATTATAGATATATGGAGGGATAGGCATACACTAGATAGTGACTACACACATTATTCACATCCACACTCGAACTATGCAAGAATAGATTATTTTCTCATGACCATGGAGGATAAACACAGGGTAGAAGACTGTACGATAGGTGTTACTGACTTGTCTGACCATAGTGCAGTATATCTGACAGTGAATCTAACCGCTAGAAGAAAGAACACAGTCTGGAGGTTGAATGTAGGTCTACTAAATAACAAGGAATTAGTGAAAGAAATAAAAGGAGACATAACTAGATATAGGGAAGAAAATGATAATGGAGAAGTAAACCCAATTATTCTCTGGGACGCTCTGAAGGCAGTAATAAGAGGGAAGCTCATAGCACAAACAGCGCACCTTAAAAGAACCAAACTGGAACTGTATCAAAACTTAACAGGGCAACTAAAAGAGTTTGAAAAACAACATAAAAACACAAATGACCCGGAGGCGCTTGCGAGGGTCAAAGAAATTAGAGGCAAAATAGATAAGATACTATTGTCAGAGGTGGAGAAAAAAGTGAGGTTTGCAAAGCAGACGTACTATGAAGGAGGGCCAAAAGCAAATAAATTACTGGCCAGAAGGATTAGGGTACAACAAACACTAAGCACTATTCATAAGATTAGGAACCCCAAAACTAATGAGTTATTAAAAGAGCCAGAGGAAATAGAGGGAATATTTGAGGAATATTATAGGACACTATACACACAACCAGCAGCAGCAGATGAAGAGAGTATCGAAACATTTTTGGAGGGGATAGACTTACCGTCGATAGGGGAAGGGCAGAATAAACTCCTCAATTCAGATATCACAGAGGAAGAGTTTGGGAATGCAATTAGTAGAATGAAGAATGGTAAATCACCAGGTAGTGATGGATTCCCATCGGAATTCTATAAAGTATTTAGGCAGGAACTTAACCCCTTATTGTTAGCATCATTTAGATACTCTATGAAGGAGGGCAGGACCCCCCCATCCTGGAAGGAGGCTATTATTTCTATAATACCTAAAGAGGGCAAGGATAAAGAAATGTGTAGTAGCTACAGACCGATATCCATGCTTAATGTCGACTATAAGATCTATACTTCAATTATTTCAAAAAGATTTGAGTCGTTCATGCCTGATATTATAGATGAAGACCAGACTGGTTTTATAAAAGGAAGGCAGGCACAGGACAATATAAGGAAAACCATTCACATAGTAGAGGAGGTTCAGAGGAGGGGAAATAGTGTGGTCTTAGTGAGTTTGGATGCAGAAAAGGCATTTGATTGTGTGAGATGGACCTACTTGTATAAAGTCTTAGGAAAATTTGGCTTTAATGGGGATTCTATCAAATGCATACGGTCACTGTATGATGAGCCAACAGCAAGAGTGAAAGTGAATGGTAGTCTGACGGATCGGATTAAACTAGAGAGGTCGACTAGACAAGGTTGTTGCCTATCTCCAACACTTTTCGATATCTTCATCGAACCACTAGCTCAGGTAATTAGACAGCATCATAATATCAAAGGGGTGGAAATGAGAGGATCAGAACACAAATTGGGCCTATTCGCGGACGACGTGATTGCATACATAGGACAACCAGACATGAGCTTTCCAATACTTATGGATCTACTGGAGGAATACGGGCACTATTCAGGGTATAGACTTAATGTGGCAAAGACACAGATTTTGGCTCTAAATTACACACCAACAATAGGGATCAAAGAGAAATACAAATTGAGATGGGATTGTGAGAAGATTAAATACTTAGGAGTGAATATAACAAAAGGAGTAGACAAATTATATAACCCAAACTACACACAGCTCAATCAGAGCATTAAGGGGGATTTAGCAAGGTGGTCAGGTCAGGTCTTGGACCTCAGTTCAAGGATCGAAATTGTAAAAATGAACATATTGCCAAGGTTATTGTATCTCTATCAATCTTTACCCATACCTATACCACAAAGTCAATTTACGGAGTGGGACAAGTGGATCTCAAGGTTCATCTGGGTGGGCAAGAGACCCAGGATTAGGCTTGCAACACTACAGTTACCTAAGGAGAGAGGAGGAATGGCGGTGCCCAGTTTCAAGGATTATTACTATGCAGCACAGATCAGAGCCATTGCATGTTGGTGTAACAGAAACTACGTAGCCAAATGGAAAGATATTGAAGTGAGGGGGGAGGGATATCAAATTCAAGCGCTAGTAGGAGATAATGAACTATTTAAGAAACAGGAAACCTTGATAGACCCAATATCTAAGTTTACTTTAAACATCTGGAACACAATAGTAAAGAGATACAAATTAGGAAAAGAGACGAAGATTTTGAGATGGCTAACGCATGACAATAAATTTCAACCCGGAAAAGATCAAGGTTACAAGAGATGGGAAAGAGGAGGCATCACGGCAATATGCACAATGGTAAAAGAGGGGGAAATGCTAATTTTTCAAAATCTAAAAGAGAGGTTTGATTTAGAGAGGGGTGACCACTTTAGATATCTACAAGCAAGGGATTACTATACAAGGGAAATAAAAATGGATAAGGCCACCGAACAAAATGGAGTAATTAAGGTGCTGACTGATGCATATACAGAGGGGAAGAGCAGGGTGATCTCAGCCCTATACCAAGGTCTGCTGAAGAGTAGGGGGAACTCTACTATGTATGTAAAGGAAAAGTGGGAAAGAGAGCTTGGGGTCGAGATAACTGAGGAAGAATGGTATAATGTGTGCAGGATACAGCACTCGACAACTGCTTCCAGGTTATGGAGGGAGTTCGGGTGGAAGAACATCATAAGATATTTCATAACTCCGAATATGAAAGGGAAGTATGCGCCGGAACAGAACGCATGTTGGAGGTTGTGTGGGCAGGAGGGGGCAAACCACACACATATATTTTGGAAGTGCCAAAAGTTAGAGCAATATTGGGAAGATGTTTCGAAAGAATTAAAGGAAATAATTGGTTATGAAATGCCTAACACCGGCTTGGTGCTGTATCTGGGGAATCTGGTTCAGGAAAACGTTGAGGGTGGGGACCTATACCTGATAAAAGCTCTGCTGGCAGCCAGCAAGAAAACAATAACAAGAGCGTGGTACAAAGCAGATCCGCCAACAAAGAAGCAATGGCTTAGGGTAGTTGAAGAAATATACGACATGGAAAGATTCACGTACATATTGAGGGTCCAGGAGGGGAAGTTTGATTCAAGATGGGAAAAATGGGTTGAATATAAAAGAAAAATTAATGACACCACAGATTAGGAAGCTCGGAATTAGATCTTGACGTTGCATTTCAAGTAAGGAAGAACGCTTACATGTCACGGTTATTTTTATTTATTTTTTTCTTTTATTGTCTTTACTTTCCTATTTTTGTTTTTGTTGTGGCTTTGGATTTGTCTTTTGTTTCCTTTCAATGTCTTTTTGACCTAAATATATGGGTATGTATGTATAAGAATTGATAATCTAAGCACATGCAGCTCTATTTGAGACTATTCTTTATTCTGGAAGTATTTTTGCATATATGTGGTTTGATATTTGTAAAATGTGCAAAAAACCCAATAAAAATTTAAGTTTAAAAAAAGAAGTGCAAAGCCTGAGGTCTTGATCATGCCATGCTGTAAACACGGTTGCTTAGTGACAGTCTGCTGCTCTCGGTGATTACAGCTCAGAGTTGCCAAGTGTGCTGAAGTCTAGTTTGTGCCCAAGCCCAGGGTTTCACCAACAACACCATCAACGCTGCTGACTTTTTTTGGCGGGGGCTGGGTCACATGACTCAACCGGACATGTCATGGAGGCAGGGACGCAACTAAATGTGTTGGACCCCCATGAAGATTCAACACATTCAACACCCCCATTAGGCCCCTGAGCAGTCAGTCCCACTCTCACCACACACTTCAACCCTCCTTGCGAAGGTGAAAAGATGACAAACAAGATGGCACACCAGCTAATCTGTACCAGTGGCCACGCCCACATTGCTGCCCTACAGGTTTTTCGAGAGGCTCAGCCTGCAGCGTAGTCCACCAGGAAGGTAACCAAGGAGACCTGCGCGGAGAGGGATTAACCCTCTCAAGTGACATAATTCACGTGAGAGATTTAAGCAGCTAAAGAGATCAACCCTCCTTCCTTGATATAACATCAGTGAATCACGCTACTGGCAGAGGCTAAGTCCAGAGTCACCAACACTAACAGCTCTACCCAGTTAAATACAGAGGGTGTTTCATTTGTTAGGGTTGATATAGCTTTTTACTAGTAGTGAAGCTTGTATATAACACCATATACACCCCTCAGTTTGCATGGGCATAGAGGCGGCCACACAGCCATCTAGCGTGCATCTTGCATGATGTAAAAGGACCTCAATCAATTAAATCAGTTTCAACTTCGGCTCATCCACCCCTTCCCACCACCCACCGCTCAGGGAAAGGGCGTGTTCACCACAGACCAGACCCCTGGAACACTCACCTAGGACCACCCTGCAGTCGATTCCGTCCAGGTTGAGCACCCAGGTGCTGGTGGTTTTTGAGCGGTTCTCCATGTATTTTTTCAGACTCTTCCCGTTTATCTCCAGGGTGTATTCGTACGCAAAGCCGCTCACCGCTTCGATGTTGATGGTGGCTTTGGCTTCTGAGCTCCCCACCTGGAAGGTCTCCTTACCCACCAGTTTAAACATCCAGTCTCTCCTCACAACCTCCTGTTAAAATGGGACAGCAGGGGACACGTCGATTTATTGATGCTTTCCACCCAACATGCATGCATTTATGAGCATCATAATCTAGACGTGTTTGCTTTTCACAGTATATTATTTAATTATTATATTTGCTCCATCATCAGAAACCAAAAGTTTCACCAAAACGTGTGGGTTTGCTCTTGCCTTTCCATCAATGCAAATCACTCGTCTTCCAGTGGTGGTGCCGTGTTCAAACTCAATCCGATGAACTCCATCACTTAAGGCCACCTCCCACACGCCGACCAGGTCGCCCGACATTCCTCTGTCCGCTGGGTTACTAGGGCACCTGGCCACCTGCCTTCCAGAAAAGAAACGTTGCTGGTTAGTTAGCTAGGTAGGAAATATGCAGGCAGGTAGAATATCGAATACGTATTGTATCCAATAGGCACCAGTGACGTTACAAATTTTAGATAGTCTAACAAGTGAAGTCTACCAGCTACCTGCAAGGTAGTACTGCTACTGGCGAGAAGCCCACAATTCTATCCAATCAAGCCATCAAATTGCAAGCGAGACTCCTGTAACAAACTAGCCATCAAAATGACCATGTCTTACCTTTAAGTTTCAATATGATTTAATGTAATGACGCCAAGTTAAGCTACGCAGGTAGTTAAATAGAGAACAATCGAGAACAAGGGCCAGTTAGCCTCGACTGGCTCTTAACGAGCAGATTTGACAGGTAGTCTATTTACTGTGGACAGCGACGGATGGTCTTTACTAGTAGTTACTATGGTAACTAAGTCTTCTTCTTTGACGACAGTCCTTGACTGTAAGTAAACGGACAATGCATCAGTGCCATCTAGTGGACACGAACGAGACACCACAGGATTAGACTAAATACAACTTTGCAATTTTACTAAAATAAAAAAGCAAACTAAATTATTATTAAAAATTAAGCTTTTTAATGCCAAGCTAAAGACATTCAAAGACATACATACACACAATACTCTCTTGTCTCATACATCCCTGTAAAAGCTTTTTTTATTTACACGCAGCCACCTTTCACTCTTGACGGTGGATATTAAAATAGGATTACTATCCCGCGATGGAAGGACATCTGACACCAACAGGAACGCCACCTTTCCAGATTCCTGTGTCGGGTAGCAGACTGAGGGAGGGGAAGGAATAAGCTCAGGTATCCAAGAGGCAACACATGACTTTCAATGAAATTTAATCGACACGAAAATGCTTCAGTAATAACAAAATACAAGTAAAGGGCTACGCAATCAGAAAGAGGACGGTTTTTGTTTGTGCTGATGCTCTTTGTGACCTGTAAAGCCGCCTGACCCACCCAGCCACTGTGACTCACCACAACAGATGACTTATGGATCCCATGATGTGTGACGACTGGATGAGGTGTAGAGATTGCATCATGCTACCCCTGGGGAATTACAGCCCCAACAGAAGTAGCTTGAGGGTATGCAGCTAAATGACCACACATCAGGCCTTGTCACCTTGTACAATCCAACTTTCTAAGACGAGGTAATGAAAGTTCAAACTGGTTTAAAACAGTTCAAATCATCTCTAATTGAGTGTATCTTGGTCACAGTCTCGAACAGCTGGAAGTCAAATATATTCCTGAACAAGCCACATAAAGCCTGTGTCTATTTTAGGCTCCTCTTGCCCTCTATTATCACAGGAGAAGGAATGAGACCTAGTTCTAAAAAGAGTGTGTGTGTGTGTGTGTGTGTTTGTGTGTGACAAACCGCAGGCCTGGTACCTAACACCAAGATATTATATATATATATATATAAAACACAAGCATTTATAGTTGTAGTAATAACGTATTTTTTCCGGCTTCAATCTCAGAGCTCATAATTCTTTACATTAACTTGAGTTTATACAAAGAATGATCAGCGCTCATTCAGGAACTCATTCCGCGGTCTGTCTGGGACGAGCCCACTGTCTTCATTGGGTGATACGAAGACAACGCCTTCTGACGTCTTTGCAAACAGAAACATGCCCCTTTTGACCGGTGATTTTTATTTATTTATTATTATTCCGGGCTTTGTATCACGGGAAAGTCTCGATCTTATTTTGGATTTCATACTTGCTTTGCTTTGTTTTGCTTTGTCAGCGAAGTCATATTTTTAAGACTTAAGAAACCGAACAATACTCACACGAACGGCAGCTTGCAAGAAAATTTTGGGAGAGCGATGGATTCCCTGGTGGCAGCTATCGATCAAGGCACCAGCTCGACCAGATTTCTGGTGAGTTGTCATCTGCGGAAAATGAATTAGAAGGCATGCTCCTTCACTTCTTAATAACTATGGCGAGTTTACAAGCATGAAGAATGTTCACATAGACGTCTGGGTCTACAGCAAATAGGAGGGTTACGGTTTCATGCAAAGGTTTTACCACCTAAACTGAATGAGACTTCCATTTGTATGAAATGCAGCTGTAAAATATATGTGTATTCAAATAATATATATGCAGAGATTTGGGTTCAAAGGTACTATGAAGTTGGGATGTGCTGTTCTTATTGATGTGATAGTTCACCCATAGATCCAGCATTGCAGCTCTGTCTAACTAGTACTGCTTTATCACAGGTGACCCTGCCCACCAGCACAGGGGTTAATTGCAGATAACTAGATGTTTCTATGGATACAAGTGATTGCTGAATTAATAAATTATGTAAGAAATACTGAACTTTATTTGCTGTGTTCATATGCCAGCAGCCTCTTTCTTTGCTGTTTTCAGGAGTGGGTTTTTGAAGTTATTCGAAAGACATCTTCTCACTTAACTAGGTCAGCAGTCCTGGTTGACTGGTTGGTGAAATGAACTACAGACTCAACACAAGTTGTTAATGTTTTACTTTAGATACTTATTATTGGAATCCATTGCACACACTCATCTTTATGATTGAACCGCACAACCGTGTTTATGGTTGTTGTAGACTTTGTTTGAGGCACTAGTCTGTCACTCTCTGGCCTTTATGGAGACAGAAGGACACCCACAACACCCCAAGCCAACTGAATGACCTATTTCATGGTAGACACCCTTCAGATTCCTTAAGTGGCTATTCCGTAATGTTCAAACCAAATGTATCCCTTTGTAGTACATCACAGTATCATAGAAAGGACTTTAGAACTTTGTCCAAAACTCCTGAGATGATGAGTGAAACACCTAACAAAAGAGGGAAACCGCTACAAGCTCATTCATGGCCTCCCCCTCCTCCTCTTCCACCTCCCCAAGATAACAAGAAACATTATATAGCCAACTACAGGAATTGAGGAGTTTTTCTTTTGTCTGCTCTGTGCCCGCTTGCCCACTCTCTCCTTCTCTCAGAATCACTCACTCTCTTGCTGTGTCCTTCTCACGTTCTAATTCTCTCTTTCTTTGCCCCCTCCCCCCCCCCCCCTCTCTCTCTCTCTCTCCAGGTGTTCAATGCGAAAACAGCAGAGCTTGTCAGTCATCACCAGGTTGAAATCAAGCAGAGTTTTCCCAAAGAAGGGTGAGTTCATCTGATCTGTAGTCATAAAGCAGAGTAGCAATACTGATTAACTTTAGTGGCGGTCTAGACTCCTAGCCCATCTCTAACCACCAAGTCCATCTCTAGGGACCCTGAACCACTCTAGAATGTTCTTGAGCAGGGCAGACGTCATACTGCTCTACCTTGGTTACACTTTAACAAAGCATTGCTAGATTTACTCAATCTCAATTCCTCAGGAACAAACTCAAAGTCCAAACGTCCGGTCAAACATGGTCATGGTGTTGCATACCAAGTGCTAGGTTGAACTCAAGCTAAGTAAAATGACTGTTATTATTAGCCATGACCTTGTAGAAAGAAAGTTGCTGGAGTTTCTTACATTTACATTTATTCATTTAGCAGACGCTTTTATCCAAAGCGACTTACAGTAAGTACAGGGACAATTTTCCCTGAGGCAAGTAGGGTGAAGTGCCTTGCCCAAGGACACAACATCATCTGGCATGGTCATATAACCACAGCGGGGGCTCGATCTCACCACCTTCCAATCATGAAGCCAACGCCTTAACCATTGAGCCATCTGACCCCCTCTTCTGTCAGATTAGACTAGAGAAAGCCCACATGGAGGGTGTGGCAGACCATTCAGTCAGTGCTAACGCTGATGCAGGGGGCTGAACTGTGACACGTCACATTCTTTTTACCAGCCATGTACAACCAACTGTCCCTGTCCATTAGGAGTGTAGTGGGGGATTTAATCCTATTGGCTTGCCTCGACAAGACATGTGTGAAGCTCCTTTTATTAGCAATATCACATAGGGTGTCACAGATAACCACAGAAAAACACCTGTAACCAACCTAAAGCATACACACGTTTCCTGTTACCTGTTTGTCTGTGCGTATAGATGGGTGGAGGAAGACCCTATGGAGATCCTTCAGTCCGTGTACGAGTGCATGGAGAGGACCTGTGACAAGCTGAGTCCTCTCCACATCTCCAACATCAAGGGTAACCTGACGCCTCACTGCCTCTCCAGTGTGTCCCAGAGGGGTTCAAAACCCCCCAGACAGAGCCCTTTCCCAGCTGCTTCAAGGGTTTGTTTTGATTTTTGTTTCCTCAGCTGTCGGAGTGACCAATCAGAGAGAGACTACAGTTGTGTGGGACAAGGACACTGGAAAGCCTCTCTACAATGCCATTGGTGGGTACACAATACGCCACTGCTCATTGGTCGATGTGTACATGTTGTTGTTTTTTGTGACTGAATGGGGACAACAACTATTTCCACAGAGAAGTTTCTCGTAATCTCTGACGTGTCATGACTTACTGATTCCCCTAAATTGTGTCATCCAGTAAACTACAGCCCACATTGTGAAATTGCGACACGATTGTAATACCAGTACATGGTTAAAAACACCACAACGCGTGTAGGTGCTGGGTTCACTTTCACTCCGGCGTTAGCATACCTGTTACGTCAGTCCCCCAACTGTCCATTGTTGTGAGTGAGAGAGACGCTGTGAATGCTCTTTTGTGGCTGATTAATCCGCAACAATGCGCTTGTCTGTGGTGGGTTTTGGGATCTTCGTGTGGGCGTGGCTGATTGACTGGAGCTCAGTGAGGCTCTGTGTGAGTCAGCTTGTTGTGTTTGTTCCCCAGTCTGGCTCGACCTGCGGACACAGTCCACGGTGGAAAGACTGATCAACAAGACCCCCGGCCAGAACAAGAACTACCTGAAGGTGACAACTGCCAACAAGGAGGATCTCTCTCGCTCCTCTCAGCAGGGCAAGGGCCAGCACTAATTACTGCAATTCAGCATTCTCAAAGGCCACAATGATACTTAAGAAACGTGTTTATTCAATTTCATTGTATCAATATTATATATCTATTTTAGTGTCTCCATACAGACATGTTTGTTGGTAGTCAGTGTTTTGTGTACCTTTTATTTACATTTACATTTATTCATTTAGCAGACGTTTTTATCCAAAGTGACTTACAAGAGAGAGCTTTACAAAAGAACTTAGGTCACTGAGCATAGCAACTAGATAGACCCCCAACATAGTGGACATCTAGGTTACAAAACATACATCATGAGAACCAATAAGTGCCAAGGGAAGAACTATAAGAGCATTCAGATGAACATTATACAAGTTGTCTACCTGTGGCGCAAGTAATAAAGCAACAACAACACAGCAATAGCGAGTTTCTGAACTACAGCTACAACAAGAAACATTTCTGAGTGCCGTACTAATTCTAATGTTTCTATGGTGTACATTTATAATGTTGGATTCTTTTTGGCAAGTCTGTCTCTCGCCTGTTCATCCTTCTCCTCTATTTCTGCTCCCTTCCTCTCTCATTCCTCTGTCTCTCCTCCGTCTCCTCCATCTCTCCCTTCAGCATAAGACAGGCCTGCCCATCAGTACCTACTTCAGTGCGGTTAAACTGCGCTGGCTCATGGACAACGTGGAGGAGGTCCGCGAGGCCGTCCAGTCACACCGGGCCATGTTCGGTACTGTGGACGCCTGGCTCATCTGGGTAGGGCAGTCACACACACACACATACACCCACACATCACACACACATCACACACAAACAACGCACACAAGATCGCTTGAAAGTGGAGATGTCCTTCTGTGCGTCTCAGTGTCTGACGGGGGGGAAGGATGGAGGGGTTCACTGCACAGACGTGACCAATGCCAGCCGCACCATGCTGTTCAACATCCACACTCTGGACTGGGACCCAGAGCTCTGCAGGTAGGAGAACACACACCCAAACACCCGCACTTTGCATGTGCACCCACCCATATTTTAGGAACAGGTCACAATAAATGATCTTTGTTTTTTTTCTTATAGATATTTTGATGTCCCAATGGAAATATTGCCCAAAGTAAAAAGCTCTTCTGAAGTATATGGATCACTGGTGAGTTTACGCATCTTATGTGTGCGTGTGTTTGTGTGTGTGTGTGTGTGTGTGTGTGTGTGTGTGTGTGTGTGTGCGTGCGTGCGTACGTGTGTGGAGGGGGGGTAGAATGGGTGGTTGTGTCTCAGAATTATTGCTGGCATTTACATATCACTAAATGCACCCATATACGTGACTGGTTGTCCTCTCCATGCACCCAGTAAAACACACGTATCCACACAGACTGATGCTGATTGAAACTGTGTTAAAGGCCAAACTCACTTATCTGAGAGGTCATCTTTTGTCGCAGATGTTTTTCAGGTCAGAGGGTTGGGTGTGTTTGTTTTTCTCTGTTTTCTGAGCGTGTCCGTCCTGCGACACCATTTACACAACCGGCACTTTGCCCCGGTGTTCAGAGGTCAGCGGTGGGCTGTTTGCTCTCTCATATCACCTGCAGGGATCAAACCTCTCTTTCCTCTAAAGGCGAGGTGGCACTAACTAAACAGACGCCAGCAGCCAGCAAGTGTTGGGTTGGTTTGGTGTGCCTGTTTTTGTGTGTTGGGTTGGCAGTTTGAAAACAACAGTTTCACCAAACATTCTAAGCTCAACAGGCAATGGTGGAGAATTTTGGATGTTATGAGCATCGATATCGATGAGTTTGTGAACTGTTTTATTGTATTTGACGCAGGCCTACCTGTGATAAAATCCCCTAATCACCACCTAACTCACCCAGTGACATCATTGTTCCTCAGAAACAACCTCTCCCTGCTAACCAGATAGGCGCTATCCCTTCCCTCTCCGCTCTGTGTGAGTGTGTGTAGAGGGGGGGGGGAGACGGCATTACACCAGTCCCTTGGCTGTCCCCTGTTTCTCCACCAAGCCAGGGCACACCAGCTCCTCCTGGTCTCTGACAGGGCTGAGGTCAGCAGTGTTGGTGTCTCAGTTTAGCTCTCAGGAAGCCCCTACCTCTGTCTCTCTGCCAGGTGTCACACAGTTCCTCTCTGGTTTAACACATTTGATGTTGTCTCTCCCCCTCTGTCTCCCCCTTCTCCTAGAAATCCTGTTCTCTCGCAGGCGTGCCAATTTCAGGGGTAAGAAGCATGTTTCTACCAGTGTCATATTAGACTTTTTACTTCACATGGGTCGAATTTCTAATCTTTGTAATGAGTAGGGGATGAAAGTAACACATTTTGTTTGAGCATCTGTAATTTGGTGGTTGTTTTTGCTGGGTCTCTCAAACTTTGATACATACTACCCATAACTGTTTTCTACAAATATAACTCACTTTGACATCTTTTAAACAATCACAGATTATGTGAGTTAGTGTCAAATACAAAGAGTTCCGTTGTTACAGTCTACCCCACAACTGGGGTGAGATGTAACACCAGCTGGGGATGGATGTAACAATGAGAGGTAATTTGCTAAAATAAGATCCACACTATAAAATTTACAGTTATTGTCCTGTGCCAACTGGTATGCAAACTTCCTGACCTAAAAGCAAGTGATCAGTAAACATGTTATCCCCATGAATGATGTATTACACCTTGGGGCAACAAGTAAGCCACAACAATTGTTTTGGATAGCTGTAAATAAATTCTCTACCTCTTAATAATAGGTATAATAATTAAAAACTAATTTTTTGTATTATGCCTATGTAATGGTTACCTCTCGAGGGGTTAACCCATAGAACAGATTAGCTGTTTCTGTTAAATACTCTGTCAAGAGTTCCTCCTGCTATCCCCACAACAACCAGCCATTACATAGCTAACTGTTTAGGTATGTGAGTTTGAAGTTAGCATGAATACTGAGCATCAAATTAAACTAGAGAACCGTACGGTTACTTTAGGTGATATAAATAACAACTTTGCATCTACAATATAAATATCACTAGAAAAAAAATAATGTGGATTGAAAAAAATACTTTCTTACCTGAAAATCAGTTTTTTGGTTGTATAATTCACAGTGTTGCTAACAGAGACATGCAACTTTTCATGTGCGCTTGAAATGGAGATGGGAGTCTACGATATTGATGACATCACTGTAGCTCTTTTCTAACTGGCCAAACTGACAGTGTTACAACTAACCCCGTGTTACAACACTCCCCGGTCTCCCTACATTACGTTGGTAATATAATATAACTTCATCAGTTGACGTGTGTGTGGAGGGGACTGATGGGACGTGCTTGTGTCTCCCAGTGTCTAGGAGACCAGTCGGCCGCTCTAGTGGGACAAATGTGCTTCCAGGATGGACAGGCCAAAAACACGTAAGATCTCTCACCTACGACACCTGGATCCCCTCCACCTGTCTCACTTATATGACCTGGAGAACCCTTAAAACCTGTTACCTGTTTACCAGCTCTGTGTACTGATGTGGATAGTGATGAGGAAGTGTTGATATAAGGAAGTGAGGAGCATGTTATTTCTTGATGTTTGAGACTTTGAACTGTGGTGTCATGTGGCTGAGCGGTTAGGGAATCAGGCTGGCAATCAGAACATTGCCAGTTGGATTCCCGACCATGCCAGATGATGTTGTGACCTTGGGCAAGGCACTTCACTCTACCTGCCTCAGGGGAATGTCCCTGTACTTGCTGTAAGTTGCTCTGGATAAGAGCGTCTGCTAAATGACTAAATGTAAATGTCTCTTGTGCTTGATCAAAGCTAGCATGTAAATGTAACTGGAATTACTTTGAACCATTCCAAAGGTGGGGTTGATGTGGCCTTCAGGTAAATGGCTTCCTTAGAAGGGCGTTTGTTTTGTCCTTGTCTTTTGACTGGTTTCCAGACGTTTAGCCTTTAGTCTCATGAAAACAGTCTGAAGTATCAGACTAGATTGTGTCTGAACATTATGTTGTGCTTTACTCTCAAGGTATGGAACTGGTTGCTTCCTGTTAAGAAACACAGGAGTCAAGGTGAGATCACAGTACACTCATTAAACACGTTCAGTGCAGACTAAATATTTTGTCTATGCCAAGGAATTACATTCTCTCTACCCCAATCCTTCTTCATTCCCTGTCCACCTCCTCCCTCGCTTCTGGTCGCCCCCCTCCTTCTCAGCCAGTGATGTCCGACCACGGGCTGCTGACCACCGTGGCCTACCAGCTGGGGGAGAACGCTCCTGCCTGCTACGCTCTGGAGGTGAGCGGGACTGGGACTGGGCTGGTCTGATGTGGGGCTGGTCTGGTGTGGTGCTGGTCTGGTGTGACTGGTCTGCTGTGTTTCCACAGGGCTCTGTAGCTATAGCAGGTGCAGTAGTAAGGTGGCTGAAGGATAACATGGGGATAGTCCAGTCCACCTCTGAGATAGGTGAGGACCCAGTCACAACCTCAACCTTCATAGTACACATGCACAGCACACTACCCTCACCTCGAGACTATTCATAAAATACATTTCTCTCCCTCTTTCACTCCCTTCTTCCTCTCTCCCTCTTTTACTCCCTTTCTTCCTCTCCTCCCCTCCTGTCTCCTCTCAGAGAAGCTGGCAGCAGCTGTAGGCACGTCGTACGGCTGTTACTTTGTTCCTGCCTTCTCCGGTTTGTACGCCCCCTACTGGGAGCCCAGTGCCCGAGGGTGAGGCCATGCCCACTGCCACTCTGCTCACCATACCACTGGACTGTATTCGATTAAACTACACTATCCTGTGCTATCATTTACTATACTGTATTGTAATAAACTATACCAGATTATTAGATTAGATTCAATTTTATTGTCATTACACGGGTACAAGTACAGGGTAACGCAATACATTTAGCATCCAACCAGAAGTGCAATACAGTTATTACAACAGAATATAATAGTATACTCAGAATATATTATACTGTACTATACTAAGACACACAGGTTGGTTTCATATCAGTGTGTGTGTGTGTGTGTGTGTGTTCTACAGGATCATCTGTGGACTAACTCAGTTCACGAACAGGAACCACCTGGCGTTTGCTGCTCTGGAGGCTGTATGCTTCCAGACCAGAGAGGTACGCTGTGATGTCTACACCCATATGTGCCTGTACGTGTTCAAGAGTGTGTGTCTGTACATGTTCAAGTGTGTGTGTGTGTGTGTGTGTGTATGGGTGTGTCCAGATCCTGGATGCTATGAACCAGGACAGCGGGCAGCCGCTGGCTCGGCTGCAGGTTGACGGAGGGATGACCTCCAACAGGCTGCTGATGCAACTGCAGGCTGACATCCTCTGCATCCCTGTGGGTGAGGTGACCCAGGCTCGCCCTCGCACGCTCAGCCTCGCACAATCGTTTTCGCACGCTCATCCTCACATCTCATCCTTGCATTATTGCCCAAGCCCTGTCAGTTAAAGGGTTTTTTTCTGCTTGAATTCACAGTATTTGTATTTTTCACATGTACTAAATACATGAGTACAACCAGAGTTGAAATTATGGATGTTTTAGTGAACTCAAATACACACTCGCTGTCAAGGACATGATGTTGATGACATGTTTAGACACAGTGTTTACATGAGGACTTCTAACAGCAACCTTTCCCCTTCTTGTTCGTGTACACAACCACTCCAAACCATACAATCCAACACAACACACACTCAGTTACACACGTCACAATGTGTGTGTGTGTGTAACGTGGTGTGTGTCTACAGAGAAGCCAGTCATGTCAGAGACCACGGCCCTGGGGGTAGCCATGGCGGCGGGGGCAGCGGTGGGGGTGTGGAGCCTGACCCCTGGTGACCTCCCAGCCTGCACCTCTGAAACCTTCCAGCCCCAGATCAACACAGATGGTAGGAGACAGTGTCTCTCTCCCCTCTCTCTTCCTTCCCTTTACTCCCTCCCTCCCTCCGTCTTTCTTTCCTTCCTTCCCTCCCACCCTCACCCTCAACCCTCTGCTGCATGGTTGAAAGTTTTGAGTCCGGTATTGGGACAGTAGCAGTTTTTGAATTGTTCAGTATCGATTGAGAAAAGTGTACACTTGATAGGTGATGATCATGTCATTTTCTTTTGTTGACAGAGAGTGAGTTTCGGTTTGCGCGCTGGAAGAAGGCTGTCCAGAAAGCCATGAACTGGGAGACCACGGAACCGATCTCTTGCGGTAATGGTGAGCGCTGCGGATGATTTAAAACCTTCAAGCAGCTTTGACCTAGCACAATAGACATTTAGCTTTAGTCATATAGCAGATGCTCTTATCCAGAGCGACTTACAGCAAGTACAGGGACATTCCCCCTGAGACGAGTAGGGTGAAGTGCCTTGCCCAAGGACACAATGTCACAGCCGGGAATTGCAACCTTCTAATCATTAGCCCAACACCTTAACCGCTGAGCCATGTGACTCCCCTTGTACAGTCCCCAAACAAACAGTATGTTAGCAGACAGACACTTGTGGAGGCTAACTTTCTTAAGAATATACTTATATACAACCCAGAAGCTCAAGGCCTGAACAAGGGCCCTGCACGGCTAAACTAAGATGTATAGCGGTTAGAGTTCATTTATTTTCTGACCCCAGTGTTATAGTTGATACAACCTACACCGAAACCAAAGTCTGTTAGTCTCGAATAAGAAATTGATCAATTGGTTGCATTCGAAGCAGACTAGTTATACATCCAATCACAGTGAAGCCTAAATAAAATAAATGTGGCAATGCAACACTTTAATGATATTCCCACCCTTGTGAACTATTCATAAAATAATGATTCCGTTACAAGACCAAGATCTTCAAAAGGTGACCAGCCTTCAATTAGCCCACAACAACTGTATGAACTGCATGTCTTTCTTGATGTCCGTCTGGCTGCAGAGGTGGGCAAGAAGATGAACGGATCTCCCTCGTGTGTCCCCCCTCCCACCCGGCTGCCCAGCAGAGCTGAACCCTGAGGTCTGGCCCCTCTTTGTAGGTATGTGTGCGTGTGTGCAAACACGACGACCCTCTTCAGCACTCGGTTTCACTTTAGCATGGCTTGGCATGGCTACCAATCCATAACTACATTGTGGTTAGTTGCTGTTAACCGACTGTGCCGCGTATGCACTTTGTTGTTTTGTATCGTTGGCATGTAGTGCATTTTAACACAAAACCTATCCAGTACAACCTTTTAATACAGTTGTGGTCAAAAGTTTACATACACTAGTGAAGATCATGTATGCCATGGCAATATAGGGTTTTCAATAAACTCTACAACTCTTATTTTTCTGTGATGGAATGATAAGGAGCACATATTTCTTTGTCACAGAAAACATTCATGAAAAATGGTCCTTTTACGAATTTATTATGGGTCTTTTGAAAATGTGTCAAAATCTTCTGGGTCAAAAATATACATACAGCACCTTGAATTACCAATTTGGTGATGTAGAAAAAGTTGTTTCAATCCAATTTGCTTTTTGGCATGGCCTCCTAACTTCTTACGAGTGATTATGATTGACTCCAGCTGGTGACTTCTTTCAGTCCATGTAAATAGGGCTTGTTTGACACATTCACTAGACTCAGCCAGAAATACTACAATGGGAAAGTCTAAGGAGCTCAGCACGGATCTGAAAAAGCGCATCATTGACTTGAACAAGTCAGGAAAGTCCCTTGGAGCCATTTCAAAGCAGTTGCAGGTCCCAAGATCAACTGTGCAAACAATTGTTTGTAAGTATAAAGTGCATGGCACAGTTGTATCATTGCCACGATCAGGAAGAAAACGCAAGCTATCACTTGCTGCTGAGAGAAAATTGGTCAGGTTGGTCAAGAGTCAACCAAGAACCACCAAAAAGCAAGTCTGCAATGAGTTGGAGGCTGCTGGAACACATGTGTCAGTGTCCACAGTCAAGCGTGTTCTACATCGCCATGGGCTGAGAGGCTGCCGTGCAAGAAGGAAGCCATTACTCCAGAAGCGGCACCTTACGGCTCGACTGAAGTTTGCTGCTGATCACATGGACAAAGACAAGGCCTTCTGGAGGAAAGTTCTGTGGTCAGACGAAACTAAAATTGAGCTTTTTGGCCACAATGACCAGAAATATGTTTGGAGGAGAAAAGGTGAGGCCTTTCACCCCAAGAACACCATACCTACCGTCAAACATGGTGGTGGTAGTATTATGCTGTGGGCCTGTTTTGCTGGCAGTGGAACTGGTGCTTTACAGAAAGTAAATGGAATAATGAAGAAGGAAGACTACCTCCAAATTCTGCAGGAAAACCTAAAATCATCAGCCAGAAAGTTGGGTCTTGGACGTAGTTGGGTGTTCCAACAGGACAATGACCCCAAACATACATCAAAAGTGGTGAAGGAATGGCTAAATCAAGCTAGAATTAAGGTCTTAGAGTGGCCTTCCCAAAGTCCTGACTTAAACCCCATAGAGAATATGTGGACTGTGCTGAAGAGACAAGTCCGACTCAGAAAACCAACAAATTTAGTTGAACTGCACCGATTCTGTCAGGAGGAGTGGTCAAAGATTCAACCAGAAGCTTGCCAGAAGCTTGTGGATGTCTACCGAAAGCGCCTAATTGAGGTGAAAATGGCCAAGGGACATTTAACCAAATATTAACATTGCTGTATGTATATTTTTGACCCAGCAGATTTTGTCACATTTTCAAAAGACCCATAATAAATTCATAAAAGAAAAAATTTTCATGAATGTTTTTTGTGACAAAGAAATATGTGCTCCTTATCATTCCATCACAGAAAAATAAGAGTTGTAGAGTTTATTGAAAACCCTATATTGCCATGGCATACATGATCTTCACTAGTGTATGTAAACTTTTGACCACAACTGTATGTATTCCCTCTCTATAGAATGAAAAATTGGAAACCGAATAGTTTTGACCTTTTGAAACTTTTTTCTAGATTAGTATTTTTTTGTAAAAACATAAAAAACATGTGTAAGCCTTCGAAACATGTTTGAACCTTTTACCATAATTGTTTGGCGTTCACTTACTGTATGCATGTTGGTTTGCACAGGTCTTGATAACTCGGTACGTATTTCTTTTTGTGACATTTTACCTCACCCTTCTCCCTCTCGAAACTCCCAAGGTCACAGTCAGTAGGATTTGAACCCAGATACATCAACACTGACAAGGAACTAAATAGAGGAATTCACAGGCTGAGAGAATTTTGACACAGCTTTGAGTTGAGCAGCAGCGGTCCACAAGAGCTTCGGTACCAAGAACTACACAACATAAATTCATGAACACTTGACTGTAAATGACTTCCATGTACATTAAGAATGAGATACATTTGTAATGAATGAACTGTGTCCTTATTAGCATCTCCCTTGATTGTTAAATGAAACTCATCTGTACAGGAATCAGGCCTGGTCAGACCAAACCTGTCATTTTGTATCATGTCGATAATGCGGCGATAATTAGGTTTTAATATTACTATATACATTTGACAATCTTTATGCAGATTTTATCCATTTGTTTAATTCATATGGTATATTTTAAAAGGGCATTTTATTTAAAGTGAGAATTAAACGTCTTACTGTGAAAGGTTTGACCAATGCTGTGAAAATGTTGGGATACTTGAAGACGAGATGAGTTGGGTTATATGGGTGCTGTGTTGCAGGCTCTTTAAGCACTTTATGATGAATATTTCCAGGGCATGATAAGGGAACAACAAATCCACTCTTAAATGGATTAACTATGACATCATTAACTGTGAAATTTCAACTCATGCAGTACTCCCTCTCTTCCAGCCAAACAGTTGTACATTATAGCATTTCTATAAATGTAACTGTGGATTAAACATTTAACTGGGTTTGTCTTTTTTTTTTTTTACCATGCATTCCCCCATTTTAAACAAATATAAAAAATACAAGCAGTCCTAAGTGTTTGTTAATCCAACAGGGTCATCATGAAAGCACTAAAATGGTCTTTTCCCTCACCCTTTATAATAACCATCTGAGAAGCTGACATTCTGTAGGCATAAAAACACTTACGGCGTTTGATTGTTTTATTAACCAGGAAGGGTATACGCAGAGAAATCAACATACAATTCTCCATATATCAAAGTTTTCATCCATAAAATACACATCTGCTGATAAGAACACCGGAATGCGAGAACTAGGGTCCGAAACAGCACAACACAAGAGCCCTGTTTGATCAAGTCTCACAGCAGACAAATGAAACCTCTTACATTTAGCAGTGGTATGAACACAGCGGGAGGCAATCATCCTGAAGCTGTACTGAGGCCAGGAGAAGGTTCTCAGCGGGAGAACTGCCTGCCGTCCCTCTTGCCCTTGTTGATTTGCTTGAAGATCTTGGATTTGTGGACGTTGTTGGAGCCCTTCTGGTAGCCGAAGCCTCCGCCTCCACCTCTCTTCTGCATCTTCACTCCTCTGGTGCTGCAGTGGACGTCTGGAAGAACGCTGGTCAAGGTGTTTACAAGGGGGGGGGTTTCATGACAACCACTGGAGAATCACCTGAGGATTTCCATGACAACCACTACAGAAACACCTGCGCATCTAAGTACAGCACAATGCTCAATCATTAGTCAACAGATGAATGGTTTAAAATGACAGAAGGATACTGAGGTCGACGTAGGGTGGCACTTTGAAGCCGAACGACAGCGCCACCATGGGGAGGTTGAGGGTGTTGACGCTGTATATCTGCTTCAGGGAGTGAGAGTCGTATGCCCTCACGTACGACTTGTAGGCCTCCTGGGCTGACTTGTGAAGGTAGTAATTCTTCTCTATCAGCTTCTCCATCTGGCCAGGAGGGAGGAGCAGGGTTACTGAGGGTCACATGACCGGGGGGGGGGGGGGGGGGGGGGGAGTGGAGAGGTGGGAGGGAGGAAGACGAGAAGGATTTCTCACCTGAGACTGGATATCTGAAATCTTGGCCCAGGAGAACTCAAACTCGCTTAGAGGGACCTGAGGGAAAGAGGAGAACCGTGTGATGACCACGGCTGATGGCTCACACAAAGAGGAGAGAAGGAGGAGAGGGAGGGAAAGAAGGAGAGGGAAGGGGGAGGTTACCTTAGCCTGTTTTAAAAAGCGTAGGAAGCCCAGCTCCTGGGGTCTGAGGATGAGGAGGGCATGGCCTCGGCCGTCAATCCCTCGAGCCGTCCTGCCAACCCTGTGGATGTACTCCTGCAATACCACATAAATACACAATGCTATTGTAGCACTACTGTAGTAATCCCCCTGTGGATATACTCTTACAGGCTAAACAGTGTCTTAACACTAGCAAAGTGTGAGTGGGGCGCGTACCTTGGGGTCATCTGGGGGGTCGTACTGGACAATCCAGTCCACCTCTGGGATGTCCAGGCCCCTGGCTGCCACGTCCGTACAAAGCAGGATCCCAGAGTCGGCGTTGCAGAACTGGAAGAAGGTGGTGGTTCTCTTGGTCTGTTTCTGCTTTCCCTGGGAGAGAAGAAGACCAAAGCAGAGTCAGTCCACTGACAGGGTCATGTCTGCTGCCACACACAGGCCTGGTTGTGTTTGACCTCTATCAGTACAACAAGGGGTCAAGAGGCTTACTAGGTGAATAGGCACAGACAGGTAGGTACAGACAGACTCTGGGCATCTCTTACGTGGATGGCCATGACGGGCAGGTCGATGTAGTTGAGCAGCTCATAGTGGAACTTAACAGACATGCAGGAGGAGAAGAACACCATGAGCTTCTTCTTCCTGTTCTTTTTCAGGAACGTGAAGAGCAGCAGGAAGCGCTTCTCTGAAGGACACACCACGTAACCCTGGGGAACGCCACACACACACACACACAATTAAGAAATGAACACCTAACAATGACATCTAATGTGAGTCGAAATGAAGTGTCACTGGTGTGACTCCCAACTTTCATAAGTCTTGATCTATTCTCACTTGTTTCAGTTCCCTCTCCTCCTTCTACAATTTTTTTGCCTTCTCGTTTCCCCTCCTCCAACCTCTCCCCATCTCCTCTACCAGCTCCTGTACCTGCTCCAGGCCGTCCACAGTGGCGTTGTCCTTGTTGTCGTCCACACCCACGTACAGAGGCTCCTTCTTCAGAGAAATCCGGGCCAGATCCTCCACCTTGCGTGTCTGGGTAGCTGAGAACAGCATGGTCTGTCTCCTCTCTGAGGGACAAGAGAAGAAAACATGAACTTCCTTTTAAATGGTTCCTGTCATTTCTTAGTTGGACAGCGAGGTTTGTGTGAAGGTCAGAGGGGACGTACTAGGCAGCAGCTTGATGATCTGTTTCAGCTCCTCCTCAAAGCCCACCTCCAGGATACGGTCCGCCTCGTCGATGATCAGACACTGCAGGTTCTTGAACATGAAGCCAGGGGTGTTCTGCAGACAGAGACCTTGTTAGATACATTATCACGATGTTCAACCTTTATCGAATGTCTTTGTAAACGACAGCGTTCCCTCTATAATCCTCCTATGATCAACCTGCAGGTGGTCCAGCAAGCGGCCGGGTGTGGCCACCACGATGTTGACGCCGTTGGCCAGCCGCTGCGCCTCTGCTGAGCGGTTGCTGCCACCCATGATGAGGCCGAAGGTGTGGACGTGGTGCGCCATCAGCTCCTTCATCACGCCGTACGTCTGCATGGCCAGCTCACGCGTGGGAGACAGGATCACCACGCCGGTGCCTAACGGAGGAGGAAGATAATTGGCTCAGTTTCTAATTGAACATCTAGTCCCATTAGGAATATTAATCAGACAGGGAACCCACTAATGTCAGTGTGTTAACTCAAATCAACCATATATTTGATATATATTTAATTTTACTTTTTAAATTCTTACCATTTCTAGGCATGAACTTGAGTTTGTTGATGAGTTCGATGGAGGGGATGAGGAAGGCCAGTGTTTTACCACTGCCGGTCTTGGCAGCTGCCAGAACATCCCTACAAGACAGAGACTTTGTGTCAATGTGGCTGTCTTATTCTAAACACACCATTACATCTTAACAGCTCATACACAGACAGCATGTCATGTTCAGATAGTCTATGTGGAGAGATGTGCAGGGATAATCATAAATACAGTGCTGGCTCACCTTCCCTCTAACAGAGGACGAATACTTTTGTGTTGGATCTCAGTCATGTGCTCAAAGCCCATCTCCTTTACAGCCTTCAGCGTGCTCTCGCTCACCAGCCCCTCAAGAGACGCAAAAGATGTGTCCTCGAAGGCTCCTGAGTCACAACACAAGCATCATACTCATAACTCACCAACCAATGGCATCTTGTGCATGACCATAATGGCCTCTTCATGTCTGTGTACATATTTCAGAATGGGCTGAATTTTGCATTTAGAGAGGATCTGAAGTACCTGTCAATCCAGTGGGAAGTTCAGGTCCATCTTCCTCCTCATCCTCCTCCTCCTCTTCATCACCCCCTTCATTCTCCTCATCACCTTCCTCACCAATCTCGTCATCATCCTCCCCATCGTCTGAACTTGCCGGTTTGTCTGTGGTCTGTTTGTTGTCCTCTGTCACCATCGTCTCTTCCCTCTCCTCCACCTCCTCATCATCCTCATCCCTTTTCACCTTTTTCACTCCTGAAGACATAGTCACATGGAACAGCTGTAAGGTCCTGTAAGGGTGCTTATAACTTATCTATTCTATGTATATCATTAAGGCACTGTAAAACAAGAAATATTCCCAGACAAGGAGGAACTGAGAAGGAATGTTCCCTTTTACCTGGACATTCAGCAGCATTGGCAAGCTTTCTCTTCTTTTTCGTTGGTTTGTCATCTGCAGTGTTCTCAGTCTCTGTCACGTTTTTCTGTTTCGTTTGCTTCTTCGTGGGTTTGGCTTTCATCGGCTTCAAAGACGACGTCGCATCGTGACTTGTCTCTCCACAGCAATCCTCTGACAGTCCGTTTGCATGTTCTGAGAAAACATATGCACATATGTGGCCTCAAAATGCAGTTCATAAATGCGTAATCATGTTCATATTTACATATAATAAGACGCTAATGTTTATTATTGGAAGCAACACGATGATCCAGGGAATGAACCACCAATAACCAATAATTTAACTACAGAAAGTGGGATAGAAATGTTATTTAATCGCCAACTGGAGTATTACAGGGTTCCAGTAACTAACTAAATTAGCTTGTAATCCCCCACTGCTGTGGTTTCCCATTGCCTTGCTACAGTACGTTTCAAACGCAAACTTTTAGTTAGTTGAGCGCGATTGTAACATTTACAGTTGGAAGCTACTCATACGAATGTCGTCTGAAGAAAGTCAACAGCAAGCTGTTATCTATCTGTAATATTGTGATATTTTACAAAGTAGATAACCATGCTTCATAAAAGCTAGCTAGCTATTTAGATAGCCTAACGTTAGCTAAACAATACCGTCAATGTTAACTCATCACATAGTGACATAACATCACTTAAATAATAAAGTGACTAGTTACCATTCTCTTCAGTCTGTTTCTGTTTAATAAGGATTTTCCGCTCTTTATTTTTATCGTTTCTTTTCTGAATTTTCTTCCGAAGAAGCTTCATCTGCAGGTCTGCCATTTTCCCAGCTGAGCACGCACGCACACGTGTGTTTGCAGGACCCCTCTGAGGCACCAGTTGAACTGCCTGACGGAAAACACGCGGCCTCACATAGTCGTCCTACCTAATGCCAGACTGCAAACCATAGACATTAAAAGTTCAAATAGTCGTTGCAGATATGGCGCGAAAGTGTAAAAAAAAAAATATATATATATAATAGGAAATATATGCATAATTTCGCAAATATTGCGTCAATTGTTCAACAGGATCGTTTGTTACTTTAATAACATATCAGTCCCACCACAGTATTTGCTTAACAGCACAAATACACAAAGCTGACTATGTATTAGCTAACTGGCTAGCAGCTCGTGCATCCGGGAGTTGAAACTTTTAATTCATTCTTTACAGTTCCATGACCACAAGAGGGCAGAAGATTGTAACTTAAACGGGTAAGACTTCTGAGTTAGCAAAAAAATGTGTTGTAGCTTGAGAAATGTTATCCCATTCCTTCAAACTCATATTATCCCTCCACACCTTTATGAAAAGGTTGTATCAATATTGCACGGATGATAAAGAAGAAACAACATTTATTTCATATGTTTTAAAATATAATTGTGTGTGCGTGCAAGGCACGCAAGTGGTTTAGTGATAACGGGAACAGTGAGTAGTTTTATGATGTCTGTCTTTAGAGTGTGTTAGGGTGGATACCTTGCCTGACTGCAAACAACATCTACCTACCACTAAAGTTACATGACCTCGAAAGCATCTTAAATGTTGAGTAACATTTACATTAAAAATCATCAAATCACAGAAATACTTTAGGAACCTTGGCATCTCTGCTATGTCTACACCTAGACAAATAAAATACAACAGCAAAATGTGCAGACGGTGTCTGTGAGGAAGAGATGAGCGGTGTGTATTTATTCCTCATCGCTCTTGAGCAGCATTCCCAGCATGCAGCTGTGCAAATCCACCTCCCCAAGATGCAAACTTCAATAGAATCCATAATAACTGGCAGCAGGCTTTATATAGCACCACCCCACCCCACCAAACCCTATTACACCCCACTGGGAACCCCAGGATGAGGCCCTTGGGCACCCACTGTTCAAACGTGAGAGAGTATGTGTTTGTTTGCATATATTTGTCTGTGTGTGTAGTTTGTGTTCTTGTGTTTGCGTGTGGTCTAGGGATCTTTTTGTTTGGTTCTATTTAAGCTACAATAGCAAAATATCAGATGACAGTATATGTCTATGTTAGTAATTAAGCTGCTTCAAGCCTACATTGGATTGAAATGGTGTGCTCTTCTGTTGTCTTCAGTATGATTACATGGTTTTCTCTATATCACAGAGTCAAAGTCACAGAGTCCATGACTGGTGCTTCCCTCTCTTTTTCTTGAAAAAAAGCTAATCCTAATTTATTTTTGTTGTGGTTGCCGTGTCTGAAAACTAACCTCCTTTTTCCCATTATCTGAGTGCATGATTACTGTAGACTATTATATACCTTCTAAAAGCCACTGGGTCATGTAGCCTGCTGCAGAGATATGCTAATTACTGTATTCTCAAATTTCTTCAAATGCACACCTACTCACAAAAACAAAACATTTCAGCTACAACCATCTATTAACCTGGGCTATTTTACGGCGGGTATGATGGCCCAGGTTAATGACAACCAGAAGAGGGGCTAGGGGGCAAAATACAAAGTTCCATCACACTGAGATGCTCCCCTGTATTGACCCTATATCGTACATTGTTGTACGCCAGTTCTGTGATGCCTTGTGGCGCTGTTGTAGGTAATTAAGACTTCCTCTCGAAACTGCACTGCATTTCTCCACATTAACGCTTCACTCAACTGCGCCTGCGTTTCTTATGCAGTTAGAAAGGTCCTGAAAAGCAGGTTACATGTATCCATTAGCGGTTATTTCATATGAATACTGTCGTTACACCTTGCATTGTTTTGGTCAGATCCATCTCCTTTATCACACGGTAGTGTATGTTACGGATCTGTGACCGATGCTCTTTTGTAAAAGTTCTCTCTTCGAAGTCGCTTTGCATAAAATCGTCTGCTAAATGAATAAATGTAAATGGAATGCTATGGTGTAAACTCCCATTGTACGGTCCACGGCTGGACTTCATGTGCGCAGATATGTTGTTTCGATCCCCCGACTGTGCAATTAGAGTTTTTCCCCTTGTTAAATATGTAATTCGCGCTCTCTCACTGCGCCACTCCACAGCCGTCACAAACAATTTGCTTTCCTCCCTTTGTCGCTCATTCTGAGCGGATTGTGAATCTCGCCGCAGGTTGAGCTAAACACAGCTCATGAGTAATTCATCAGCTCAAACATAATATGCGCATATTCTCCTCGTCGAGCGACCGAGAGTGGAGTGAAAAATGAACCCCCTATGGGTTTCTTTTGGAGCATTGGGATTGTGGAAAAAAAGTCGCTTGCAGGGGTGCCTGCGTATCTATCTACCCACATACATTCTCCGCAAAGTGGTGGCGGTGCTGTTTCCAAAAGCCCCTGGTGAGAACTGAAGATGTGTCCAAGTGGTTTTAATCACTTACTCCAAATGTCAACCTTATGGATCTCGTTCCTCAGCATGGAAGGTTCACTAGACTGGGGGGGGGGGGGTCTGCCTTTTTATTTTGGTTTTATTTAGTTGTTCGGTCATCAGAATAATTTTTCTGACAAGGAATGTTGAATTTTCGAGGGCGTTGGCTGTGCTTCACTGCTGGCATGCTATTTCTAACAAGGTATCTCTGTGGATTAGTCAAATGACAAACTGGAGATTGTTCCCATTGGCTACTGTATTCCTGCCAAAATGGTTTTCCAGACCATTTCCTGTGGTTTTTATTGATCTGAAGCTTTGCTTTAACTGTTGGGTACTCACATCCACTGCAGCTCAAACTCATCTCTTCATGCAGCGTACATTGTGTTGTCTATATATTGTACTGTATATTAGATTGAAATGGTATGAAGTGTGATGTTGTAGAGACTATCAAGGAAGGAGTTCATTAACCCTGGTCAGAGAGTCATTTGTCATCTTTAGTACGGTATTTTGTTTTTTAACAATATAATTTTTAATGCTTTTGAAAATCCACAAAACCATGAATGACTTTGTGAACATGTCTACAAGTACATCTTACCATCAAACAACTTGGTTTGGACAGGCTGGATCTTAAAAACGTGGCTTCGCACCAGATGAAGAGAGATTAGCGAGGGCGTTCATCAAGCCCACGCAACTGTTTGTTTTCTTTTATTTCCCTTGTTAAAATCTCCCGACAGGACTGTGCCAGCCCCACATATGGTGACCGGGGATTACAGAAGCAATTTTCCTTTTTTGACCTTGCTGGAACTTCATTCTCCAAATCCCCCAGAATCTCAGTGCTGAGTTTTGTTAGCTTCTTGTCTAGCCTTTGCCTAAAGACTAATGCAGAATAAAAAAAATTGTGATGACGTTTGATGAAGGTTAAACACTTATCCTGGTCCTGACGGGCTGTGCTGCTAACATAAAACGAAACAAGCCAGTTCTGTGGTGTAACACTAAGAAGTCAACACAGTTGTTTCACCCTTCAACCATTGATCTTGGGTGACCCATTGATGATTGGGTTTATCCAAATGTCCTTTGAATAAATCCCAAGGTACCACTGCCATAGAAATGTAAATTATTCAGTGTGGTAAGTGTTGACCGTGTTTGTGGGAATCCGATTAAATCATTACACTGACAAGAAAGGAATCGTGGTCAGATAAGAAGGTGGAGGCCAAGTCATTCAGCTGCTGGACATTCTGTCTGCTACGAGATCATCATACTTCCTCTCCTCCTGTGATGTACTGTTCTTTGTACGGACACCCAGACGTGTAAAACACCTAAAACTGAGGCCCTGGTTGAAGCCAAAATGTTACGAAAACTTCCCCATTCATCTGGCTCGTCATTCAAGTACGATATGTTGTTAATGGGACTAATGTGAGCGTTGTACGACGTCCAAACACAGTGATGAGTCTTAGGAACTGTCTACACCAGGTAGACAGAGATTGCATTCATTAACCGTTAAAACTGAATCTGATCCAGTGCTTTATTCCGATTGGCACGGCACGCATTGGCACAAGATCGATGGCCAATTATGGTGTTGTGATATTTCATCCTGTAAAAATCCCATACATCCTGTGAAATCAATCCCAAAAATCCCTTCCTGTAACGCATAGATACTAGTGTATAGCATCATAAAATACATACAGTACATATTATAGTAAAGAATATCATCATATAAAATGATCTATTTTTTTCCTGCAGTCTACACACAGATCATTCACACTGACTGTTGACATCCTACAAATAATAGATTTATATACTATAAATGTTGACTGCTGATGAATATTTCCCATCACTTACAGTTGTGGTCAAAAGTTTACATACACTAGTGAAGATCATGTATGCCATGGCAATATAGGGTTTTCAATAAACTCTACAACTCTTATTTTTCTGTGATGGAATGATAAGGAGCACATATTTCTTTGTCACAAAAAACATTCATGAAAATTTTTTCTTTTATGAATTTATTATGGGTCTTTTGAAAATGTGACAAAATCTGCTGGGTCAAAAATATACATACAGCAATGTTAATATTTGGTTAAATGTCCCTTGGCCATTTTCACCTCAATTAGGCGCTTTCGGTAGACATCCACAAGCTTCTGGCAAGCTTCTGGTTGAATCTTTGACCACTCCTCCTGACAGAATCGGTGCAGTTCAACTAAATTTGTTGGTTTTCTGAGTCGGACTTGTCTCTTCAGCACAGTCCACATATTCTCTATGGGGTTTAAGTCAGGACTTTGGGAAGGCCACTCTAAGACCTTAATTCTAGCTTGATTTAGCCATTCCTTCACCACTTTTGATGTATGTTTGGGGTCATTGTCCTGTTGGAACACCCAACTACGTCCAAGACCCAACTTTCTGGCTGATGATTTTAGGTTTTCCTGCAGAATTTGGAAGTAGTCTTCCTTCTTCATTATTCCATTTACTTTCTGTAAAGCACCAGTTCCACTGCCAGCAAAACAGGCCCACAGCATAATACTACCACCACCATGTTTGACGGTAGGTATGGTGTTCTTGGGGTGAAAGGCCTCACCTTTTCTCCTCCAAACATATTTCTGGTCATTGTGGCCAAAAAGCTCAATTTTAGTTTCGTCTGACCACAGAACTTTCCTCCAGAAGGCCTTGTCTTTGTCCATGTGATCAGCAGCAAACTTCAGTCGAGCCGTAAGGTGCCGCTTCTGGAGTAATGGCTTCCTTCTTGCACGGCAGCCTCTCAGCCCATGGCGATGTAGAACACGCTTGACTGTGGACACTGACACATGTGTTCCAGCAGCCTCCAACTCATTGCAGACTTGCTTTTTGGTGGTTCTTGGTTGACTCTTGACCGACCTGACCAATTTTCTCTCAGCAGCAAGTGATAGCTTGCGTTTTCTTCCTGATCGTGGCAATGATACAACTGTGCCATGCACTTTATACTTACAAACAATTGTTTGCACAGTTGATCTTGGGACCTGCAACTGCTTTGAAATGGCTCCAAGGGACTTTCCTGACTTGTTCAAGTCAATGATGCGCTTTTTCAGATCCGTGCTGAGCTCCTTAGACTTTCCCATTGTAGTATTTCTGGCTGAGTCTAGTGAATGTGTCAAACAAGCCCTATTTACATGGACTGAAAGAAGTCACCAGCTGGAGTCAATCATAATCACTCGTAAGAAGTTAGGAGGCCATGCCAAAAAGCAAATTGGATTGAAACAACTTTTTCTACATCACCAAATTGGTAATTCAAGGTGCTGTATGTATATTTTTGACCCAGAAGATTTTGACACATTTTCAAAAGACCCATAATAAATTCGTAAAAGGACCATTTTTCATGAATGTTTTCTGTGACAAAGAAATATGTGCTCCTTATCATTCCATCACAGAAAAATAAGAGTTGTAGAGTTTATTGAAAACCCTATATTGCCATGGCATACATGATCTTCACTAGTGTATGTAAACTTTTGACCACAACTGTATATTGCACACAAAAGATGTGTGTTCGATTGTGTGATTCCCCTGCTAATGGCTCCTGTTTGGAAAATGTGAGCTTTGAGGGTAATTCACAGCTCTTCACACTTCCATCTGAAGTTCTTGGTTAGTCTATCAGCCTTGCTGCCAAATACTATGCTGCCAGTTCTTGTTGGTGGGGATATTTTCACAGTTCTTGCTGACACATACCCTGAAAGCCTTTTAGCATGGCGTTAACTATATCCAGGATGGTTTGTTTTGACTGTTGATGCTGGGTAAACAATCTGCAGATCTGTGAAAAGCTTTAAAAAAAATAAGCTTGACAAAGCAATTGGAAGGATTTTTTTTTTTACAATGTTGGCCGTTTGCTATTTATTGTCATTCACTCCAGGCAGATCAGTGGAGCATATATAAAACACACTTAATTGACATTTTCATACCAAAAGCTCATACATCTTTATCTAAACAAACACACAAGTCACTCCAGTCTGCTTTGCAAAGTGTGGCAAGCAAGTGTTCTCTGGCACTACAAAATCCTGCTTAAAAGATAATTGTCACTGAATAGTTATTTTTGTTTCTACCAGCGCTGACAGCTTTGCATAATCATATGTGTTTATTTTTGAGAATGACTGTGTGTGTTTTGCAGCTGTGTTCTGATTTAGCTTCAGCCCTCAAAGGAGCTTGGTCTTCAGTAACCAGATGGTTTGTGTTCATGACCTGAAAACTGCAGGCAGACTGGCACACACGCCACACACGCACATGCTCACACACACATTTACACACAGTTCTTGCATCCAGTTGCTCCATGATTACAACATCCATGTAACCAGTAATTGTATTACTGGGTACAGCAGCTGCCGTAAGTAAACCTCCAATTTAAATAAGACTTGGTAAAGCCTTTAGAAATGTGCTGTGTTTGCTGTGTTCCTCAGACCAGCAAAGAAGCCCTTCAGCCCAGACAATAACGCTCACATCTCCAGCGTGAGCCAGGGGACTGGCTGTCCTGACTGGATGTACTGCCAGGAGGTAAGCCCAGCCCTCAGTAAGCCAGGGGATCAGACCCCTTCGCTAGGCAGCCTGGACCATTTTTGGACCACATTTGCAATTGACCCAAATTGTCCATCTTCCTCGCTATGTAAATAGCAGCTTTGCTTCTTTATGTGGATACAGTTGAAGTCTCCAAATCCTTTAAGCATCCCAGATTATTCTTCCTCGGAGACTGGGCCGAGTGTGATAAAGAGAAGATAGCTCTGGTATTCATCTGGTCGGAGTAGCCTTGTCTGGTGAACAGACACTGATGCTTGGTCAGGAGACCAATCTGATCACAGATCAGACCACAGATCTGAAATTGAGACAAATGAGCTGAACCTTACTGAAGGGAAAGAGCTAAAAGGTTAGGTTTTTCATACAAATATCCGCAGTGCCTAAGACTATCATTTGTCAGCATTAGCACTGTAAGTCTCTTTAATAAGGAAGATCTGTACGAATGCTTTGGTTAATGTGTTTGATGTCAAATTAACTCTGCTCAAAAGATGCTGGTCCCCCATGCATAAAGTCTGAGCACGAACAGGAGATCCAGATGGTGTGGCAACTGGAACCATATCAGGCGAGAAACTGTCAACAATGCATTCTGGGATTTGTAGTCAGAATTTATTTTGAAACACTACCAGCCATATGTTCAATAAAAAAATGTCAGTAGAAATTCTAACAAAAGGCAAACCGCCTTTCACACAATAATGTGAAGAGTTCTGATACAATACGCGCACACACCATGCATACACTCACACATCCATTGCATATTAATATATGTGTCTCCCTATCATCCATAATTGAATTGCATGGATACAGCTGGATGGATTATTTCTGAGGTAATTAGCAATTCATCACATTTAGGTATTAAGGGAATTGGATGAAACCAGATGAAACAGATTCACAGAGGAGAAAAATACCTTCGTGTGTGTTGCTGGCCAAATTGATTTTTCCTCGTGAAATGATTCACACTCTCCATGGTCTCTGATTGTCATTGTGCGTTTACACCACCAACTTGCGATTACAGGATTTAGTCCTCCAAGGAGGCAAAAAGCTTTACTACTGACAGGACATTACATGACCAAGCCAGGCCTTTCACAGGAATTACATTTCCATTTAGTCATTTTCCTATCCACTGTTCATATGTCCTCTCTCCCATTGCATAAATGCTGATGGTGTTTTTCTGTAGAAATGGAGGTGAGGGTGGGGCATCTCTCGTTACCCAGTTGCAATATGAGTTCTCTTGTTCCAGTCTCCCCCCCTCTTCCTGACCACCATATATTTCTCATCTGCCCTTGTTGCACTTCTCAGACCATTAAGGATGTGTCAGGATCTCAAAGGCAGCTTCCTTCGTCACACACCAACACACTACCACCTACACATACTACACCTACACACTAACACTCACCAAACCTACACACACACCTTCTGGCAGATGACAGGTTCTCATAGCTGACTGGCTAGGAGGGGAGACTGGTATTGAACCAGGTTCAGTTTAACTCTTTTTCTATCCTACTCATTTTTAGAAAAATATTTGAATGAAGTTTGAAGCTGTCAGTATAGTTTAGGGCAAAGACAAAGCTCAAATGTATTTAATTTCAAAGGCCTCGCCTATCCCTTTCGGGGTTTTGCCGTCTCCTTGTCATTCAAGGTTTTCTTTGTCTTTAATTCCCTCTGGAGACTAAATCTAGATGGAAGCTGTGTTAGAATACTGCAGCTTGTCCATTCAAACGTTAGCCAACAATTGTCTGCTGGTTTTACTTCACTGAGTTTTTCACAGATACTATTCAGCTTTGGTCTTATTCCCTCGGCCTGGTTCGTCTCTCTCCATAATTACACAAAGTCTTAAATAGCTCCATCCATTAATCATTCCTTTTGTCAGGGCCCTAACGCATACTTGCAAAGTGTGCCATTACAAGTCCCAAAAGCATGAGGCTAATCCCTGCTCGACGTTCCATAAAGAGAAGCACAGTGGTGAGCTCGTATCCACTCAGCAGAGATCAAGGTGAAACCACCCTCGCCAAGTCCAACCAAGTCCATGTCCGCATAAAATGAACAATACACTTTTAAACCATGTAGCTTGCAAACGCCTTGGTAGTCAGAACTGGGTGACTCCGTCATCTCTGGAAATTACCCCTTCTTATAGCCCGCATTCAAGGTTCTTAATCCCACTGTTATTTCAGTTAAACAAGTGTGCCGGATGGGGGTTGCAGATCTAGCCCACTTATCTGCTGAACCTGGTTCCTGCTCCATCATTAACTCCACCAACTGTCCACTCTGTCTGAGGGCTATGTTCTCTTCAGCTGAGCTAGAGCTCAGGGCCCTCCCTCTCCTCGTCTCCTTGTTCCACCCCTCCTATCCCCCCCCCCCTCTCCTCAGAACCCTGCAAGAAGAATGTGGGCGTTGGGCAGGGCCGATGGCCGGGCGCACCTTGAGGCAGACGCTGGTCTGTTTAAAGGATGAGTCAGGAGATGTGGAGGAGTGTGGGGGGCGGTCTGGAGGCTGGACAAGAAGGAATCTGGACGTACTCCATGTCCAGGGTCCTGATTGGGTGTGCTCTGTAATAGAACCAGGAGAGGTAATTATGGAAGGTGCTGGAAAGTCAGTCCTCCCACTTCACCTCCGCTCTGTGGGGAGGGATGGAGAGAGGGATGGGGATGGTCGTTTTCTCAAAGATGAAAGGGTTGTGAGGGAGAATTTCAACATCACCTCCTTCTGTTCTGTCTCTCTTCCCCTGTCTCCCATCCTCTTCCTCTCTCTCTCTCTCTCTCTCTCTCTCTCTCTCTCTCTCTCTCTCTCTCTCTCTCTCTCTCCCGCTCTCTAATCCTAACCAGCAAGATCGGAATGCAATTAAACAATTATTTTGAATATTCAGGCTCACTTGGGTTCTGTAACGGAATGTAATTAAAGTTTTCAGTTCGATCATTCCTGTGGTTTGCTTTTGCAGGCACATTTTTTGTTGCTGTGTTGGAACAGTCTTTCCTGTGAAGCTAATTTAATTAAAATGATAAGCCTTCAATTGGCCAACAACTTTGTCAGAGCAAGTTATGGTTTCATAAATATAAAATAAAGATGTAAACCTACATAAATTTGGCCTGTCTAATCAAATGAAGCACCATAAAAGGGAGACATCAATAACCCGATATTACAATTTCCTCATAATTGTTATTTGTATTAATGCTTATCGATGTTCGCCCATGAGTTTAACCAGATGTGTGTGTGTGTGTGTCTGCAAAGCACATCTAGCCAGCCTCAGTCATGCTATTAAATGGTATAATATTTTTCTATTATGGGTATAATAGTTTTCCATTAAGGGGGAAAAATTTTACAATTAACTTCCGACGGCCAAGATCTTGGATAATATGGCATCCATCAAGGCAGGGAAGCGGGTGGAACAGCCCAGACAATTACAGCCCCTACCGTCTTAATTTCCCCATTGAATACGGGAGAGAAATAGAAAGCCCACTGTCTGTGGTCATTGTTAATGAAAGCACCAAATGCAAACATCCATAGCCAGTAGGAAGTAGAATTTCATGAAAAGAGAAAATTTGCTGTCAAGCTGGTGTTAAAAATACATCAAAAAGTGCATGGAAATAGCAATTTCCTCCACAAGGAATTGAAATGTTAGAAGTAGCCCAAAACGGAGATTAAACAGGATGGGACTGGTAAATCACATACATGCGCAGACACACACGCACACACACACCCACACTCCTGGGAGAGCTGGTGAGAGTGACTGACTGAGAAAAGGAGAAAGTGCTGGACTAAAACCGCTGAGAAGAGAGCAGAGACTGGTGCAGAAATTGTCCCTCAGTGCAGACAGAGTTCTCTTCACTATGAAGCAGTGATTGATTGGTTGATTGACTGATCTTGACAGTGGGAGGGGATTTGTGTGTGTGGGGGTGGGGGGGGGGGCGGCGAAGGGCCCACACAGTTGCGTAAGGTTTATCACAGAAGCAAGGGAAGGCATGTATCTCACAAACTGGGACTTTATCCTTTTCCTTCCTATGTCTCATCATCGCTCATATGTTAGTATGAACTATTAAACCTTTGCTGGATGAAAAAAAAGATCAAAGAAATAGATGATAATGGGAGAAAAGGGTATGAACGCAGGCTGAATTAGAATAGAACAGCACTAGGCACTAGATAATACAGATTAAAGGGAATGTTTGAGTAGATGAAGTCAGTCGTGTTGTGCTGTCATCGGTCTGACATGTTATGTAATGTCTGATCCTCCATAATTACCCAAGAGAAAAGATCAATGTACAGTATATCAGCAAAATATAAGTACAAAAAGCTGCACGTGAAATATTTGAATGAGAAAAATCTATACATTTTCAGTACACTTCCAATGGTGTATCAAAGATGAATAGAGTGAAAATATAAAATCTGAAAGTGGGGAAAAAACCCTTCTTTAGTACAAGTCATCATTCTACCCTACTCTTGCTGATCCTCTATTCTTTGGTCCTTTATAAGACCTGGTGTGTATGTCCGGTCAAAGTAATCCACTACAAAGATTATTGTCATATGACATGTGCTGACTGTGTGACAGTCTGTCTACCGTCACAGCTCTGTACTGATAACCAAGCAGCAAATCATGTCACAGTCTTTTAATAAGAACCCCTGCTGGGAAGCTCAGCTGTTTCCTGTTCAAGGCGATGTTGCTTCGTAAAGAAGGCCTGAGTCATCACTGAGATCGGAGTCATTACTCTTTAGAAGGTATAAAACCAAAGTGCTCACAAGTAACAGAAATTATAATCTGAAGTGCACCAGAATATTTTGTTAAGATATCCCTTAACAAAGTTACACTTTGAATGACCTTTTCCACTTTGTGAGGTAGCCTTTTAACCAGAGCTTTTTGAATGAGCCTGGTAAAAAGCTCGTCATTTCAGAGTCTGGGCCTGTCCGAGCATACAGTCACCTCTGACATTCTGGAGCTCAATCGATAGACAGCAACCCCCTTCTCATACCTCGACCTTTCCAAGCTCAAAAGGCAGCATCTCTCTCTCTCTCTTCCTCATCTTTCCCCTCTTCATCTCTCTTATCGCCCTCTCTCTAAAACTGTACACACTCTTTCAAGTGGGCTCAAACAATCTGGTCGTTTTTTCAAAGAGCCTTTGATGACCAAACAAATGAGAACATCTTTACTTATTGATGCCGTGCTTCGCCCATGGAAGAAGGTAGACTGGACAAAACACCAAAATCAGGTGCCATCTAAGCAGATATTTTCCAGTTGTGCTGTAGGTACGCAAAAAACGGCTTTTTTGAATCTCAATATTTAGTTTAGTCGTTTATTCAGTCCCAGGTCTGTACGATGGTCCAGTGATATATTTTATGCCATAGTGGTTCTGTGGTACTTTGCCTTTCTCATGATGTGGACTGAATGGAGTTCTGGACTAGATGTGTTTTTATAACCCTGAAATGTCACTGAGTCCGGGCCTCAGGTGAAGTTGGTTTCAGCGGTGGCAGAACCGGCACAGGAGGCAGCAGGTAACATCAATATTGATGACACATTTGTTACTCGAATGGTCAAGCTGCTGTGTCCTAACCATGCGTGAAAAACTCAATATGAAGGTTCATCCTGTGACAACTCCATGCTACCCCACCTCACCCCATCCCAACCCAACTCACCCAGCACAGTTGGCCCTGGACGTGGGTGTAGCAGTGGTGTGGGGTCCTGAGCTTGTTGAAAGTGTGGGAGAAATGCAAGGATTTACCATTAGCATGAATGAATCCCAATCAGTAGATCAAATATGACCTCACTATTGCTGCCTTGTATCCTATCACCCTGTTCTCACACAGTGGACCACAGAAGTCCACAATGATGGAATCGAACTCTGTTCCAACAGAGGGTTTTGTTAATTTAAACTCAAGATGTTTCACCCACACCAGAACCTCAACTCCCTCCCAAGACTTAAACATCAATAACATCTGGATTTTACACCCCTCACTGTTGAATGTGAAGAGTCAATACTTGTCCCAGAATCAATAGGCAATTTCAGGTCCAGGCTAGGTGGAATTGTTACAACTGAACTGAATTGGTAACCTTAGTCCAACATGCAACAGATGTAACTCACAGGTTTGAACATTGTTGGATTTGCTGTGCCTTTCTCCTTAAACGTTGTGAATGACTTCTGGAGACACTATAAACATATACTATACCCTGACCTGAAACATAAACAGTGTCCTTGTGTTCAAACCTATCATTAACGTAGATAATCATGTAGAGAATCACCCAGAAGTCACTTTACTGACAAAGGTGAAAGTTTCATTCAAGTTTCCCTTTAGATTATTGGTGTTTGAATTACAATGCAGTGTTGTGTAAATTAAAAAACCCATCTTGATGAATTTCTTTGGCTTTTAAACTTATAATGCAAGCCCCCAAAACTACGGATGAACTCGGATCTTTTCTTCAAATAATAAACAACTCTTCATAGCGTGTTTGCCAAACGATGCCAAGAGTGAAATAACTCATATTAGTTAAGAAAATACTGAGCTTTAATATTTTACCATATAGATGAGGCAGATGTTAGGAGACTATTACTAGATGGGCGGGTCTGGAACATTATAATTTAATGGGATGTGGTGTTGTATCTATCACGCGTTTTTTTCATGCTGTAAATAACAAGTTTCGACGATTCCGTTAGTGTCTTAATCCTTGCATTTATTTCCCTTGAGTGTTCCGTGAGTGGCATATTCACAGCTGGAGCGTCCGTAGTGCGCAAGGCATCATTGGTTGAGAAATCATGCATGTGATGGTCCTGACTACGCGCACGTAAACTGGCTCCAACGAGTCCCCTGTTGGCGAGTTGCTACTCACACCTACCACTCTGCTTGCTTGCGCGGATTGTCAAACCACGACAAACCGTTTTTCTACCCGTTTTCTCTACCGGAGCTGTCCCAGGTGCTGAAACATGAATCAAAGTGCCGGAGTTGCTCAGAACGTCCGCCGACGTTCATCCACCAGTTTAAAGGTAGGAAGATGCGCTTATCAAAGTTGTCTGTGTTGTTTAGCAAGGCTGGCTTAGTAAACCGTCGGTTTCACTTTCTCTCAAGTTTACCTGTGCGATCTTTGGACTTTTCTGCTTCGAAACGCACGTGGTTTATGTTGTTCACGGCAGTCAGAACAAGGAAAACTTTAATTATTTTCTCATCAGTAACACAAAAGCCCCAAAAGCCCAACTGCGGATGATTCTTGAATTGTTGCTACGTGAACGCTACACGCGGACAAGTCGACATGTTTAATAAAGTTAGTCTCCGATGTCAAAATGGAATTAGGCTATTTTTCGTGATGTCATTTGTATTACTTATGCATTGGCACAGCGTTGGATAAATAATTTAACAAGAGGAAGGACACATGTTCCTTCTCTCAGGACCGTCTTTTGAAAGCCTTCTGTAGGAGGTGGGTTAAATGATTAATGGGACCAAGGAATGTTAGGTAGAATGTAGGCTCTGCCAAGTTAACATATTGACCCTGATACCCCACTCTGGATTCTGTAGCTCTTGGTGGGAAACATTTGAGTGGACTAACTTGCTGTACGATTCTGAATTGGGGAGTTCATTTCTACATCCTTCTCTCCCATTCTCTCTATTTACTCTCTATTTAGTGTGTGTCTGTTTATGTGTGTGTGTGTGTGTGTGTGTCTGTGAGAGAGAGAGATCGCGGGAGAGCTTGGATGAGGGATTACTGTTATTATGAGCACTAAGGGGAAAGGATGAACCATGTGAAGACCCCATGGGCATGTTTGTTTTGGCAGGATTTATATCCACGTCTCTACGGACCCCACAATCCTATTGCTTCCATACTATAGGAAAGCAATGGTGTTTTATGCCATTGTTTTCCTTAACAAATGCAGTACACACACAACTCCTACAGAATGTGCCATGAAACAGAGGACTGTGATTCAGCACACTGTCTCCCTTGTCTTTAACAGAAGTTAAAGAGCATATGCTGCCCAAGGCTGGAGAATTGTGCGTTTTTACTTTCTCACTTCCAAAGTAATTACACTGTGGGTTGGTAGAGAGGGTTATTTCAGCCCACTGTAGGAAAGATCTGCTGTGTTGTTCGTGCATGTTCCTCATCTATGGACCGTGAAGGTAGAGAAACACAGGGGAGCGAGAACGACAGATATCCAAGACATCACACTTGTCCTGGAACTGTGCAGATGGCTCCTCTTCCCAAAGTGCCTATTTCTTGACAACATGTTTAAATATGAGGCAGGTCTCAATGTTGGCCCTCGTAAATATTTGGATTGCCTTTTCATTTTGTGAAACTGCATTTTTGTTAAATATTACAACTGGAGGGGAGGAAGTACTTTAGATCACGGAAAGTTGGTCTTATGTAATGAGCAGATGCTTTGAGCTAAGAATAGTAAGTGGGCCAAGATATCCCAAGCTCTCCTAAGAGAATTTTAGTTGAAATCTCACCTTGACAGTGCAGTGGTTACTCAAAGACAAATACTGTAAAACACAATCAGAAAAATACTTTGAGTTTACATTTTACAATGCTCATCCCCTAGGTCATAATTTCATCCCATCACAGTAATATCACATCATGCAGTTACACACAATTGTCACTCTGGAAATACGTGATAAAATCCCTAAAGCTCACAGCCAATGTATCAATACGTTCTGTATGGTTCTCTTAGTTCCGTACGGTTCGCTTGGAAGTAGCTTTAAAGTAAAGACATATGCGCTTCTAGTGTGCGTTTGGCCTTCAGGGGCTGCTGAAGCCCACAGCTAAGATTTCCAATTCCTGTGATGTTTATCTCTTTTCAGGGAGACAAGCGGCTAGCTAAGTCAACAATGTGTTTTGTTAACAGAGGAGCGAAGCTGTGCTGAAGAACTGTTAACTGGGTTAAAAAGTACCTTTTAAAAATGTCTGTTGGCTATTGAGTAGGTCCAGCAAGTGCATGTTTTTGTTGGCTATGCGAACATGCACACGTGTGTCATCAATCTGCAGCGCTTGAACACATGTGGGAGCAGACAGAAAACTTGCATTTCATATCTGGCATTGGACACTGCTGCGTGCTGGAATGAAGACCTGAGATTTCTGGAGATTTACATTTACATGTATTCATTTAGCAGATGCTCTTATCCAGAGCAACTTACAGCAAGTACAGGGACATTCCCACCTGAGGCAAGTAGGGTGCCTTTCCCAAGGAAACAGCATCAAGTGGAATTGCCAGGAATGCCAGGAATTGAACTCACAACCTTCTGACTGCTAACGCAACGCCCTAACCACTCAGCCACCTGGCACCCCGAATGAAAGTCAAAAGTTGTCTTCTTGTTTTTATCTAGCGGCCCGTCACAAATCCATGAGTTAAGTCCTTGTATTGAGCTGAGTCCAGGTTATGTGATGATTATGACTGTCTGTCCCGTAAGCTTCTTATGACTTTTGTATTCCAATGACATTGGATAATGTTATGAGAAAAAGGGGGAAACAATAACCAATACATCTTTGAATTTCAAACCACGAGGTCCAACTGCACAAACTATTGAAATGTTGTTTTGTTAAGATGGAGTATTTCCTTATGTGATCGATCTTCTGTAATGGATGATGGTGTGAGGAGGAAAACTTAGTACATCCTGTTCTTTGTATTCATTTTGAACATTTGACAAAACAACCTGGACTTTCTAATGATGTCACATATTTTGACGTTGTTGGCCTCGGAAACAGCTGTATGGTTCTTGTTAGTTTGTTAAGACAGAAGCATCCTTTTCCTTATAATATGTTCATTAGCCCGAACACTTATTCTACGTAAAATGTGCACATTTTAAAAGATCTTTTGTTTTTGGTATGAGGAGACTGCATTTTTAAATCCGAAACATTTCCATGACATGAGTTTGACTCGGAACTCGATAATGTCAGCACTTAGAAAATAAATGAAGACAAAAAGATTCCACAGCCGGTATCGTCTTCCAGTTGTCAAAACAGATGTGACATTTCAAGCTCAGCATTGTGCTTTCCGAGTTAAATGCTAGACTTTTTTTTACCGTAATTTTCATCCAATCATCCAACATCTTTTATCTGTCTTCATGGGCAGTAGTTGCAGAAAGCAGCAGGTCTCAGATGTACTATGGCTCCAGGGAGCGACTCTGTCACAGTCTCTCCCTGAGAAGGAATGATTGCTGTTACCCCCACGGTGTTGCATATCTCTCTGGCTCTCAGGGAGGCCAGGTCTTCGATGGAGATTGAAGCCCAGTCATGCAATTGCGACCTACGGCGTGATGTTTTATAGTGCAGGTGTTTGGAGTGTTTCCTATGGGATGCTGATGGCTGAGGAACAAATACATAATCCAGCAGATCTGCCAAGAAACAGGATCTTGGATCCTTAGATCATGTCTTGGAAACAGATGACATGCCTTTTGTCTTTTTCTTTGAGGGACAATCATTGGTTGGTTAGTTCATTGGTCGTTCTACACAAACATTCCCCTCCTTTGGTGCATGCTTGTATGTTGAAGCATTGAAGTGTTGTATGTATTATTAAGCACCATTGCTAATTCACTGTGGTTGTAGTCAACTCTTATACAGAATTGAACAGAAGAAACAGTGCATACTTAGCCATACCAGAAGAATGGATATGGTTTATACAAGGATGTTAGTAGAAAAAAAAACTGCATTTATATTGTGTGCTTCAAATGTGTTCCATAAACACACATATTTACATCTCAATAGGGCTGTTTCCATTCAGAAAATAGATGTTTCAAAAACAGCTCTTCATTTTAAAAAATGCAAAGCTTTCTCAAATGCCATTCTCAGTAATAAAAGCTTTTTAGATGTATGATTATGTAACAGAGACCAAGGAGAACACCGGCCTGAAATAATGATCCTCGTCCTTGAATAAGTGATGCTTCAGACGTCTCAAATAGAGATTGTGATTATGCTATTCAACGGTAAAACTTTCTTAAAACTGAGGGCTTTTAATTCACAGTTATTTTAGTGACGATGTCTTTACCATTCCTCTTCTCCCTCCGCATCACATCTGGTGGATATAGATAGTCAAAGAAGTCACAGAAAGTCACTCACGAAAGCACAGAGAGTTGAGATCATTATCACTTAAAAAGATGGTGAGAAAAACGTAACAGGACATTGAGCTCTTCATGAATGAGGGATGGCACCAAAAAAAAAGCAAGACAAAAGATTAAAAGTGGGCATGTCAGCTTGAGAGATGGAGAGCTTGTCGCTGCAGTGCTAAAATAGAACAAAGGTCCAACAGCGAGAAGGGAAACCAGGCCCTGACTGATAGAGAAGCTTCTGTGGAAAGTTAAGCCGCTCTGGAAAGCAGTGATTGGGCAGAAGGTTCCAGTAGATACCTTGAGCCCCCAGACGGGGTGCCCAGAAGATAGGCCCAGCACCAGGGACAGACTCAAAACCCAGAGAGGGCTGAGAACCAGAATAGCTGAAAACTTCCAGCTACAACTGTCCCACAAGAGTGTTCTGTGAAAAGGCTAAATGGAATTAGTGCTTTTTCTGCTTTGCTCAGAGAAATGTCACTCATTAGTAAATCTCCTCCGACTCGGGCTGGAGGTGGAAGCTGTAATCACTGAAGGTTGTTCTTTTTTTGGATGAGTCTAATCAAATCTGGTACTGATGTGTGACTACAAACACACTGCAATCATGGAATGATCAACCATGGCCCGATATTTTAAGACTTTTCAGCCAGATCTCCTTGTGGCACATACTGTGGGGCCGCCTGGGAGAGACTTATAATGAGCTGAGCTGTATGTATGCAGATTTTCCCATCAAGTTACACGGCATTCAGCAACAAGATGCAGTGTAAGGTATTTGTCATTTGTGACTACCGCTCATTCCAGTCACAAACCTGCCTTTGTTGGACCAGGGATAGATCAAAACCACCCATTCACAGGAACAGATGGTGCCTTTTCAACACCTGTGAATAGTGATTGTCAGACCAGTTGATAGTTTTCCAGAAAACATTTCTTTGTGTACTGTAGCCTGAGAAGAAAGTGTATCGTTAGCTTTCACGGTAATGCCAGGTAATGGAGCGGCAAAAAATGGTGTCCATGTAAAAAATAGTTAAGAACTAACAAGCGCAAAATACCAAGTAAACAAAACAGAGATACCGTAAAGGAAAAACACCGTCAGAAGATGGCCTAGTTTAGCTCACTGGTGATTTATGCATACTGTCTTTGCGCCAACAACCTATCATGGGAATAGATACCAAATGTATTTACCGCTAAAAGTATGTCTTAAAACCGAGAAAGCATTTTTGGGGGTTTTCCAACTGCCTTGTAGCTGATGTTTTCTTTATGAACAGAAGAAAAAAGAGGAATGCTTTCTTCCTGGTGACCCTTTTCAGGGTGATCAGGTGATCATCTCCATTTTCCCTCTAGGGGCTGCTAAGAAGAGGTAGATGTTCTAGTCGTAGCAGAACAGAGAAATATCCAAGCCTGATTGGTGAGTCCTTTCAGACTTCTGAAATGGATTCTTCCCAGCATTCCTTTCTATGCTCTCCATGAACTTCACCGCTGGTCGGAGCATTGCAGTAACCAGGCTATCCGAAGACCTGTGTTCCCTGTCAGAAAAAAACCTTCCCACACACACTGCTTAATGCTTATCTCTCCTTCAACAACACACACACCAACACTTCCTTCTCACAGAAACTATTGATCAGGTTAAGCCTCAGACTAACGCCTCCACCATGTTACCCATCCTAACATGTTCTCCTCTCATCATCTTCCTCATCCTCTCCTTCATCCTTCGTCCTTCCTGGACCTTCTCTCAGACACCTCTAATCCACCTCTCCTCCACCCATCCGTATCTGATCGTTGAAGATGTGCTGAATCCTGTGCAGTTTGACCTGTGTGTTCCTCTTCCTCCCCCTCCTCTGCACCCTTGTCCTTGGTTTCTTATCTGCGAGGACGGTTGGACCACCAGCAGAGCGTGTGTGTGCGCTGGTTGTGCGGTCTGTGAGTCAAAGCTCTGAGAGATCTAAGATCTGTGGAGGAGAGCTTGCTGTAACGATGCATTTGATGTTGCATGGCTATCCTGCTCATTACAATAATCTCTAAAAGACTGTCTCTTTTTAGGATACACAAACACACACACTCATGCACAATTACACCAAGCACACATACACACACACACACCACACGCAACTTTGAAGAGCAGAAAAAAAAGAAAGCAAAAAAAAAAGAAAGAATCCTCCTCCCTCCCCTCTCAGCCGTTCACCGCCATGCATCTCAAACAGGCAGCGTTCGGCTAAGGAAGAAACATCAGCGTCAGGAGAGAGACATCAACCAGAGACATCTGGTTCCCTTGGTTTAGGATAGATTTATCTCTCGGTGTGTCTCAAACAATCAAATGCAGGTTGGTTCAAATCCCAGAGACAATTTTGGGTGTTTGTAATCTGGAATAAGGCTACAGAGAGGTATTTTATTCAGTGACGTTTCCCCCTCCCCTCCCACCCCCATGTCTCCACTAGTTTTGGCCCGCTGGCGCTGAAATGTCTCCAAACTGCTTCCGTCGTGTTCCATAATTGTACACTTACGTCTTGTAATGTTTTTTTATACGGTTCAGTAGTGTTTCTTCCTTTTTTTTGTTTAGTCTCATCCTGACAGCTTTGTCCCAGGATTCAGTGGCCTCTGTGTGAATCTATGCGTATGGCTCCATCACGTATGGAAGGGTATTGACTGATTTGTTCCAGTATAGTCATGTGACCATCTTTCTCAGGTGTTTGAGCGATCGTTCCCCCAGAGGAGTGTTTGATGAGATGATCCATCACATGCTGACGTTGTAATTAGACACACAAATCAGCCCAGAAACCCAGGCTTGTCTCCCAACTCCAGATGAGAACACGCACCAACAACCACAGACTTCTGAGAACGACTATGAATCATTAGGCATTGCCGCTCTGTCCCACGTGTGTTCAGCACGCTGTAAACCTGCTTTACATTACCTCAGGACACTGAGACGTCAGTCTGGAGTGAGTTACAGTGTGTAGCTCAGTAGGTCAATTACAGCGGCCACTTACGTTCAAGTATTCGAAAGTAAATTGGGGGTGCGTTCGATTCGTGTCACAGTTGGTCCTTGCCAACTGCTGATCCGCCGGTTTCAGTGAAGTAGGGAAGACAAAGTGCGCACCTGGTCTCATGAGAGTCATGATTAACCCACAGTCACCTCCGGTTATAGATAACCCCACCCTGATCTGATGAGCTTGTGGTTTCACTTCGTAAGGGTAGAAAAACAGAGTTACGCCATTTTAATACTCATACTGCCAAATTCCAAGTGAATCTTAACTGGCTAGTGGCATTCCTGTAGAAGCCTCTGCATGTGATATGTGTGGGTTTGTGTTCCGTATGGGGAGATTTGGCTGTGTGGGGAGGTTGCAGAGGTTTCTGTGTGAACTCTCTAATGAAAGCTCCCCTGGTCAGACCCAGCCTGATTGCAGTAACACACCACTGCTCAAGGTATAACCACAGGATGTACAGCCCACCTACACCTCATGACTCACCTGAAGACAAATATATATCTTTTCACTGTGAGACTTTCAATCACAATTGAAAACAAGAGTGCGATGCTGTTTTTGTCGTTCGGTTCTGTGTGTCGTATCCCAGTTGAGATGTTGTTTCTGTGCTGTTAGTCGAGACGTTATTGCACAAAGCCTCTGTGACCGACCTTGAGGCTTGTTAGACAGAATCAGCTATGCAAACGCCCTCATGCTGGGGTCTGATAGCGCTCACTAACCAGGCTCACGTATCTGATCTCTACAGCGAGGCCCTTAGAGATTGCTACTTCCTGTTAGACACTGACTGGGATTCGTTGGACTTGAAGAGCTTTGGCTGTGTTTTCATCTTGTTGCATAACAGATAATCTACTCACAATCACACGCGCTCCCAGAAACTCCTAATACACACAGGCTCACAGCACACACACACATACACACACACATACTTGATATTCAGAGCTGGCACAGAGACCTCTATGTGACCAGCATCCTCTGAGGTATTTCTATAATCTGCTGGATTACATCAAATAAGTAGAATTCACCGTCAGTGATATCATTAATTAAGTCTTGCCCATCTCAGCTAGAGAGACGTCCATCCCTGTGGTCGCAGCAGCTTGACAGAGAGAGCATAATAGTGAATCCAGCAACTGGGACTGATCGTGTGCAGATTCATGTAAGGTTAATGAAATTTACTATGACATCTACATCCCACTGTGCCAAAATGTAATGAGATGATGCGTCTGGCTACTTCTCCGTCCAGCATGTCTTTCTTTGTGTCACAGTTGCTCCAATACCCACACACGTACATTTTTATTATTGCTAGTATTTTACCCTTTATACTGTCAAACTGTGAAAGCATTGTGCCAGAAGGGATACATTCACCCAGATGAAATGACATTTCTTAAAGTTCTCAGGAACCATCACAGGAGATTTGTAGAGATCCACATCAAGAGAGCGGACATATAAACGCACACTGCGAGTAAAACGATTTATCCTGGTGTCCAAACTTTGGCCTATTTGACAGGGACTTGATGAGAGGAATAACATACATCAAAGCTCATCATTGTACCCTAACTAAATCTCATCTTTTGCGTTGTCGCCTTCAGGATTTCATACCACATGTAGAAATAGTTCTCCAATCACAGATGTAGAGGTAATCAGGCAGGAAGTGGAGCCAGTGTTTATAAATCACCCGTGGGGTTTGATAAAAGGACCATTAAGTACCTGAAGGATATATGATGTAATTTGCCACCTAAAATTGCTGCCTCGGGACATTTAGAGGTTACAGAGCAACGGTATAGATTTGAGCCTTGTGTGGATGGTTTCTAGTCAGTGGTTTATTTGCAGCTAGAAGGGATGGAGTGAGAGATAGAGAGAGTGTGTGTGCCTGTGTGAGAGAGAGAGAGAGAGAGAGAGAGAGAGAGAGAGAGAGAGAGAGTGTGTCCAAGAGGGAGTGTGTGTCTGTTTGTGTGTGTGTGTGAGAGGGAGTGTGTGTGTGTTTGTGAGTGTGTGTATGTGTGTGCGAGAGGGAGAAAAAGAGTGTGTGTGTGTGAGAGGGGGAGAGAGACGGACAGAAAAAAAAACAGTGTTTGCATTTGCACATCAGCGCATGCATGTACACAGCGTGTCTTAAATAATTAACAGCGGTAATAAATCCATCCTCCAAATCAGCGATTTGCATTAACGACCATGCAATCGAGAACACTAAGTAAAACACACACCAAGGTATTACAGCACTGTTACCTAGAGCATGGATGTCAGTCTCCATCAATGGTTCCCAATCCTGTTCCTCAGGGAACACCTATCCTGCATATTTGAAATGTTTCCCTGCTCCTGATTCAAAACGAATGGCGGGCTTCTGCAGAGCTGGATAACAACCCATTCATTTGAATCAGGTGTGTTGGAGCAGGGAAACATCAGAACATGCAGAGACAGGAGTTCCCTAAGGACCAGTGTTGGGAACCACTGATGTAGAGTACAGTATGGTGACTGACATCCATGCACTGGAGACATTGCCTCACCCACATTCGCACACTGTCACATATAGGCCACACTCACATAGTGGTAGTCATGTGGCGCAGTTGGTTAGGGTGTCGGGATAGTAATCAGAAGGTACCTGGTTTGAACCCCGGCTGTGTCAACATGATGTTGTGTTCTTGGGCAAGGCACTTCACCCTTCTTGCCTCAGGGGTAAATGTCCCTATACTTGCTGTAAGTCGCTCTGGATAGGCGCGTCTGATAAATGACTAAATGTAAATGTCACACCCAGTCACTTATAGGCTACACCCACACATTAGCGTAATACATAATACTTGGACCATACTAGATAGTAGTAGTTCTTCAAATCAGAAGATGAGCTGAGAGAACTGATGGAACGTTGGTGTTATTTCTTCATGGATACTGCCCTCCTGTGGTCACTCTGGAAACGCCATTTCTGAAGTGACGTTTTATGAAGATATTTTAATTGTTGTTCTTCGTGTGTAGCCGTTTGTAGAGACATGGTGATGCAGAAATTGATACCTGCAGTAAGGTCTCCCCATGGTTTGGGGCTATTCTATATCAACTTTGTAATGGGAAAAAAACTCAATCATGATAGTTGCCTAACACAATTTCTTTGATTTAAACTGGTAATTTGACATGCTATAACTCCATCCTGCACCTCATCTATATATAATTTACCATGATACATTTCTTCTATAAGCTGCATGGGCATTTGGCAAATCCTCCAAACTAATCACTCAGGTCCAACCCCCACTGTCCTGTCCTACCAGACATGCACTGCAGTGCAAATATATAGGCACTTTGTTGCTTAATTCCTGTGGAAATGAGTGAACTGCGGTCAGATTTATGCAGGCGTCACAGTGCTAAGTGCTCCTCGTGCATCACTATGTCACCATCCTCTCTGCTTGCCTGGAGCAGGACTGCTGCTGTCGGGAGAGAGGTGTGATGCCTCGTCTTCACCACCAGGGAGAGCTCTGACATTACCGGTCAGAACTGACGCTCAGAATCGGAATTCGATTTATTTACCATGTAAGTAGCACAAACATGGAACTTACTGTGGCAGGATGGAGCAAAGAAATTAAAATCAGGCAAAAACTCTACATAAGGAGAGGACAGGAATATATACAAAAATAAATGGGTGTGAATTATACAACAGGGGGGAGGGAATATGCACACAGTAGTGCAATAGGATTAGCACAACAGCTAAGATTTAAGCAGCGCAGTCCATTTAGATGTGGTACCAATTCAAATCCTTTATCTAGTTTGATCAAGCTGACCTGTTGCGCTGGAACCATTTGAATAGAATGAAATATAATATCTAACAGTCAAAATATTTTCAAGCTTGTACCAAGACTGTCGCACATCTGTATGATGTCCTTGCATGACTGAATCCAACAGGTTTCTCTGAATCAATATAACGCAGGAAAATTGGATCCAAGGGATTCAGCCTCTCATATGTTCTTTATCCGTCCGTAAGTTATCACCTGCTATGAGTGGGGTTGTGTGTGTCTCCTGGGTTCCACTGCAGATCAGTCTCTCTTGGTTCTCTCCTCGTCACGACCACTGATTTGAACAAGGACATGGTTCACACTATAGCGAAGCATCGTCTGGTGAGAAAAAGTGATTTGGGCGAGGCGTCGAGTTGGAGCAGCCTGTTCGGGACACCCAGGATGGAAATACAGGGCGAGAGAGGAAAGGCCTCGTCAGATGTTAGATCTCCGGGAACGTTGAACACAGCCAGCTTCCCCCATTCACTTCCCCCTCCTCATAGATCACTTACTGAAGAGCTTAGGCTGATGGGCAGAGAGGAATGAGAATCTGCACTCTGGAGATAGAGTATCTATAAATCCATCTATTTCCCCAGAGGCCCAGAGTTCTGCCGTTAAATCACACATGCACCCTGCATATTACGTCACTCCTCAGTGTCCAATGGAAATGCTGAACCCGGTGAACTGAACTGATATTGGGTGGGAGGAGGAGGAGGTGTGGGGGGAGGAAGAGGGGTAGGAGTAGGAGGGAGAGGGAAAAGGAGGAGAAGGAGGGGAGGAGGAAAGGGAGGGACGGAGGGGAGGAGAAGGAAGATAAAGGGAGAGAGTAGGGGGAGGGAGGGGGTTGGGGGGAGGAGGGAGTGGAGAAGGAGGGTGAGAAGAATATTGTGTTCATCCATAGGGTGTTTTGTTGTGTCCTGCTGTGGTGAACAACAATCCCACATGGAGCATCCTCTCCCAGGGTGTGTAATGGATGCAAGCAACATGGGAAAGACTTATTAATCAGACTCTATCCCTCTCTGAAGAGATTGCAGTGTGCAGGCAGGATCGCTAGAGAACTCAAGGGAAACATGCTCCCATTATGTCATGGTAATGATTTGAACTTTTACATCCTCCATGTTAAGTCAGCATTAAATATTTTCTCATGGGGAGTTATGTATGTACGGTAGACCACAGGACTCCAGTCCTTGCGGGCCACTGTCCTGACAATTTTAGATGTTTTCCTGCACCAGCATACCTCCACAGAACTTGATAATGACCCTTCATTAGAATCAGGTGTGCCAGAGCAGGAAAACATCTAAAACCTGGGCCTCTAAGACAGTGGGCCTCGAGGACACGCAGACGCTTAATTCAAAACATACACAGAAATAGTGGGTATAGAAAGTCCAGCAGATCACGGATCAGGAGTACGACATTTCTACAGTGTTTGGGAGGTCAGGGTCAAGAGAGGATCAGTATCCACCAATCAGATCGTGAAGTAGCCAGCCTTCAGCCAGCAGGCTCTAATGATTCACTTCATAACTTTCAAATCATTTATTTCAAATGAGAAGATTGTTGACACTACATAACACATAAGTAGATAATGTATCTTTGTCAATGAAACATGTCAATTGTAATTTTCGGTAATTACCGAGTTCCCTTTGTATAAGTTGGTTATACTGTTATGATAACAAAAAAAACAAAACAAAAACAGCTCATTACAACCAGACCACGACTTGTTATTCCACACTGAGGGTCCAGACCAGACAGAAGAGCTGGATTCCCTTGAGGGGAGACTGGAACCAGAGCAGCCCCACCCTTCCCGCCCCTGCTGGGACACCACAAGGCCAGACAGCCCCCCCCCCCCCCCCGCTCCCCCCCCGCCCCACCCCCACCCCAGCTGCCTCCTCCTAAGCAAGGAGGTGATTATTCCTCGTTTCCTTGGCTGTCGATGACTGATTCTGACCTCGTCTGGACGCCTGTCGCCATATTTATTTTTGACTTGCATATATGAGAGCAGTCATCTCTTCGTCGTAATTGAAAACCTGGCTGAAAAAACGCAAAGGTATGTTTACTCTTCCTGATACTCTGTCCGTCCACTCTGCCCATAACCTTATCAAAACCAAACTGGGGGGAGAAAACCTCAATGGAAAATGTGAAATGCAGAGCAGCAGATGGTGGGGCTCATATCTATGGAAATGTAAAGAGAGCCAGGTGAAAGGGCCTTTTCTTTTTCTATTATTTCCACCTTCGACACATCAGAGAGGTACGACAGAGCCCGTGTGGTCTTAGGGAACTAACCTTTACACACGGAGGAGGAATCCTGCTCAGATTGCTGTTGACAAAAGGCCTGAGAGGATGGCTCTTGTAAAAATGCATCTGAAATCATTTTCAACATTGCTTGGTGAAAAAACAACCAGTTCTTTCTCACACGATTATCCGTTGCCAGTCAAAATTCGAACTATGCTCTGACGTAGAATTTAACGTAGCACTCAGGGAAATATTGTCTGAAGATCAAAGAAAAACATTGAAGTGAAACAATCAAAATGTCCGACCAATAAGTCCGAGCAGCAGAACCCTTAGAGAGCAAGGGAACCCAAACCGACCTTGGTTAGGAACATTGTTCTACGGATGCATCTAGATTATCGATCCTGCCCTCCTCCTTGTCTGGTGATTTTAGCAGAGCTGTTTGCATAGCTGTGATGCAGAGATTGGCTTTGAGTTGTTCATTACCGCCTAATTGGGGAACATAGTTGTCACAGTGTTGACAGCATGTGCTGCATTGATAGAGACCACCGATAATGGAGATTATCTCGTTACCCTTTCCATTATAGACGGCACCATTACCGCAGTTACCTGGTTACAAGCCATTCTTGAGTAATGCCAGTTATAAAGCCTGAGTGTAGGTCTAGCACCCAAGAGCCCTGCCTGTGCTTAATAAGTGTGTGTGTGTGTGTGTGTCTGTGTGTGTGTGAAGAACAAGATATTAATATCATCAGCATCTTCCTCTGCATCCTCTACAACGTTATGGATGAGAGGGAAACAGTAAAATACTTGAAGGTCATCCTTGTGACGCACGTTGCGTTTTACAAGATGTCACCACAGACTGACAGAATTGCGACAAAAAAAGCAGAGTGAAGCATTCAGTGTTTCATCATCTACAGCAGGGGTGCCCAATCTTGGTCATCGAGAGCCCCTGTCCTGACAGTTTTAGATGTTTCCCTGCTCCAGCACACCTGACTCTAATGAATGATCATTATGAGGCTTCCACAGAGCTTGACAATGACCCCTTCATTAGAATCAGGTCTGTTGGAGCAGGGAAACATCTAAAACGGTCAGGAAAGGGGCTCTCAAGGACCAGGATTGGGCACCCCTGGTCTACAGGATATCGAACACCAAATATCGTCCCTAAACAGGAAAATACAGATAGTAGGCGAAGGGTTGGAGGAGCAGGAGTTTGGACCTCAGGCGTTGATGGGCTGAAGCAAAAATTGGTTTTAAGTCATATTAAATATAAATAGTCACATATTAAATATGCAGCCTGGACATAGTGGGGCACATAGCTCACAAGCTGAGAGGCCGTCCAGTATTTCTCCCTTACATTCTTTCACTCCACTTTCTCCTTTTCTCTGCTCTACTTTCCTCTGATCTCTCTTTCTCGGCACTTACTCTTTCTCTCTACTCCGACTAATTAGAAGAATCTGAGGTCGCCCTCGTAGGAGGTCTGGGAGCAATGGAAGGCACGCCTAAAACCTTGTCTCTACATGAACACACCCAAAGACAGATCCACAGGCTATGCCCAGCCATGGCCAAGGGGATGACTCTACGAGGACGAAGAGGGGCACCTGCGAAAATCAAGATGGAATTTAGATTTCACATATATAAAGCAGCATTCAATGAAACCTACTGAACTCATAGTAAGGAGTGTAGTAAGTCAGCAATTGCAGTTGGGCACATCCATATATATATATATATAATAAGTTCAATCATTGCCTGTACATACCCTTTACTGTGACAGGTGTGAAAGGTGTTTAATAGCCTTTTAAATACAATGCTGCTCAATGTGGCCAATGTTATTTGTCTTTCCATTTTCAGACAAAGGTTATCAAGATAGAGTTTAGTTATCAGTACTTAAGAGAACCTGAATGAGATTTATACTGTCAGAAGAAACATTTCCATGACAAATTCAACAATTGAAGGAAATATTATGTCAGTAAGGCAAGCGTGGCTGGAACTAGCAATCTGCATACAAACATAACTTCCCATTACCGTAAAATGTCAGCCATCTTCGCTCCATCGATACATCCGCATTCACTGAGAAAAACCGTCTTAAGACAGTTAGACAGGAAATGTAGAAAAGAGAGCGAGAAAGAGGAAGACGTAGAAATGGCCCAGGCAAGAAATCGAACCTTGGTAGCTATGTTAGGTGTGCGCTCTAGCCGATGAGCCCAGGGGTTCACTTTCAATCCATACTTTAGGTTCAGCATTGATTCTCAGCTACCACCATTTGTTTCCCTCAAACATGGAAGCAGGTACTATATAAATGTTTTAGTTGTTGTTTTTACAACAATTGGAAAAGAATGGGCAAGACTAACATTCATCACAAGTGCTCAAGGTTCTTGGAGAGCAATATTTTGGATTCATTTTGAGTTTTGAAACCTTTCAGTTTCTGACCGCATCTAATTGAACTTGGATGTTCAGGAACATCTCTTCCTCTGTTTCTCTGTCTTTTATTTCTTCATTTTCCATTCCTCCCTCATGAGCTCTGCTGAAGCTGCCTCCGATCCTCATCCAACATTCATGTGGACACTCTGTCTCTGACTCAGCCACGTGCTGCACGACCAAGCTCATGAAGGCCACGGAGGGTTAGGAACCTTTCCCAGAGAGAAGAGGACAAGAGAGAGTAGGAGAGAGAGAGTAACGATAGAGGCAGAGATAGAGAGAGAGAGCGAGAGTAAAAGAGAGAGAGAGGCAGAGAGAGAGTAGGAGAGAGCGTAAGAGCTTGAGATAGATAGGTAGAGACTAAGAGAGAGAAAGTAAGAGAGAGAGGCAGAGATAGACAGAGTAGGAGAAAGAAACAGAAGAAAATAGAGAAAGGATAGTGAGGGGGGGGGATGTGCAGCTACTCCAACCCTGGGCATTAAAAGCTCCTGCAGCCAGAGTCCCCTCTTTGAAGTGACGATACATTATTCATCTCAGTGGTTTTGTGTGTGTGTGTGTGTGTTAGGGAAAGGACAGAGAGTGATAGCAAGAGAGAAAGAGGCAAAGAGAACCAAGCAGTGTAGATGAGGAGAGAACATTCTTGGTGTGTTGTCCGTCCAGGTGTTGGTCCTGATTGTGGGTCTAAGGGTTGTGAGAAGATTGCTTCCTCAGGGTTTCAGGCCCACCTTACTGTCTTCACGTCCTGGCTGGGTTACTAATTCAGACATAACTCGAGGCTATTCTGTTCAACAAGAACCTCTACAGTACTGCTCAAAAAACACTAATTATGTTTCTGGGAATAACATGGAAGTTGAGGTGTAATTGGTGCATAGTCCAATCACAAAACAAACAAACAAGTGTCCAGTATCAGTGTTTGGGTGGGGATGTTGAAGGGAAAGAAACATTTGGAGACGTACTGACCTGTACTTGCTCAAAAAGTACAAGGTTGGGGTTTGGGTTTTTGGACAAGGAGTGTATAAAATAGTGACTAGATTTACCCTTCCAAGTTGTAAGCAGATGTATCTTGGGAAAGGGATTTTATAAGCGTTAAAATCACATTCAAACAGTTGTTGTAGGAACTGGAACTGCAAAACTACAAAGCCTTGAACCAAGTTGTAAAACGAAGAATGTCATGTATTCAAATAATTGGATTCTCTCTTGCTAAAATTTATTTTTTGATCAACTTAAACACCACTTGAAAGTTCCTCACAGATTTGCAGAGTAAAACTCTTAATTGTCAGATAGTTACCTCTCATAACCCCATGTTGCCTGCAACCAGATGTTGTTTCAGGGTTAGCAGAGATCAGGCTCTACTGTACACACTGCCCCAGCTTGAGGTGGTGCTCCACTACAATACAGACAGGGCCAAAATGACAAAACGCAATTAAGAGAGTGATAGAAAAAACACGGCTGGGTACGAGGCATGAAATTGCGTAGAGACATCAAAGGCCCTAGTCAAAGGCTGCAGGAGCTGCATTCTAACACAGACCAGACGCCCAAAGCCTACATACTTCAAAGTCATATACTGTATGATTGCTGAAGATGTGTGGCTGTATATGAAAGATGAATGTTTTGGGAATGTTACTAAGCTGACTGCACAGGGCTACATATAACTTAGTTTGGGTGTAGTCCAATTGGTTCTCATGCTAGTGGTAGTGAAAGGTTTGCCATCTACTATTAGAAGGGAGAAAATACACAATTCACTAGAATAACATGATATTATCTCCAACTGTTATCATACTCCTAAGAATGAGTTTACTCACTTTGATCTACATCCAATTAACTCACGACCACTGTGGAACCTCATAAAGGAAATTACTTCATCAAGTCTAGATGAAGTCTTCATCAGTCCTTTATGAGAGCTGTACAAGATTTACACTATCGCTAGTATGGAGAGCCTCGTGTAAGTGTGATTCAATCACACCCCCTCACGGTTAATTACTCTGTCCAAGCACCAAAGCTGGTAAATTAATGATGAAACATAAAGTAAACAAATCGGGAATCTCGTCTTTCTGCGGGGGATTGAAATATCAAACAATGCATTAATTTCCTTTAATACTGCAGGGTTAGGAGGCATTGGGGGGGTGGGGGGGGGGGCTTTGCGTTTGTGCGGCACCGAGCCTCTAAAAAAACTCTCGCTTTTGAACACACAGACTCCCAGCTCAAATGTCTTTGGTCTCCTTCTGTGGTTCCCTGAAGCAACTTTCCACAGCGTTCAGCAAAGCAAACCGCGTGGATCCGTGTCTCTGCCTTCTATGATGCCATAGGACTTATCTGAGACATGGTGGCAGGATGGTCTCATTTGACTGTTTATTCTGAGCCAAATACTGAGATAACCATGAATGATATGGGGTTTTGCTTATTTGGTAGGAATTCTTGACTGCTGATGGAAAGGTCACTTTTTTGTGCTGTTCATTGCTTTGGATAAAAATGTCAGCTAAATTCACTTTTTGAATTTGTTCTCTGCGCAGAAACATTTGGTAAAACAACAAAAAGACGTTTCTGAAAATGAAATGAATGTAATGTAATGTAAATTATATGACTGATTAAATGAGATTCCAATTGTTATACGATCTGCAAGTGCAACCCAAAAAATCCATAATAGTATTTTTGCAGTGGTTGCCAAAGCTGTTTGTTATTCAACAACAACATCTTCAAATTTGTTTGGCAGGAATCCTTGTTGTCTTGATTTAGTCTCTGACCTACACCTCAAAACGGTAATAGGAGAGGGGAGAATTTCGGGTAGAGATTATTAAACTGCTGGGTAACCAGATGGAGAAATGACAGTCAATAAGGGACACAGTCTAATTGTTTGTTTCATGCTGTCGACTGGGTCCTGCTGCCCCATGTCTCATGGACGTGACGGTATTAGCATAATCTGTCCATGTGATTGGGTCTTGGCTGTGGTGAGAGGGTTCACCCAATCAGAGGAATGGATTACAATGCTGGACAACAAACATTTTGGAAGCAGCAGTCTGACACCAGCCCTGAACCTTGGGTGATCACCTGCGTGTTTGTGGGTCAGGAGGAGGGGTGACAGGGAAAGGGTTTGTGTGTTTGTGTGTGTGGTTAATGTGGCATTACTGAGCTGTGGTATGTGTGTGTCTGTGTTGCTCTGGGGAGCATAATTGGGGGAACACATGTTGAGAAGAGGGTAAAGGTTTCGCTGTGTTTTACTACTGCTCCTGCTGTGTCGGTCGTGCCTTCATAAAGAAAACAAATACTCACTTGTTAGCTGGCTATGTCCCCTGCTGTGGTAGGATATACAGGTGAAAACCATGAATATTGAGAATTACGTTTTCAACCCTAGGAATGGGCATGTGATATTGTTTTCATGGCACTTTGGTGCTTCATAGATAACTCAAAGCCACACCAAAAGCCGCTCGTACTCAGCACAATGTCTTCGACGTAAACAACTGAATGCTTTAAAAAAAAAAAATCCTTGCTAGCACAAGTTGGGTTTCGGAACAATATCGAAAGTAATCGGGTGATGAATGAGGTATAGATTGAAGATATGACTCACGTCCAACCACATGTTTGATGGAAACGACATCTTAAAACCTTTCTCACCGTGAAAGCAAGGGAGCTGATTAATATTCACGAGTGGAACTTAATCAGAAACTGATGATTCTCCAGACGCCAGGGTGGATTGTGGGTACTAACGAGTTGGCTGTGGTGACCATCTGTTCATGAAAGGCTTTGATATATCAGTTAGATGCTACAGGTACTCACTGACAGCAGTAATGGCCGTCTCAGGTCAGCTAGAGACATAAGCATCGTTGTGTTCTTCTCCTCACAATATTTTTTAGAAAGTAAATCAAATCATTGTCTTTCACATGAAGTTTGTTAAATATTACTGAAAGTAACAGTCATGCTTTCTGTAAACATCACACTCAGAAGAAATATTAAATGATCACAGATGGATCTCTAAAGATAGATGTACATGATTACATACTGTCTGTAAAAATCTTTATCTTTACATTCTTTCCTGAACATTTCCATAACATTTCAATTAGTGTATCTTCCCTGTGGACAGTGGCTATATTCTGACGGTAATAAATAGCAAAAGTAGTGAAATAGTAACAAGCAACATAATGATATACAATATCTGCCATGGAAAAATGACCATGCCATTGGGATTACTTCCAATAATCACTACAGCTCTACACGAGTTTGTCACTTGGACTCTAAAAGTTATGAGCAAGTTCCTATGTCATCTTTGACAAATGTTTCTACTGGACTGCCAAATGAGTGGTTTTGCCAACAGTATGTGAACACATTATAATCTTGCTAATGTACGCATAGGCTCATTCAGATGATGGATTACCTATTTGATTACTCACAGTTTATTCACGAAGGAACAAAAATACACTAAGAATGTTTGTGCAGAAGTGTCAATTCTACATTAAGGTTACATTGAACTACTATGACACTACATAGCAATACTTATTGTAGCAATGTAAGCTATACTTCTTTATGGTGTAGCAAGACAAGTTGGAAGTAAAAGTAGAAGTAAAACGTGGTATGAGGTAGAATGGGCTTTTCAGGAATAAGTGGACCAATCTGAATCCGCCTCTGTACAACATCCACACAAACTAAACCATTTTCTTACTGAAACCTTCTTTTTGCTTTTGTAAAAACACCTAAATGTCTTTAATCAAGCAGCAATTCTTATGTATATGTTTTTATTACAGGTTCCATTGCTATCTAGTTATTTTAACTTGTATGTTGTATTACCATTACCACATTAGTATTACCATCATCTTCACTTTAACATTTTAACATCTCACTTAAATGAGTGTTGGAGTCTGTCAAGAGTCTGTTAACTGATGTAATGCAAGTTCATTGGGTGATGAAGAATATGTTGGAATACTGCCTCATCACTCAAGTATTTACCCTGCATCCTGTTAGTCTCCAACGCTTAGCCAAACTCTCTGAGGATCTTTAATAATACTAAAAGTATTTTATACTGCTCCATCTTTCCAATGCCACATGTTACGACTAAATTAAATTATATTCATCATAGCCACCTTACTTTACTTATATTACGGATCTAATGACCTTGTGCATATATATTGTCTATTGTTCAAGTTAGGAGCATGAATCGATGCGATAACCTGAACCCTGTGTTTATAAAAAGGGGTTCAATGCAAGTCGATCTTTGTAGGCTGTGTTTAACTTGTATAAACAGTATGTTTATTTCTGTTTCCTACTGGGGGCCCTAGGAGAACATAGTTAAAAGCTCAAACTCAGCTTCTAGCAAAGTCCTGACACATTTCTGCATGGCAGGTCAGGCTCTTTCTGATGCAGAGGTTAGAGATTCCAGGGACACTGCCTCATGAGCAGGCCAGACCAAGTCTCACTGCCCAAGTATAAAAGCCTCAGGGGATGGATGTTGGAAAGCAGAAGTGTCCCTCCAGCACACAGCAACAGTTCACCCTCGGACTTCATCGGAGCTCAGATCTACCAGTCCGTCGCTATGAGTCACAGTCCGGAGAGAATTTCTTCTTACCGACGCCACTTTGATGGCGCCAGCAGCATGGCCGTCCAAGTCCGGGTGTCCAGCCCTTCTCCTTCTCGGACACAGGCTCACTCTCGCTCAGCCAGCTTCACCGCTAATGCCGCAAGCAGCTTGCGAGCTGGGAGCATAAGTCGGAGGACCGCGTCATCCACTCGTAAGGTCCTGGCGCCTGCCGTGAACTCAGCAGCCCTGTGTATCGGCTATGGAATGGAAGCGCCGCTTGATCTGGAAGCAGCTTCTGCGGAGAACCAGGAGTTCAGGAGCTCTCGTACCAGCGAGCGCCAGGAGATGGTTGTCCTCAATGACAGACTGGCCGCCTACATCGAAAAAGTCCGGTCCCTGGAGCAGCAGAACAAGCTTCTGGAGACGGAGATTGAGGCCATGATCAACAGGTTCGTGAAGCCCTCCGGCCTTCGCATGCTCTACGAGGAACAACTGAAGGAGCTTATGAGAATCGCAGATAAGATGAAAGTCCAGAGAGACTTGGCCGTGGCTGCAAGGGACGCCATGGTTGGGCAGCTGGAGGTCATGAAGGAGAGGTACAATGAGGCTGTTGAGCAGAGGAAGCTGGCTGAGATGGACCTGGAAGCTTTCCGTCCGGATGTGGATGCAGCCACGGCCGCACGAATCAGCTTAGAGAAACAACTAGAGCAGCTGGAGGTGGAGATCGAGTTCTTGCAGAAAATCCAGAAAGAAGAGATTGAAGAGTTGTTGAAGCAGATCTATGCTGCCCACGCCAGTGCCCAATGTGGGTTTGGCATGCCCGATCTTTCCGCATCTCTAAAAGAAATCCAAGCTCAGTACGATGACATCGCAGCTAAGAATCTGCAAGAGATGGACAGCTGGTACAGTTCCAAGTTTGAAGACCTAAGCAACAAGTCCTCAAGGAATGTGGACATGATTCGAAGCGTGAGAGAAGAGATCACAAGCGCTAAAAAGGATATCCAAAACAAAGAGAAGGACTTGGATTCTCTGAAGACCAGGAACGAAGCCCTGGAAGCCCTGATCCGCGAAGCACAAGACAGGCACAAGAAGGAACTGGAAGCACTCAAAGCCAGGATCGAAGCTTTGCAAATGGAGTTGAAGTCCGTCAAAGAGAAAATGGCTCTGCTTCTACAAGAGTATCAACAGCTCCTGAACGTTAAGATGTCTCTCGAGATCGAGATCACAACCTACAGGAAGCTGATCGAGGGCGAAGACTCCAGGCTCACTAGCATGGTACAGAACCTATCCCTGACAAGCTTTAGTGGCTCTACTAGTAAGAGTGTGGAAATGGCTGGTAGCATGGCTGTAAGTGGAAGTAGTGGACTGGGTGTTAACAACAGAGCTGGGACCCGCAACGGCACAGCTAGCAGCAGTGAGGTCGTTAGCAGTGAGTTGGTTAGCAATGAGTTTGTTAGCAATGAGGTAGTTAGCAATGAGGTTGTTAGCAATGAGGTTGTTAACGTCGACACAGACCTGAACTCTGCAAGTTACGCCGTGACCTCTGAGGAACAGGCCGTGGAGATCACCGAGAGGAAGACAGTGCTGATCAGGACCATCAGAAGCGAGGGGGACGTGCTGGAACGAGACACAATGGAGCAGACCATCACCACTTCCGGGGCAGCAGACAGCTCTGAGTTTGAGCAGGCCTAGAGGACCCTGACCGCTCCCCCGAGCTCCTTCCCTCCCCCATGCTTTGCAAGAACAGCCCCCCAACTTGAGACACAACGCTGTGAATGTCTCCTCTGACATTGAGCTCTGTGTTTCACCTTTCATCTCGTCCCTCAAACATAAGCTTTAAATGCTATGCACTACCTTCTCCTGAGCAGTGAATAAAGTTATCAGCAAAGAATACCGCAATGGTCTTTTCTTGATTTAATTGTGATGCAGCAATCATTCTAAGTGTGTTGATGCTTTGTGCGGGTTTGTGTGGTTGTATGATATAAGTGTGTATGTGAGGGATGACGAGGCCTTCATAACCTCTTCCGCTTTCGGCCTCTCTGATTAATAATTGGAGAGAATGTGCAGAGGAAACATTAGCATATGTTTGGAGCGACAGATAAGATGATGATATGACTAAAAAATAACTGTAATCTATCAGAGGAACAGAGACATCAGGGCTTCTGGCTGACTTCATAAACATCCCAACAACATTTTAAGAAAAACAAAGTAAATACAATACGGTGTTAATTACAGGTCAAAGTAATTGTGTTCATCAAAATAATATTTCAAAAGATAAACAGTTCATTTTAATTGAATGTAGAAGTGCCTGGAAGTACCAAGAAGGTAGAAAACTGGCTACATGAGTGCAGTCTATTTACCATTTAATAAGAGAGCTTGTCGAACACAACAAAGCTACATGCTACATGCTAACTGTATTTGGTCATTAAACTTGTCTCAGAGTAACAGTCACATTCCACCGCCTGTGGAACTCGGTTGTTTCTGTCACAAAGTTGTAGTGTAGGAAAAGCAATAAAGATGTTACAAGATCTAAAAATCCCTTGTAATATTTAGTAACCATCAGGCCCATGCTACTTATAGCATGATTAGAATCCTGATGACAGAGCTTCTGAATTCTGACACATCATTTCCTCTGTGGTTAGAGTAATGGACAGTGATCCGCAAAGTTCCAGCTGCACAAAGATGAACTTGCCCGTCTGTGACCTGTGGTTTTTATGTGTACTTGATGGTCCATGATTCAACAATTGGCACCATAGTACGATTTAACATCCATTTGTAAAAGACAAACGTGTGTGTGAGCTCTGGCTTATGATTGCATGGTGAGTTTGCACACATATCCATCCCTCTGTCTCTTTAGACTTAATGAAGTGTGTGGAACGGGGGCTGCCTCAAGTTTGTCATCAAAACATAAAAATGATTTTTGCTGAATTCCTTTGGTTGCTATGAGGTTGGCCGCTAACCACTATCACTCCTCCCGTAAATTCATTAAATGCAATTTTGTATTTAATTTCGTATACTTACCCTCATGTAATTTTCTAACTGTCTGTACAGAACTCCACAATAGACAACACAAAAAGGCTATTTTTGTACCATGTACACTCCTGTTTTGGTTTCTCAATGCCTGTTTCTTTCAGACCTAGACTCTGAGGATAATTGTATGGGAGTATATACTACTCACTGATGCTGAACCTAGTCTACTTTCATTGTGAAGTGACAGTCCGCAACATGCTGCTCCACAGTGCTGGCGGAAAACTTCATCGAATTCCACTTAAGAGCCGCATTGGAGGACGTTGTCGCCTGCCCCCAGGCCGCCCCGATTATTTAGCCTGTCAGGCAGTCCTGTGGCTCAATGAAGATTAATTATGATCTGCCTTCGACAGGGAGACTGAAATAATGAGATGAGCCGCATGGCGAGGCGACACTTGGTCCCTCTCCTGTCGCATTCACCATCCCATCTACGACCGTCACAACCCATTCCGTCCGTCGCAACGACAGATGGCGAGGAGATATAGGGGTTGTAAACAGGCGACCACACTTGGGATGTGGGACGAACCGCACAAGCAAAACGTAAGCGCTGACGGTGAACCAACAACATCAGAAAGTCACAAATCTGGTGTTGGTTTACACTTTTAAGGGGACAGGAAAGCACATAATTCCTTCTAAACAGGTCTTTAATGTGATTTAGTGTGCAAGGTTCTCCCATTTATTACCCCATGTTATTCTTATGTAGGCCTAAGCCTTATGCTGGCTTTTTGTCTTGTATTCAGGAGCTTAGGTCTAATTACATTTCGAACATGAAAAATCCCCCCCACACTTTTCACTAAGAAAAATAAAAATGAATAGCTGCTACCCTGTGTAATATGTATGTCTTGTATGTCTACCCTGTGTAATATGTATGCATGTATGTCTATCTTGTTTCCATGTATTTCTGCTAAACCAGTTTCTCTCCCAGGGAAGGACAGAGTTGAAGTGGCAGGTCTGTCAGTGGCCAAGTCTGGTTCCTCTTCAAGTCTGGTTCCTCTTCAGTTCCTCTTCTGTCTCTGCTTACATCTGAATCAGAATGATATTTTATTCACCATGCAAGTTACACAAAGATTTTACTGTGACAGGATGGAGCAAGCAAAGAACATATACGGGACTTGAATAAAGATAAAAAATAAAGCGTAGGCAATATCTATACATGGATAGGAAAATATATAAACCAAAAAGAGTATAAAAGTATAAAGTTTATGGGTGAGAATGGATATATATACTACAGGGGGTGGGGGTGGTAGGGGGGCAGGAGTACGTACACAGCAGTGCAGTTGCTCAGAGTGATCAAGAGGCAAATCCACATTTCTATTACTGGTCTTTTGTTCTCACTGCAGTAAATGAAAGGGTTGAGAGCCTGATAATGGGCAATTTTCCTTCTTGTCTGGATTAATGTCGCCATGGAGGAGGTTATGGGAGCGGTAACATTGTCAGTTGATCTTAAGTGCAGGGTGTGACGGCAAACAGAAGACTGTCAAATTAAATCCCACCTCACATTTGGTTTGGGTCCTCAAAACACTGGTTCAGCAGTCTTTGTTGTGCTAAGTCTGAAGAGGACAGATAATGTGCAGATGCTGTAATTTGCCTTGGAGAAGAGTGGCAGGTGCTTTTATGTGATGGTCCCCCAGCGGACATGCTGTCCTGAATCATAACAAAACCAGAACACTGAAAACTGGTTCCGGGTGTATCACAGAACCTTCCGCCACAGTGCAATACAGTTCTGTCAACAACAAAACAATCTTTAAAAAAAATTCACATGATCACCACAACCGTAACACTACCTACAAACAGGTGTGCTGTTTGAGCCAGTATGGTCCACCTGCAGTGTCCTCACATGTGCTGGCTAAGCCCTGGTGTGAGCAATGCCTCTCTACAACTGCTACCATGTCCATCAATCAACATCTATTTATGGAGCATGGTTATAAACAACCATGGAGCTGTAGAGGGCATCAAATAACCTTTGTAGAAAATAACAGTATAGCTGAAAGAAGAGAAATCAAAGAGTACACAATGATGAGGGACATGACAAGCCAAAAAGAATAAACACATTTTAAGAGTGGACTTGAAGGTTAAAATAGAAGGTGTTAATCCGGTATGCAAGGCTGGCCTTTATTAGATTAGATTCAACTTTATTGTCATTACACAGGTACAAGTACAGGGTAACGAAATACAGTTAGCATCCAACCAGAAGTGCAAAACAGTTATTACAACAGAATATAATTGTAATTGTATACACAGAATATACACAGTATGTACAGTATAATCAGAATATACAGGGTAGGTACAGATTAAATGGATTTAAAACAAATGTACAGCTGTATTGTACAAGATGATACAGTATTTAACAGAATTTACAGAGTTGCATGTATGTACAGTTAGTGCAAATGATGCAGTGTGCAGATGTGCAAAATGAACAGATAGTGCAAACAGCAAAATAACAACCAAAATGATGCAGATGATGCAAAATGAACCGATAGTGCAAGATAACAACAGAAATGATCAGGCCGGAGGTGTTTGTAATCCAGGACAGGTCATCCGAGATGTGGATCCCCAGGAATTTATAGTTGGAGACACGCTCAACGCCCATCCCGTTGATGAGAATGGGATCATGCGTGTCTCCCCTCTTCTTCCTGAAGTCCACGATAAGATCCTTGGTATTTGTGGCTTTAAGGAGCAGGTTATTGTCACCACACCACATGGCCAGGTGCTGTACTTCCTCTTGTAGGCTGTCTCATCGTTGTTGGTGATGAGGCCAATCACCGTGGTGTCATCAGCAAATTTAATGATGGAGCTGGATCCATACATTGGTTTGCAGTCATGGGTGAAGAGGGAGTAGAGGAATGGGCTGAGCACACATCCCTGTGGTACACCTGTGTTGAGTGTGATGGTGGAGGAGCAGGAGTGGGCTGACCTAACATGCTGTGGTCGGTTGGTCAGAAAGTCCATAATCCAGTGGCAGAGGGAGGTGTTGATGCCCAGCTCTCCAAGTTTGGTGATCAGCTTGAAGGGGATGACAGTGTTGAAAGAAGAGCTTTATATCCGTCATATTAGGAGGATAGTTCTAAACCCCTGACAGCCAACGCTAACAGTCACAGCATTCTAAGATTGGAACTGTAGAACTGTAGCTTTAGAACATTTAGAATCAAGGCCCTCCAGTATGCTCCAGTAAACTATTAAAATGACTTTAATGTCCTGGGATGATTATATTGAGCCTTTCAAACTGACACATTTGGGTATCCTCATCCACAGTGCTGTACTGAGCTACACTCTGATATACAGTCTGATATTCTCTGTGGGAAAACAACCACTGAGTACACAGTACAAGGCAGTTTATCATTTGGTCCACAACTGACACTCCCTTTGTTTCTCGCACGTAGTACATTTAAAAGCCTTTGAAATATGTGGTTACTCTCATAGTACAATTCTGCAATGCACAGCAATAGAAGTGGATAGAGGTACTGAAAATTTAAGCAGATTAGTATCAGGAAGGATTATTGTAATATGCTTTATACTGATGTCTGAGTTACTGACGTTGGGCATTGACTTCCTTGTCTGCAAAAGGAAAGTGACATTGTCAAACTTACATTGTCCTTCAGCCCTTAATGTGTTTGGATTATCCGTCCTTGATGTGTTGAGAAAAGAACCAGAAACATTGTTTTTTTCTTTTTTTTTCTTTGAAATGTCATATCCAACATTCACAACTTAAGGTTAACATTGGCCAGTGGGTTGGATGTCAGCAACTTTGATAAATTGGTGTCTGCCACGAGTGACATTTTCAAAGTCAAGTCCTGAATGTCACTATGGTAATGAGAAGCATGACGTTTGGGAACACACATCTGCAGATGCATCAAACTGATGCATTGCTGAGAGGCGCAGGGTGCAGGTTCTCCTGGGAGGCACTTTGCTGGGGTTTCATCTCCACACTAATGACATCATTCACATCCAAACTCTTCCCTCATGGGTTCAACAACGCATTCATCCCTGCCCGGTACACATTATTGTATTTGCAGGGGACACACAGAGAGAAATACACTATATCATAATACACTTTCTAGCTGAATGAAATATTGTGTTTATTTGGGATTTGTTCCTTGAGTGAGCTCTGGTGACCTTGGGTCAGAGAATAGCTTCATGAAAAAAAATGACAAAAAGCATTCAGAGATCTCCAGTTAAAGAAAATGCCTCTCCCTGATGACTCTCAATGAACAACCTAATATAATCAAAACTAAAACTAGTTAGAGAGACAAATACTCCTTTGTCCATGTTAGGCAAACAACATCAAATCTGTTTTTAATTAAAAACCTGGATGAAAGATGATTGTCAACTAACATTCGGCAGTTTGATTGCAGAGCTTAATGTGTCTGAGCTCACCTTTTCAAAGGTGAAAACTTCTTTTATACCATGAAAGTTGATCTTTTTATTCATAGTTGAAGTAATTATCCAGGTGGTTTCTCTGCTCAGCAATGTTGACAGAAGATAGGAAGTACCAGCATCTCATTTTGTCTGTGTTTTAGTTGAACACTTAGAGATGCAGAGTAAGTCTTCCCTGGACCACAACATCAACAATGAGAAGACAAATGTTCTCCACCAATCAATGTTTTCCTACGCTGGAATCATCAAATGGGAACTTGTGAGTTTGGGGATTGGCTTGAAAAACAGTAGATTTAAAAAATAAATTTCTGTAAAGTTTGTGTGAGTGTTAAGGGTGTGTGTCGAGGGAGCGTATTGTTCAATAAACTGAGGAAGATTAAGCGCCCTGCACCGCACCTCTGCACACATCCGCACCCCCTGGTGTGTGGGTTAGTTTCATCCCCTGTCAAAACAACACCATGTCATCGTGAAGACAAGCTGCAGCTCTCCGATAAAAGCCTCAAAACCTTCACACAGCCAACAATACACAGTCTATACACATGCAGCTAGGCTAGCAGCAGCATTAGCATTAATGTGATGCATCCATAACTTAGCTTACACTAGCTTGAATAGTTTAGGCTTCCTTCTTGTCTCCTTCATGCTGATCACTGCTACAGTAAGGCCTGGCCCTCCGAGGAGCTCAATTGGATCAAGCTGAGAATAAATTCAGTGCCTTGCCGAGGTCTGTTTTATGGCTTTGGAGGGTTTTCTAGACTGAGAGCAAAACATTCTTAGTTTAACAGAGCATTGATTGGACATGAGTGAGTCACCCAAGGCACCTTTTCAAAAAGGGTTTTGTTAAGGATAAACAATATTTAAACAACAACAGGGGATGCAAGTTAACAAGGGCAGTGCGGTTAGCACTCTCACCTCCCAACAAGGAGAGCATGAAGTCGAATGATCATGATCTCTCAGGGTGGAGTCTGCATGTCCTCCCTGTATTACAATGGGTTCTTTCCAGGCACTCCGGCTTCCTCCCATCGTCCAAAGACATGCATGTGGGAGGTTAATTGGACGCTCTGGATATTGCCCCTAGTGAATGAGAGTGAATTATTGTCTCTGTGTTGTCTGTGATAGCCCTGCGACATGCTGGCCCCAGTCCAGGGTGTACCCCACCTAAGGCCTGAAAGTAACTGGGATATGCTTCAGTCAACCGTGACCCCTAATGGGAATAAGCGGTAGATAATGAATTAATGAAGGGTCTAGTGCCTTCACTCCTTTATCCCTTTGTGCATTGATGTGACAGGGGGCCACTGTGACATAAACATTTCCACTTGGGGATCAATAAAGTACGGGTGGGGTGACCCAAAACAAATTGAACTTTTTAACAATACTGTAAAACCATGAGTGATGGAAGAAAAATATTTTATTTATAGTAATTGAAACCTTAAAACATGCCATTTAAGAATAAATGACTAACCTTTCATTTTTTTTTACTCCTCGCAGTGTTGCCACTCATGTCTCGCAATACGCAATTTAAAAATTCCTGTTTATTAGGGTCACCCTGTATTTATGATTCTTATTCTGAATACCAAGGGGTCTTTTCCATAACATGTTTACGTGGTTATTTAGTACATTGGATTAGAAGACAAACCTCTGTTTTCTGTCAATATGTAGAAGAGGCCCACTGTAATAGTTTGAATATTATCATCATACATACTGATGTTCCTATTGCACACACTGCCATTCTACTGTAAAAGAAAAAAAATCTAATGCTTTCCCTTAAAACATTACTTGAGAGAGGCAAGTAAAACTATATGGAAAAGGTTCTTACAAATCTAATCGAAACATCTTTAAAAAAAAGTTTTAGAAGCATTCTTTTGGAAATTGAGTGCTGTGACTGTCACGGGTATGGTGAGGACCCAAAAGCAGCACAGGCAGACAGGATATCAGACGGTAATGATTTTTATTTATTCCCAGAGTCTTAAACAGTATATGCAATGAAGGAGTGAGTCTGGTGTTGATGACTGAAGGCAGAGCCGGCAACAGGTGGATTACCTAGCAGGCTGACAGGTCCAGTGGTGGGCTGTGTAGCCGCAGAGCCGAGCAGGTGTGTAACCAAGAGGGGATAGGCGAAACTCGTGGTCAAAGACAGAAGGCTGAGGTAATATCCAGGAGATCGGTCAGGCAGGATAGTCAGGGGCAAGCAGGGTCGGAACCGGGAGATCAGGCAGAAAAATCGCTGGAGAGTCTGGTGCAAGCATCTAGAACAATCTGGCAATGAGTGAGAGTGGAGCTGGAACTTAAATGCAGCCAGAGCCGAGCAGAGGGCACAGGTGAGTGGAGTTGGCTTGATGAGAGGGGTGTGTCTGATTGGCAGATTGAAGCAGGCAGGTGCAGAGTGGTGAAGCAGAGCTGAACTGTGACAGTGACCTGTATCTCAAACCTTATTTATACCAAAAAGGTCCAGTCTTAACTCCAGGGCATGAGCGCTTGTCTCCCTCCAGGTCTAGCATGAATAATAGGCCCATCTTCATCCAGGATTTTTGATCTTCAAATGTAGTCGAACAGTCTACAGTGTTCCCAAATAAACCAAGGCAGTCTCCTTATGCAACCGTGTCACCGTGTCTTGAATAAGCAGCGAAGCACAGCAGCTCTATGCCTTTATATGACGGAAATGTCAAGTGCTCCCGATTCAGAGCGGCTGATTTATGATCACTCTGATTCAGCCCTTGGGATATTTATTAGCATTTTGCTTCCTGCCAATTCATCATCTCTCCCCCTTCATCATCCTCCTCACACCTCATAAAAATATGGAGGATATTTCAAGTAGATACGGAGTGCAGAAAACTTGGGACTCGGGGGGGCATATTCTGTTTGATTTCCTAATGCACATTCCATTTTTTTGTATTAAGACTGATAAATGGTAAAGCAGCATTGTTTTTTGTTATGTAACTAGGAAACTCTGGACTTGTGCTCATTGATCATCTAAACAAGGAAAGAGTTAAAATCTAGAAGTCTGCCTGCCTGTCTTTCTGCCCGTCTGCAGAATTCAAGCACATTTCAACTTAGAGAGAATACCCACTTAAAATGCTGTTTCAGATGTGCATCCCACTATCTGCATCAGACAGACAATAGGTCTAGGTTCCCCTGTTAGTTCTAGTGGATTTTGGTCAAAGATGGCTGATACATTATTCATATCAATGTTTGTTTGTGTAAGAGATTGGAGAATGAGACTGAGAGAGAGGAGAGGGAGTGACAGAGAAAGAGAGGCTGTGATAGAGACAGGGGCAGAGAGAGGACAAGGAGTGATAGGGAAAGAGGCAGAAAGAGGGGAGAGAAAGAGACTGTGATAGAGAGAGAAGGACAGAGGGAGCACTATATATAGAGCCTGTTGGATTTATGACGCTGCCCTCTGCGTGGAGCCTGCAGCCTGGCTCTGACAAACACAGGGAGCAAGACTTGGCATAATATTTTTTGGAGACAGAAAAAGAGTCGTTTCTCAATATGACAGGAGCAAGCTGCAGGCGGGGGTGAAAACGAGGAGCTTTAACCTTTTTATCGGGTCCAGGAGACCAGGAGGAGACTCAGGCAGACATAACAAGAGTCTCTTCTTACTCTCTGTCTCTCTGTCTCCTGATGCCTCACACAAACACACACACACACACACACACACACACACACACACACACACACACACACACACACACACACTCAACAGCCTGCACACACACTTGGAGACACACCCAGACACCAGCGCATTATCTTGCTCTCTCTCCTTCTTCCCACTCTTGCATCAGGAAGCAAGGGCAAGCTGCTTTGCGGGCGTAGATAGGATGAGGAGATTACCTTTCTCCTCTAAAAGTGATTAAAATTTCACTTTAAAATCTGCCCCCTTGATTATAATAGGGAGGTTGCTGCTGTTGGTATGTTAATGGCCAATGCTTTTCCTAGGTAGTTACATGTTGGTCAGATTGCGTGAATCCAACTCTTACCTGTCAGTTAGACCCTAACTTGCAGTGTTGGCAACCCTAAGCAGAAAAGCCCTGCAGGTGTCCCCGGACACTGTGGCCCCCAGGAGCCGCAGAAACACAATACTGGTTGGAACTTCCATCCAGACAGGCTGCGGAAACAGACAGAAATACAATGCAGATAATCTGCCAACCAACCAAGTGAGGGTTCAGGAGGTCTATAAATAATGAGCCGTCTGAATACAAACAAAAAGCGAACGGCATTCCTGGAGGTGTTATACAGGTTGGCGTGGTTAACGAGGCTACAGAGAGCAGAGAAGAAGGGGGGAAAAAAACACAAGCAACATCGCAAAAAGATGTTGATTTTACTCAGGATGGAAAATCTCCCTAAAGATTCCTTCTACCAACAACCCCTCCCCCCTTGTGACTGATCCAGCATATTAATGTGTCTCCCTACTCCAAGGACGAGCCGGGGGAGGAGGGGGGAGGGAGAACAGGGGAGAGGAAGAAGACCAGCCTTAAGGATATTTATCTTTAAATTACATTCCCCAATTAAAGGACTCCCAAAGCAAATACTGCCAGGAACAAGCAAAGGGTTTCTTAGTTGCTCGGGGCTGGGTGTGTGAGTTGGATGGTCTGGGATTCCACTTAGTCAGAAGGCTTTACAAACTTCATGATGAAGGTCTGGACCAAAGAGAGCTTCACTTCCTCTAGCTGAACTGAACAGATTTATTGTTATTGTTCACGTGCAGCTATCTTGCAAATGACATGTCTCTGTATTACTGGGCTCGCCATTTGATACATATTTGATTTTTGTCTGCTATCAGCTTTACTGTGTCAGGTTTGCACTGTCAAGAACATTCTTTTCATGCAAGTTCCTTCTACGTCTGGGAGAAGCAAGATATAGTTGACAAGCTTTGCATGGTGTTTTTGTATGCCAATCGAGGGAGTAATCGTTTTTCACGAGTAAAAGAACAAAGCACATTGATGGGTGACAAGCTTGTTTTTGTTTCTCTACAAATAGTGACGTGAAAATTGTGAATAACAGCTTAACTTCTCCAACATATTGTTTCTTTTTTTCTGTGTGGGCTTCAAATTGGGCTCCAAATTCACAGGCTGCTCTGATTCACACAATGAAACCCCTGGTCTTTGTCTTCTGCATTGTCAAAAATAAATGTCCTCATGCAGTATTAAACACATTCTTTGATTCTGGAATGGCATGTTGGGAATGAGGCTGAAAATATTTACAGCTGTCAACAGATGGTCTGGTCTGCTAGCTTTTGACACTGAAAATGGGCTGTCAACCAAGACATGTTTGGATGTCAACCAGCCTCAAGTCCCTTGAGGGGTGAAGGGGAGGGTGAAGGATGGACTGGAGGACAGGAGGCCGAGTATCGATCTGTGGAGCGTCTGTCCGTGTGTCCACTCATTTGTGACAGATCTGTGAAAGGTGTAGTCCAGACAAGGCTGCAACAGGACCTTCATTACAATGTGAGATGGCAACACACGATAAAGGTCCGTCTCTAATGAAATCTCAGCCTTCAGGAGGCCTTGTAGAAAGCACTGGCGAGAAAACTGATTATTTGCTGTACAATATATTTCTCTGAAGGACTGTTCGCTGGTCTTTTAAGTGGGTCCTACTTCCGGAGGCTTGTGTTGTCATGGACATTTCAGCACACTTCCCGTCATTCAACTTTTTATTTTGCATAAAAAATATACTTTTTAAACAGTCAACCGACAGGAGTAAATATATTAATATGATAATCGTACCTGCTAGAAATGACTATGACGTGCCAATTTAATTCCTAACTGTCATGCTATGGTCAGAATTGAAACGTTAAGCCCTATAACGTGAATCCATTGAGTTTGTGAATATATATATATATATCTGTGTAGTTGATCATCTTGATTGATTTACCTCATTTTCCTACAGGACTTAGGTGATTTTGGAGGAGACAAGAACTGGAAGGGGATAGCCATCTCCCTGCTGGTCATCATCATCGTGTTGTCGCTTATCGGACTCGCCATCGTTCTTCTGTCAAAAGGTAAGGAATGGACGGACGTTCACACACTAAGCCATGCAGCCCAATCAATATGTTACAATTTGTTGAATATAACTGATATCAGAGAGCACTGGCTTTAAATAAATACGTCCAAGTGATTTGTTTGAGATGCAGGTTGACTCAACCTTCTTGATCTCAATCTGCTTTGCTGTTGTGTGTTCCCAGATGACGGATCCAGATCCTTGGGGAGCCAATTGACGCTGGATGATTTGTTTCAGAAAGGCTTCCAGGTTTACAGCCCCAACGCTGTGTGGATTAACGGTGAGTGTATTCTGTATGTCTGAGCCAAGTCATTCTTCATTCCAATCCATTCCACTTGAAATGTGAGCAAATGTAATTTCCCATCTTTAGTTTAATGGTTCCACCTGTAAACAGATGCTAATCGTCAAATGAAATACCCATGTGGTTCAGTTGTCCTCGCAGTGGACAATTTAGGGCGAAGTCCTAAAATATAATAACTTTTGTTTGGTGAAAATGTATTGTCTCTTGCTCAATTATCAATCATAAACATCTGCTCCTGTAACAACAACGCAACATTGCAAAGCCCATAGGTAAACATTGAAATCTCAGAAGAAATATTAAGAGGTTCTTTGTAGTTTGTCAGTTTCCTTGTGAGCAAAGGAGTCAGTGTTATGGTTATGGTTACAGAGAAGGCTGGAGTTAGAGTCAATGTTTAGGCCATAGGGCCACCAACCTTTTTGAAACTGAGCTACTGGGTACTGAGTCATACATCATATAAGTGTGATTAAAAAAGAATAGCAACAGAATAAAATACAATTTTAGACGCAGCTCACTGGTGAGTTGTGCTATTTTTAGAACAGGCCTGCGGATGACTTATGTGGTTCTTGGGGGCAGTGTGTTGGTGACCGCTGGTTTAGGGTGATGGTTAGGATTGGTGTTAAGGTTAGATGCAACTAGATAACAACTGTGCAGAATGTTGGATACAAATTGGAAAGCAATCTTATGCTGGTGAGTGTGAGCGTTCACATTCAAACTGCTTAAAAGCCTAGAAGCATGTTGGCTAGTCTAAGCAAAACACTGAGAATATGAGACTGTATTGAGCTACAGCAACTGTGCACAGCAGGATTTTGTGGGCCTGATCCAGTTCCCTCTTGTTCGCTCTTTAGGAGTAATGTACTAAACAGTAAAACGAAAAACCATTTGAGGAACGCCATCTGAGCCATCTGTAATCACTAACTAAATGGCTCAAGATCTGGCAGATCGGAGGGATTTTATGATCTGTATTAAAAGCACATGCCAAGGTTTTGAACACAATGAGTGACAGAAGGATCGTCATGTTTCTCACTTCGTTTGAGCCTCTTTGGTAAATTTGTTTCAGTTAGAGTTAGCATATAGCTGCCATGCTAGTGAAAAGCATTTGATTTTCCATATGAACCATAAGAATGTGATTGTTTTGAAGGAGCTTTATGCCATATTTAACTTATTTTCCACCAGCGAGACGGCTTTGCAATTTTCATTTAATAATTTTTTTTCCTTTAGTCATCTTTTATTGGTTTGTTATGAAGAGCAGCATGTTGTTGCAGTCTTACAAACTTTGTTGAAGTGGACATCTGTATGGCAACACCATTACGTAAACTTTCCAGCAACTATTGTTATTTATCTGTAAACGGAGACTTTTTACCTTCCCAACATCATGAATAATGCATCGCAAATTGTGCCATTCATGACAGAGCGCTTCTTATCCTTTTGAGTATTCTTGTGGATGGGAGTCAGATGGTCGGTATAGGTGCTGTCAGGCTGCCACCACTTCCCCCCTCAGTCTTTTGACAGGCCGGAGGCCGTCTCCTCCCAAGCATGCTCTGTTCTGGCTCCTCAGAGATGGGCCACGCCATTCATCCTTAGGAGGGCTCCCGTCATCACTTCCAAAGCACAGACCCCCTTCTTCACTATAGCACACTTCAGAAACAGAAGCCCTCCATTACATTATTCATCCAGACACTCCCTTAGCAGGAAAGGATTGTAAAAGACTAGACAATTGGAATGTGTTGTTTTTTTATGGCGAAACGTAGAAATGTATAATAAATGCTAGCTGATGATTTCTGAATGTGTTCCTCTGGGAGTGGTACTGCAGTTAAATAATTCACTATTTATTGTTGGACTGTAGATCAACTAAAATCTACATGCATAATGTTAGCTTTACAATTTAGAATATATTTTTAGGGATGAATTACAAATGGTCCAAGAAAGCATTTCGGTACTTGCAGCATTTCTGCATCCATTACCGAAAAAGTGTGCTAAGCAACATTGACAAGACCAATAAAAGTAAAACTTTTGTCTAAAACTTTGAAATCAGAGAAAAAACATAAAAACTAAAATCTTATTCCATGACCAGATGTTCTTGCTTAATTAGTTTATTTCCAGATGCTTGTTCATCACTAGTGAGCTAAATACAGACTGATTCCAATGACCTCTGCTGAGTCCTGGTATTTCTTTAGACATCTCTTCTTTTAACGCCAAACCTCCCTATTTTCACACAGGAATCGTGCCAATTATACCATAGCAGAATCAGCTGGTCTAAATCAACACTGCACACAACACCTTTTAACTGCTGTGGTGACACTCCGTTCAAAACGTCTGCCTCTACCTTGCACTTCAATTAGTGAATAACACTGGGATGGTTTCAAAATTCTTAGCTGTTGTGGTGCTGTTGATATTTGCAGATGAATGGGATGAAATGAGAGGGAGGTCCTTTCTATGCTCCTGTCACTGTTTGTGAGGCTGTGGATTGGAGAGGGTGATCTGCAAACACGTTGTTGACATTACGTCTGTAATGGTCTTGAGAATATTTAGTTTTTCACATGCTGGGTGAGGTGATATGGACAGGTTTAAGAGGCAAGCGGATGTTCCTGAGGTCAGCATGGAATCTGAGTCACACATTCACGAGTCTACAACAAACTGGAATATTTAACATGAAAAAATCTCTCACCTTGGTAAATACATTTGCTTGGTAACATATTTCCAACAGTTTAATTATAATAGTTTTGTGTCCCATGGGTAAAATCTGTACTGATTAATACAGCTACTGTACTTATAGGAGAGGTTCAAGATAAAACTCTTTTGTTATAAGATACAAGCACAGATGCATGTGAGCTTGGCTGCGTCTGCAGTGCTGATTGGGAGACAGGACGTCAAGGCCACAGCAGAGCCTCGCCGACATACCATCTGTCAGTGTCTGCTGTTGGCAAAGACAGATTATTTCTTGAATATGTGGAAAAAAATGACCTTCTGTTTAAGAAAACTCTCCATTGTTAATGGCTCAGGTGAAAAAAAAGGATAATTTGTTTATATTTAACACTAATTAAGGGTGATAACAAACAGCTTCAGATTGTTTGTCACGTCCACTGACAACGACAAAAGTATCACGGATGACAGCAATATAAAAATATCAAAGACAGACTTTGATGTGCCAATTCAGTGATTGCTGAGAAGCCAAGGGGTTTTGAATGCCCATAGTCCCGATAACAAAAACTGTCATCTGAAAAACTAGCATTAGTGAACTGGTTGCCAAACAGTTATTATTTACAAAACACGACAGCCACCTATTAAATCATTGAGATTTCTTCGTTTTGCCAACCTTCTACCCAACGTTGACACCTGACGATCAGAATAGATGCCAGTTTGAAGGACCCATAGACCCATCAAAGTCATTTAGAAAATCTCCTTTGGTTAGTTTGGTTTTTGATTCCTGCCTTATTCTTTACGGTTGAAGTAATAGCTCGCCATGACAAGTAGTGACTGATATTGAGAAAAACAACATATCCTACAGCTTGGCAAGTGCTTTTACTCCACAGTGGGGTACTGCTGGTGACAGTCTGACTCCAATACAACTCTTTGCTTAATTGACTGTATGAGTGTGTGTTTGGGGGGAGTGGTTGTAACATCATATGATGATAAACCGCCAAGGTGTACGCACAGTTTTGTAAACATTCCTATGTTGTAAATAAATAAATATTTATTTAGCAGACGCTTTTATCCAAAGCGACTTACAGCAAGTACCGGGACAATCCCTCTGAGGCAAGTAGGGTGAAGTGCCTTGCCCAAGGACACAACAGCACTTAGCCACAGCCGGTAATCGAACTCGTAACCTTCCGATCATGAGGCCAACGCCTCAGCCACCTGATTCTCTACGTTGTTGTAACTGTCACTTATCGCATTGATTTTAAAATCCTTTTATCTGTTTTTAAATGTCTTCACGGACTTGCTTCTCAGTATTCTGCTGTGACTTGCTTCTCTGTCAGACCTGATTCAGCCCTACGCCCCTGTGCGCTCACTAAGGTCAGCAGATCACTCCTTATTAGTGGTCCCAAAATCAAGGAGGAAACTTAGGGGGGATCGCTCCTACTCTGTCGCGGGTCCAAAACTATGGAACGCGCTGCCCCTGCACCTTAGACAGGCAGAGTCCATATCCGTCTTTAAGTCTCTAAAGACTTATCTTTTTACCTTAGCTTTTCAGTGATGTGTTGACTTTTACAGTGTACAGTGTGTTTCTATTTGTTGAGTTTTTACCAATTGTTGTGTGTTTATTACTGTGTATAGTGTGTGTCTATTTATTACATTTTTAATATTGCTATGTACTGCACTTTGGTCAACTGTGTTGTTTTAAAGTGCTATAGAATTAAAGTTGGATTGGATTGGATTGGACTGTGGGTCTGTAATGTTCTTGAGAACCTATTTTTCATGTTGATGTTTCAAGCACTGACTTTTCAACCAACCAAACATGTGAACGACCCAACACAAATAGCACTATCTTTCTCCTCTTCTCTCCGGTAGAGGAGCTCATCTTTAGAAGCAGTGACGGTGATGTGTTGAGAGTGAACACACAGAGCAATGACACCGACCTCCTGTTGAAAAACACCACCTTCGTGAGTACATGTTCTTTGGCTGCTGCTTCCTCCAGACTCCCCCTTCATGGAGGTTCTTCCGGAAGTGGCAACTCACCCGGTTGGATAGGTTTACTATCTCCCAAAAACATTCACAGTTGGGGAAGATTGTTGAGTAATACTAGATATATACAGTGGGGCCAGTGCATCAATAACGGGATAAAAGTATGTCTTTTCAACGTAAAGTTCATGGGTTGAGATTACAGAGAGTTGACATTAAAGGGTCTGTAAATTGTATTTTTACTCTAAGTATTTTTTTTAGGCAACATTCAAGGCGTCTAAGTTTTCAGTATCTCCAGATCTGAACTTTGTCCTTCTCGGATACGATGTGAAAAAGGTAAGTAACTCAGTAATATTATAAATCATACAATAACATTAACACCATTTGATTTACTTTACAGAATATCCACGAGTAGTCTAATTGAAATGCCAGTTTTTGTATAATCATCTGAATTTGAATTCCCCGCTTGAAGGCACTGACAGCAGTGTTCTGTTCTCCTGGGAGGACTTGTTTTTTTTGCAATGTGTCAATAGTTCTGCTGTGTCAACCTCAAGGATACGTCACCAAGCCATGCTGTCCGGTTTAAATGTTACACAGCCATCTCGTAAAATCACTTGATCAGTTTACTGACAACGCATTTTACTTACTTCTCCACGTTCAAAGGGCTCAAATGTAAACCTCAACCTCATGAAACAGCATTTAGTATTACCATGTAGCATTTAGCTAGTATGTTCCGATAATGAGAAGTTCAAGGAAAGGTCTCAAGGAGCTCTTCTCTAACTAAGCTGAAAATAGATTTTGAATTTATTCAACTAGATGGATTTTCCTCTTTCACAGAGCAACAGTCCTTACATGGAAGCATTTAGATGAATAGAGGAAACCCAGCACGTGGCTTTAATGTCCTGTTAAATGTTCTGTGGTGAATAGGACCTTGCTTTCAGTTTATGATGTAAAATTCAGGCCATTAACTTTTTAAGAGGCTTTTTTATAATGATTAATTATATAATTATATTATAATATAATTATATATTAATTATATATTATGAAACATTCAAACAAAACATTTTCACCAACATCAAGTTTGACCGTGATTGGCTAATTTAGTTCTTAATATTATTGTTTTATTCAAAAGCCATTCATTTAGAAGATGGCATAACATAATGTTGTTTTCTCAGTATCTACTTACAGATTCTAAACATTTGTATATATGTCATTGAGAAGTATAAATTAATCACATAATATTATGTCTTACCATGTGGACGATGGGACATCTGAAAACCAATGTAAATTTAATTTGATTTTGATCATCAAAACCGGTATCAAGACTCACATTCAATGATAATTTCTGAACCACGCATTTTAAGAACGACCCATTTCAGTCTGTTTATTTCAGTGGATTCATGTGAATTTTGTCTGGGGGTTAATTAAAACGTGGAACTTGACTAGAATGAGGCTAACGACAGGACAGGAATATAATTCAGAGACAGACAACAAAAGAACTGCAATCCAATTTCGAAACCTTCTGAAAGTTTTGTACTTAAAGTTAACAACTGGCAAAACAAAGTACTAACGTTTCCAAAAATTCTCGAAATCAAACTCTGTAATTTAAATGGGTTGGTTCGACATTCTCGTAGCCATGGTAGTTCTGGTTGGTTGCCTGTGCTACTAGCAACAACACATTACTCTGAGGACAAGCCAAAGCCCTGCTACACACACACACACACACACACACACACACACACACACACACAAACAGACACCTGCAAGCAGGGGACCAGCTGTATGCCTCTGTCTACAATAGCGCATACCAAAATGGATGTAACTCAAAACAAACAGGAAATTCAGTATCAGGCCAGCCACTCATTTGTGTTTCACTCAACCCAGTCCCCCATTTAAAGTTGTGTTGGAGGAGGAAAGATCCAGCAGGTTTGTGTAGCTCAGCTTGTCTTAATGGGGGGTAAGAGGACCATGCTGGCCCAGGCTCTTAGCTAAGGGTGGGTGTTGAGTACTAACAAGGCACAGCTAAGGTGGTCCAGAGAAAGTTTCTACCTAGCTACGTGTGCTTTTGGTCTGCTTCCTCAGTTCAAAACTCCAACTATAAATTAAACTGGTGACCACGGTGTCACTATGTGCATGTTCCTCTTAACCTACATGAGCAATAACCGCTGTGATGTTTTAGGAATTTGGTTAATAGTAGCACTGCTAAATGACAATGTGAAGAATGAGGTTAGCGCTACATCATGTAAATTACACTTCCTGTAAACAAGTAAAAAAAAGTGATCGAGAGGCTAATGTCCTTGCTTTAGATGCATTTGCATCCAAGATAAATTTCAACAAGAAGTAGAGGGTAGAATTTATGGGGATACTGTGAGATATGCTTGCGTCAGTTGTGTCAAGAATCTTGGAGGAAGACAATATTTTTCAAGGCAAACACACCCAATAAAATGGGATATATTGTTTTGTAAGTAGGCCTACTGTCCTTGATGTCACGTGGCTTTGGAGCAGCATTCTTTTTCACAAGGTACAACAGTCGGTCTCAGTGACAGAAGGACATTATTCCCTTTAAATGAATTCTGATCTTGATGATTTACATTTTTACGTTATCCTTTTCACAAGTAAATCTTGAATTTTATGACACAAGCAATGCTTTTTCAAAAGATACATAAGTCACTCTTGACCTTAAATTATTTACAATGTGAAAAAAGGTGTCTTTGTTTACAACTAAATTGCCTTTGTTCTGCAGTTTGGCCTCTATAAAAATGAAGGAAATTGCTCTCTAACGTATCCTTCGTATCTACCTCGGTACCTGTTCCACCTCTATCACATCCGAACACGGGAAGAACAAGCGCTCTCGTTTCTTTCAGCTCGTTCTTAGCGTTGTATACACGCCAGAGACGCGTGATCCGCCCGTGCTGAGCAGATAAGAGGCCGGGAGCTCTCAGGTGCGGATCTAAAGATAGAAACGGGCTGTGCGCACACTCGGAAAACTCATTATCATTGCGGTATAGAGAAGGGCATTTGTTATACCTCCTGTCTGAAAGGACAACAGCCCCCCCCCCCCCCCCCACCACCCCCACCCATATCACAAGGTCTATCTTTCTTTGCGTCCACAGTAAAATTGTTGAGACCAAGTCTTGTCTATACGATCCGGCATTAATCTGAAAACAATCCCTACTACAAGAATGGAGTGCGCATTTTGTGAGAAAGCATAATGGGAAATAACATAGTGGAAGGAACGTATTAAAGTCCTTTCGATAACATATTAAGACCCAATCCCCAGACTATTTAGGTTTAGTCGTTTAACAGATGCTCTTATGCAGAGCGACTTACATCCATTTACAGGGACATTTCCCTTGAGGCGAGTAGGGTGAAGTGCCTTGCCCAAGGACACAACGTCATGTTGGCACAGCAAGGGATCAAACCAAGGACCTTCTGATTACTATCCCAACACCCTCACCGCTCAGCCACCTGACTCCCAAACATATTTAGATTGTTTTCATGTTTTGAGACCTTACAGCCCCACAAGAATGACTCTTGGAGTTGTTTGAAGAATAGAAGGTTCAAATATGGCATAGCCTAGATGCAGTAGATATTTCTAAATCCCCCTGTTGATTATAGCCTTTTATATTAATTCACAGTCACAACCATGATCTAGCAACAGCTAATAGTATGGTCTAGCTGTATGAAGAGGACAAGATCCTGCTATGTTTACACCGAGAATGTAAAGAAGGATAAGGTCATAATTTCCAGACGCTGCCTGGTGAATCTGCCTCACAGTGTCTCAGATGAAAACGACCATGTTGGAAAAACGGGGTGTCCCTGAACGTGGGCCTTTGTTTGAAGCTCCCAAGCTCACCATCCTCATTACAGCCTAGCGGTACTGCAACAACCACCTCCAGAGTTGATATCTGGGCCGATATCCAATGTGAATATATCAGTGACCCCAGTTTCTGTTGTCCAGGGAGGACTCTCTGAGAGTAGGGGGTACTGTACACTTCATGTCACTGTGGAAAAGGTTTCGGACAGAGTCATCCGGACACTTTTTTTCAAAATCAAGACATTTAGACCCCATTCGGAGGTCATTCTCAATCAGACGCTTCAGTTACAGTACTTCAGTAACTTCATAACACTGAAACATCTCACAGCTTGATAGGTGTAATGTTATGCTTCTGCCTTTGAATGAACGAAGGCATTGCTTCAAGACGACTGGCGCAGCGTACTGTGCACGCAGCATCCGCGTCATGTGATGCCCCCCCCCCCCCCCCCAAAAGTCGCTTTTGTTTGGGCAAAAAGGCTCGTTGACGGTTCAGGATGAGGGTCATTTTTGCGGTGGTGTAGTGTTGGGATTTGTAGAGGATGTTGGTGGGGTGCAGATAGCATAGTGTGCAGAGGACTGATCTGCTCTGAGATGGGCTGAGCAGATGTGTTCATCGTCACTGAGACAGGAGCGCTCCATGGAGACTGATGACCTGTCTCTACATCCGCGTCTCCCTCCGCCTTATGAATCCATCATAATGCAGCTACCGTTATGCAGCATGATGCGGTGTCCTGGTAGCTGGTGTTCGAACTTGGACGATGATGTGATTTGTTCCTGCGTAATCAGAAGGGGACAAGAGGGATGGAGGCGTGGAGGTGGCTGTGTGTTTGGAATGCGTGCTGCATCATGCTGTGCTATGTGTTGGTGTGTGTGCAGGATTGTGTCCCAGGGGTGTAAGACATTTAAGATCTGGCTCCATCTCTTTGTTTATACACAGTAAATTAAGCAAGCTTACATGTTCATAGGCGTGGTGAAATGATATCAAAACAACAACTGTATGCTATAGGCCAATTACAGTTGTCATCAAAATTGTTGTTCTTGAAGCCAACATATTATTACGTAGGGTACATTTGAAAAAAAAAAACGCAATTTCAGGTGACATAGTACAATACATGTAGCAATAAGCTAAAGGTATTCGCTGGCTAGAACATATTGAACCCGAGATGTAGAGAGCCACATTTTCAATATCCACACATTCATCCAAAGAAAATGTCATTGCACAGCTTTTTCGTCTGTGAAAATTGACATTCAAAGCATGAGAAACGTTTTAAAGTGCTTCATTGTAAAGTATGTGGCTGGTTATAAACGAAAAAATTATTTGAGTCTAATTTTTGATTCGTTATTCCTCTTTCTATAGGCTTGAAGTGCTCCACATTCATCATGTTTTACCCAACAGCTACCATCATGCTCGTCAGACACCCACTTTCGCCTTCGCCATCTAACTTTATAACAAAACACCAACAAACTTTTAGAATGTTCTGATCTTTACGACTCTCTATTCCTCCCTCATGGTTTAGCTGTCTGTGTTGACAGGCTTATCAAAAAAATCATCAATTATCAAAGTGTCAGTTGAATAAACAAGATGGCAGTTTGACAGAGGACAATTCTGTTTTCGTAGTCAGATTCCGGTGAGTCACGCAGGCGAGGATCAGATTAAGACTGAAGGCTGCTGGCCAGGCACACTTCATATCCACAGGCAGTTGAGCTTCAGTTAAAGCAACTGGAACGCCTCTTTATTTTGTCAGTGTGCTCCTGAGTCCATTGTAATATTGTTATGCAAATACAATCTCTGATTGTCAGGCAGAGCCACTCAACTATATGACCATTATCTCTACAGATGAGGAAATCCAATGTTGGTGAATGATTATTTTATGATAATGTCCTTTTTTATACGACCATCCACTGGAAGTGAAAGGTTGTCTATCCACTGTCTATCTTCGACTTTGAGTGTAATAACCTCTTTACCATAAAATGGCCCCAAATAAATATTTTAACAAACACGTTCATTCTTTTTAGGTTTTATGGAAAATAACAAGAATTTTTTTTAGAGAAATTCAACCCTAAATGCAACCACAACAAAAAAAACAACCATAACTCTAACCCTAGCCCAACCCAACCCTAACCCAAAAGAAGTACAACTTAATTGTTTTCATTTTTATTCTGTATTATTTTATTCAAGGTGTTCCAGCAATCCTTTCTTGCATCCTACTTGATCTACAATTTACATACCAGGTACAGGAGATTTTGCTTTCAGGCTTACAGCAGCATTGTTATCATCTCATACATTTACTTTGTAAATATGTAATTATTATGATTGACAGTTCTGTTTGAAAGTTGATATGCGACAGTTTACATCAATAATGGCTTGTTTACTCAACTGCCAAAAAGGCAAAAAAACATACGAAGAAAACCCATCACCAACATTAAAATGAACTAATATTGAGTTCAATAATCATATAGTAAATTGCTTTCAGTAATTCCAAAATAATTTTCAGAGTGTTCCTAGAATGCACACACAGTTTACATATCCAAGGTCAGCACTAGTGACATGAGTTTGTTGGATGTGGTGGACTCAGGAGTTGACATTATGGTGTTTGTGTTTGATCCAGGGAGGTGAGAGAGCTGAACCCTCCGGAGGTGTCGGACTCCATCCTGCAATTTGCTTCCTGGGGTGTCCGGGGTCAGCAGCTGGTGAGTGGGCTACTTCTGGGGTCAGAGAGGCCCCTGGTCCCCAGGGCTGTGGTGCAGGGGCCGTTCCTGAGGTCAGAGAGGCCCCTGGTACCGTACGTAAATGTGTGTCATGATGCCTTACTGTACCGTGTGTAGTCCTGGACGACACTGCTGACAGTTCAACACTTGCCTGTTTATGCTTTGCATTTCGAAAGTGTTTAACAAGAACTATATTCTGCTTTTGAAGATCCTGCCAGCTGCAGATGCTGTTTGAAGCACGTATCCTCACAGTGTTACGTGTGGAGATCCATTCTCTCGTTTAGTCTGAATCAGACAGCTTCCACTGAGCGCACACTGCTGCCTCTTAAATACAGATTGACAACATAAATATTAGGCCTCATCTTCACAGAGGCGATAGGCGCAGCCATCCGTTACTCTACCATCTATTTGGCTGGATAAATAAATGGCAAGTCTTCCAGATGGATTGGTTTTAGGAGAAGGAGGGGGGGGCGGGGGTTAGGGAGCGGGGGTTGAAGTCCAAGCTCTAATATATTGTAAGTGGTTGTCAGAATGACAATCTAGGGTAACAATGCTAACACATACTATTGAATCCCTGCGGAGGTAATGCAAGTGTAAAATGTCTTGTTTCACAATGCAGACTTGTGTGACATTGTTGTAATGTAATACTGCTGGTATAAAACATCATTGAGAAACCCCTACCCAAAGGTGAACGTTGATCAAAGCATGCTAAAGGAAATCCAACAACAGTATTATTTATTAAACTGTTGCTACAAAACTGTTTTCTACCGTATCTTTCTTTGTAAGTAAAACTCCCACCCAAACAGTATTAAACATGGAATAATCGTTTCATTATTTCTATAAGCGTAGACATGCAAAGTAATTAACCATTCGAAAGCATATTTATCTACTTCCCACTCTATTTATACCTGCACCTCCAGCGTAATACATTACCAGGAAGCCCTGCAGCGGAGTGTGTTTCTGGCAGTGACAGAGAGGGCTTCATTATTCATGAGCATCCTCTGCATATTTGTCTATGTTATCACTTCAGATGAGCTCATTATTCAAACGGAATCCTCCGTGTGCCTGTGCGGCGTGCGCCCATCAAGCCAAACCCTTCTTGGGGTCTGTCTTCTTCCTACAGGAAATGCATTACGTCAATGTTCATTTCAGCAGTGGGAAACTGGGGGGGGGGGGGGGGGGGGGGGGGGGGGGGGGTTGAGCGGGGATGGACTTCTTGGTGATTTTCTATAACCTTCCCCACAGCAATTACTCTTGACTTTGCAAGATACATAGTAAATTCAAGTAGAATAATACGTATGTTGTGTTAGTGAGTTTCACTCATCAGTATTCTATCAAACTCAACAGCGAGACAAAAACAACATCCCTGACACCAGGGTTGGACTGGAACAAAGGGGCACTGGACTGTACATGACCATGTGACCCATCTGTCCTCAGGTGTATGTGATCATGTGACCCATCTGTCCTCAGGTGTATGTGATCATGTGACCCATCTGTCCTCAGGTGTATGTGATCATGTGACCCATCTGTCCTCAGGTGTATGTGACCATGTGACCCATCTGTCCTCAGGTGTATGTGACCATGTGACCCGTCTGTCCTCAGGTGTATGTGACCATGTGACCCATCTGTCCTCAGGTGTATGTGACCATGTGACCCATCTGTCCTCAGGTGTATGTGATCATGTGACCCATCTGTCCTCAGGTGTATGTGACCATGTGACCCGTCTGTCCTCAGGTGTATGTGACCATGTGACCCGTCTGTCCTCAGGTGTATGTGACCATGTGACCCATCTGTCCTCAGGTGTACGTGTTTGAGAACAACATCTATTACCAGGCGGACGTCACAAGTAGCTCCTTGAGACTCACGTCTTCTGGACGCGAAGGGGTGGTCTTCAATGGCATCTCTGATTGGCTGTATGAGGGTAAGACACAGTGACGGCTACCATGAGATCACTAGAAGAAGGGACGGACAAATTGTTGTGTTTTTGTGTGGTTGCTGTTCAAGAGGTCATAGATTTAAATTTTCTTTGGATAAAAGTGTTTGTGAAATGCTAAATGGCAATATAATAATTTTTTTCATCATTGTGTATTTACACCTACAGTGTCACTGGTAGGATGGCAACAAAGTGATACTAAGTACAAAGTGTTAGTGTGGTCAAACTCATGTGACCACCATTAAGACAGAAGTACAGGTACTGCATCATGATAACCCTCTGTCCAGACCTCCCTAGACAGGGAGGAGTTCCCTAGTTCCTTCCTGCCTGGAAAATGATTTATTACTTGCATAATCTGTTTTAGAATTAATATAATGAGAGCCAATGAGGTGGTGATCAACAACATGGGCCTCTCCAGCTGCTACCTCCAGTGCATTAGGGCATTTAATGTAATTGATTCAACACTGCCCACTATAAAGCAATTGGAGCTCAGTAATACACATTCCCAGAATTGCCTGCAACTACAAAATCCAGAATATCAATTTTGAACAATTACTTGAGCATGTTTGATAAACTTATACAGACACTCCACAAACAATCAATCCTTTTCAATAATGGACTGTTTGACTGACCTGTTGAGGTCTGTTATTCTGTGTTCTCCTCAGAGGAAGTTCTACATTCTCCGGTGGCTCACTGGTGGAGTCCAGACGGCACTAGGCTGGCCTACCTCTGCATCAACGACACGCTAGTCCCCAACATGGTCCTTCCTCGCTTCACTGGCGCCCTGTACCCCCGGGGCATGCAGTATCCCTACCCTAAGGTAACCAACCCTGCCTCACAAGCTTGATTTGGATTTAAAAGCTGACTGAAAAGTGACTTCCTGATTTACTAAGGCTGTCCTCGCGATAATTATGGCACACATTTTTTTAAGTTGACTTGAGATAACTCATTCAGAGTAAAAACTGCGCCGGTGTGCAAAGTTTTCTTTTCTGTGGGAGAAATCTCCATGCTCATTGTCTATCATTCTAACGTAAAGACCATAGTTAACATGCTCAGAAGCGGAATGTACACCTCTTGTTGAGCTGGCTGAGGATGGATGGTCCTTAGATAAAGCATGTGACCTTCAGCAACAACGATAATGTGTAGCTTAGAAATCTCCACTGGATTTATATGGAGGAGTCCACCATCAAAAGACATTTATTATGACTACAACCTCCAAAGACTTGGCAGGACTCTGCAAAAAGATACAGCTTCATCACATCACAGGTGTAATAAATTATGCAAACAGAGCTGGCTCTTTGCCATTGATATTTTTCTGCCTTGGTAGGATAGTTTTTTCTTGTTTTATTCATATCGATGTTGACTGGCTTCCTTTGAAGAACACTGCAGTTCGTCTCAGTAGGCCAGAGAGAGAAATGTGCTGCGATGCACAGTGGTAAAGGGAGGTAATACCCTCACTCCCCCTGATCTCTTACTGCACCAGCCTGCTCCCTGAGCGAAGGGTGGGGGGTCAGATCTGGTAGTCTCTTTATCTCTGTCGGACTGGGAGGAGCCAGAGAGAGAGAAAGAGAGACGAAAGGGAGAAAGAGAGCAACAGACACTGAGAGAAATAGTAAGAGGGAGGGAGGGCGGGAGGGAGGGAGGGAGGGAGGGAGGGAGGGAGGGAGGGAGGGAGGGAGGGAGGGAGGGAGGGAGGGAGATTTAAATAGGGAGAGATAGTGAGAGAGAGACAGGAAGAGAGGACAGACTGAGGGAGTGCAGCCAAGTAATAAGACTCACCAATGCTTGATTGTGTCATGCGCCACACGTCACGCACACGCATATAAGCATAACAGGAGGAGGCAGAATGATGTCAGGGAAGTTGATGAAGAAGGAGTTTAATTGCCTTCTCCCTCCTCTCCTTTCAGAAACAGCAGCTCTCTCGACCCATCATGCCGTGCTCCAGTGATATGCTGTTGTACACAGTCTGAATCACAAATACTTATTAGTTAGTGCAGACCATACGCTGTGGCCTTAATACATTATTATGTCATTACAGCAGAGCCATCCAGAGACACGATCAGGACAATTAAGTAGTATAGCTGAGGATCGTCAAGGAGGCAAAAGGAATCGGCGCAAGTAAAACCCCAAAGCTTAGATGTTATCAGGACGATGTGTAATGTGACAGTACTCTGGCCATTGGAGGGCTGATGAGGTTTTACAAGGGGCAGGACCTGAAGAGGACCTGAAGAGTCAGGAGGATGGCCCCTCAGGTCACATAGAGCTGCACTGCTGTTACACACTCATAATATCCTCTGTCCAGAATCTTGAATGCTAAGTACTTCTGTCAGCAAGCGATGCCTTTTATGTGGAGCACGCTGGAGAGTTTGACTGTCAGAAGAGGTTTGCGTGCTGTACGTGACTCGCCGTCTTTAAGGGCTATTAAGGGCATGTCGTGTGCATGTTTGAGACGTGACAGTAGATGCTTCCTGCTGCGTTTTAGATGGGACAGGTCAACCCTACGGTAAAGATCTACATCGTGACGATGGATGGAGGCTCTCAGACCATCGAACTGCAACCTCCTAGCAGTCTGGAGAAGAGGTATCCATCCGTTTCCTCCTGCCATGTGAAAAGGGCACAGCGGTGAGATGTTGGCCTTCGTGCAAAAATGATATACTTTGGCTAAGAGTTGGGATTTTTGTGGTGCCTTTAGTGAATACTACATCACAATGGTGACATGGGTGACAGAGGAGAGGGTAGCGGTGCGCTGGGTGAACCGAGCCCAGAACACATCGATCCTGTCTCTGTGTGACGTCAACATGGGGGACTGTGTCAAGGTGAGGAGCAACACATCAAACCAACACCAGCTGGTTTATGTGACTTTAATGCGTAGCGTTGCTCAATTTAAGGAGTTGTGATAATCTGAGTGTTAATTACAAAATACACTGTATTTTCTTCTGAAAGAAACACGTGATGACTTCAGAGAAGTGGCTCGACAGCCAGGTGAGGAGAACACATTCATGGCTTCATTAGCATCTTCATTAGTATCTTCTTTAACATCGCTAGTGTTGTATCTAACTGGCACTACTTTAGTGTTGAAAGGAAACTCGTGAGACAAATGCTTGATTCCAATGTAATGTACTCATTGTACATTGTAAATTGCACTCATTTAGGAAACATAAACACAGTGTATTAACTGATTGGGTTTCTCATCAGAATGAAGTGCCAGTTTTCTCCAACGATGGAACAACGTTCTTTCTGACCGTGCCAATAAAACATGGAGGACGTGGGTCTTTCAGACACATCGCCATGATGTCTGACCAGGTAGGAGACTGGTTCACCAACGCAAACAAATCACAGATCAAGGTGAGGAATAACGTGGCGTAACGCTTCCAACCATTGTTTTAAAAGTCAGGTTCCCAAAACATGTGTTTGACTTGACTCTTTGTTTTTTTCTGTCCCTCCTCAGGTCAAAGGTGAGGAGGTTAACATACGGCACCTGACCTCAGGGAGTTGGGACGTGGCCCGAGTCTTAGGGTACGACGAGACGTCAACCACAGTGTGAGTAGCATCGTCAGAGTACTTGTTCAGGTTGCTAGGCGTGCTCAAAGCACACAAACAGGAACCGTGGGCAGAGAGAGAGCTGTCAACACTGAGCGAACGATTTGCCTCCAAACAGCCCTTTCAAAACCCTTCACAAAATGTTGACACGATAAGTGCATGTTTTGACGAAGACGCATGCTGAGGCTTGAATATCCTTGAGTATAAAGTTGCACAGTTGTCATTGGAGTGTCTTTGAAGCTGGACTAAGAACAGAGCAGGCCGTAGTTTTTTACCCATGTGAGAAGTTTTCCCTTTAAAGTGATGTGTCCAAATACAGCGGAGTGATTCTATAATTAGGGGTACATTTCAGAACAGTTGACAGGAGTAACACAGTTGACAGGACACATTAGGGATGTGTAGAATAGTTGACATGTAACACAGTTGACATTTCCTAAATTCTTGGCCTTTGTGCTAGCTAAAGATGTTGAAAATGTCACCACATGACCATGATCAAGTCATATTTCTGTGTGCTATATTCCATTTTTGTCATTAAAAAAATCTCAAATAAGTACACAAGAAAAGGTTGATAACACAGTTGACGAACAATCCACTCCATGTGTAGACAATAATTTTGAATTATTATAAATAATAAAAATAATACAAATACAGTTATTATAAACATGTATTTTATTGTTAAGTTTTAAGAGCAAACTTGACATTTAAGAAATCGGACAGCACAAAAACTGCAAATTCCAATATACAATTAACATTTTTTTCAAAATAAATTATGGAACCTGTTAACTTTTAGTATTAAATGAAAGAGGAATATCATCCAATATCAAATTGGTCATTGTTTGAAATAATGACCAATAATATTTGGTAAAATTGACAAATGCACCCCATGGACTTGAAATGTACCCCTAATTATAGAATCAATCAGCGGACAATTGTGTTGCGCAAAAACAACCCTCATCACACGATATTCCTTCCTGTGCAGTTATTTCCTCAGCACTGAAGGCGGCTCTACACAAAGACACCTGTACAGGCAAGTATAGTATGCAGATCCGAAACATAGAGGTTTAGATTCAAACAATAGTAAGTACTTCAAGATACATTTACTGTGTGGGAAGACAACAGCTGTTTGCACTACCTGGCTGTACTAAATATAATACTTTGCGAAACACACCATGTCAAACAGGATTGCTAATGACTATAATCTCTCAACAGTTATATATATATATATGTGTGTAATAAATAAATAAATCCCACTTCTCATTCAATAGAGTTTCAAGCGTGGATCCGTTTCGTCGTGAATGTCTCACCTGCTCCCTGTTCAAACCCCAGTGCTCCTTTTACGACGCTGTTCTCAGCCCAGACTATCAACATGTCCTGCTGGACTGCAGAGGTACAAGTTCAGTTCAGTTTGTTACCGCATGTCTGCATGCTGAATGCTGGTTACTTCACCATGTGGCTGGTGAATACTGATCATTTCTTGACTCAGACCTCCCAAATACTGCAGAATTGTGGTTCTCCTGATATGCTGGACTTTCTATATGCACTATTTCAACGTTGTTTCGGATGATAAGACTTTTATGTTTAATGAGTGAAATGTAAAATGTTATGAATCACAGTCAAAGCATAGCACCAATGTCGCTGTTGTTTACGTTCAACTTTGTGTTCCTTAACAAATCCTGTCAAATCGATGAAGACATTTGTTATATGCTTGTTCCCCTCTATTCAGGACCTGGAATCCCTCAAACTACTCTGCATAACCTGAACGACATGTCTAGTAAGTACTTTTAAACTAACACTTTTTAACATGTCAATGCTTTAGGAGTATAAAGTTACTATGTGTCTTGTGACTGAATGGCAGCATTTTGTTTGTATTGTGTTCAGGAAACCCTTTTTATTTTTCAAAACATTTACAATGCACAGCTTTAACTACACTCAGAAGTGTAGTTATAAGTGCAACTACACAGGCGGACCAATTAAAGAACTGTAACGTACTTCAATTGTGCTACAATGTGCTTCAGGGCTTCAAGGACTAGTGTCTAGGGACTCTGGAGCAGATAAATGATAAGCTATTCTGTTTTCTGCTGCCAGAGTGATGTTGATTAATTCCCTCATTAAAGTTGCATTGCTTTATCCTCTGTGGACCTACTACAAATGCATATAGCTGAATCAGTTCCCATGTAAATTGATCCTCATTTGTGTGGTGGTTGTTTTATTTTTTTTCCCTCTAAATCTGATTCTATTGAAATGGAGGGGAGGGTTTAGATATAATGAACAGTCTCAATAATGTAATTAACTTTAATAAACATGCCTATTAAATTGATTTATGGTATAATTATGCTAACACTGGAGTGTGTTTTGCTGTTGTATTGGTTTACAATGTGACGTAAGGGAGGATTCTGAGTTTGTTGTTTTTTGTGCTTGTGTTGTTTACAACCAGTGGGTCCTTCATTATGTACTTGGGCATGTATTGTCTGCTGTTAATCATTCACATACTGTGTTCTGCTGTTTTGACAGTCTCTGTCTGCTTACAATAATGAACATCTATTGGCTGTTTGCTTATTTTTCTCTATTCACAACGACCTCTGTCCTTCAGGCCTCAGACAGACATGGCTGCTACAGAACTACATTATTAAGTTGAGCTGTTTGTTAAACTCTCTCCAGTCAGCTGGTGGCACATTTTTCTTATTTCTTTTTGGGAATAGAACGTGCCAGTTTGGAAGTGAACCAAGCCTTAAGAGATGCCTTGCTGTCTCGAAATGTACCGAGGAGAGAGATCCGGATTCTGCAGCTGAACCGCTTTGGTACAGTGTGATAAACCAATGGTCTTGTGCACAAAACACCTTTTTCTTTCTTTTCCCCTCCCTCCCTCCTCTCCCTCCATCACCCCCACATCTCTTGACCTCTCTAACTCCCATCAGAAGCACCATTGGCTTTCTTCTTACTGCAGATATCAACATCTTCCACCGTATCATTCCTGCTAAACATGCACATGGTGTCCTCATGCACATGGTGTCCCCACATCAGAGACAGCCCCACACATTACCTGAGGGTGTTTTGACCTGCAGAAAAGCTCTGGATCAGACCCCAAAACACCCTCCTATTTCAGATGGATTTTAAGACCTGAATGTCACAATGAATGTGTCTATACATAATAAACAGATTTGGGGATGAATACAAATAAAGAACAGGTGCACAGATTTGTGTGGTGATTGGAAATTTGTTTAGGAGTAAGACTCATGCCAATCCACTGAATTTATCAGAAGCACCATATGGTTTAGATAATCCTGGCTTTCAAAGCCAATGTAGATATATTATTTTAGCCCCCCCCCCCCCACCCCCAAAAAATATGTTGCCACACAAACCTTTAGTTATAGTCAATTCTTGATCTATGCCTCTTCTCGTCTTATACTGTCACTTGACAGTTTGGTTGATTCAATTAATCTGTAGATTAAGAAATCATTTTAACGGGACAGGCACACAGAGCAGTTTCTGTTCAGTGTAAATGGGTTGTTTTGTAATCTGAAGTGTAACAGCATAATAAACCCAAAAAAGCGATTTGCGGAAGCGTTATATAGTTCATTGACATTTTCTAAAATTGTTCATGCTTTTCTATGTAGGAAGGACAGAAAATGTAGACCCATGAATCAATTGATCATTAATCATAATAATATAATTGTTCAAACACCACCCTTCATTGTTCCAACTGTTTTAATGTGCCAATGTTGTTAAATGAGCCTTAAACTGATGCTGATTGGTGTGTCACCAGCCCTCCCTCTGGAGTTAACCCTGCCAGCGGATTTCGATGAGACCGCTCAGCATCCACTTCTGCTTATCCTGTAAGTGTCACTCTGTAAACCCTCTCTCTGGGAATGGCTAACTGAGAGTCAAGAGTTTTTTTTTTTTGTTATCTGTTTTCATTGCGACAAATCGTTAGTTTGTAAACCCTTATCATTTTCTGATATTTGTTTGTTTACTATATCCTGATTTGTCAGATTTGTCAAAGCATACTTGAACTTCCTTACAAAGCAGTTTCCAACAAAAAAAAAGAAAAAAAAAGCTTCCTTTCCAAAAAAATTCTTCTGAGTGTTTGTGGTTGTGCGCTCTGCCAGTGACGGCTCCCCTGGTGGCCAGGCGGTGAGTGACCGCTACCAGCTGGACTGGGACTCGGTGCTGGTCAGCTCTGACAGCGTGATCGTGGCTCGTCTGGACGGCCGGGGCAGTGGCTTCCTGGGCCACAGGATCCTGCATGAGGTCCACCAACGTCTGGGGACCGTGGAGGTTCAGGATCAGATCGCAGCTGTCGAGTATGTAGACTGGATGAGAAACACACTCTGTTCACCCCCCTGACCTGGTCAAGGAACTCTTTGAAGCACCTTTCTTGGTTTTTGTAACAAAAAAACATTATATTGACGTACTTTTGTGGAAATCCATTTAGTTTGCACAACCAAACATCCAATCCTCTTGACAGATACCTGTCAGAGCTGCCCTTTGTTGATGGAAGTAAAATCGGAGTTTATGGGAAGGTGAGAAGCCTAATTTATTTGTCTAAATCTATATTTTAACGTTTATCCAACATTAAAATGTTTTCCTCTTCTGCCATCCCTCCTCCTCGTCCTCCAGGCCTATGGAGGCTTCCTCAGCTCAGTCATGCTGCTCTCCCACAGCTCCATGTTCAGATGCGGGGTGTCCGTTGCTCCCGTCACCGACTGGAAGCTTTACGGTAAGACCTCCGACAAGATGGGGAAGGACTCTGGAGTCAGCAGTCCTCCTTTTTCACTTCAAGTCCTCTCCGGTAGAGGATACAGGTGAATGACTCAGATAAGGTCATAACGTCCAGACATTTCCAGCACGCTGATGTGCTGTCAAGTTGTTGACAACTGTACCATTCAGGGAAGATGGCTCCGCAGACTTACAATCTGCTTACTGATCGTCAAACTGCTGTTTTGATAAGACGTTAGCTTGTCCTATGAATGCTCATTCTTACTTTTGTTTTGAATCTTGAGAACAGAGATACAAACGAAATAAGTGCTATATATCTTTCAAAAAAATATACTTTTTGTTCAGAGTTCTGTAAAATATTTTTAAATCTCCTTTGTTGTTGGTTGTGTGTGTGTATTCCTCACTGAAGGTTCAGCCTTTACTGAGCGCTACTTTGGATTCCCAGCTAAGGAGGATAGCAAACACCAAGTAAGACAGACTTTCAACGTCTTTTTGAATGCTGAAGGGTGGACAGAGAAGTCTCCTTGAAAAGGGATTTCTTGTCATTGTGACATTAGCAATCTCTACATTAATAAGCAACAAATTCTACAATTTCAGTCTAGACAGCTGAAAGAACAAGAATCTGCATAAATACAGCATGTGAAAGGAAGCTTTAGAAGTTCACAATTTTCTTGTCTTTGTAAATAGAAATGGTTTGAATTGCCCGTTTTATACATACTTGTCACTTCTTCTGCAACAGATCTCCAGTCTGCTTTCTAACATCACTGGAACGAGTCACCCAAAGTTTCTTCTTATTCACGGCACAGCAGATGGTGAGTACAGGCTACAGACATTACATTCTGATTGTGCTTGAGGTGTTTCTGTGATGATGTCCCAAACAGACCATTTATCCTTCCATTTCCAGTTTGAAGTCAAGAAAAGCATATTTAGATCTTAAAAAATCATAGTAGTTAAAAAATAAATAAAGTTTAACTTTGAATGCCAAGCCAGTAGTATACTTTGAAGAATTATACATTTTTAATGTAATTCTCTTGTGCTGTGGTTCACTGAAGTGTGTCTTCTTGGCACGACTCAATTCATGTCCTGTCTTTATCAAAAGGATTCACTTAAATCTTCTCCAGCTCAAGTCTTCTGGGATAAAAATGTGTCTTGCCAGGACCTGATGATTCAATTACCATTATCTCTTTCAGCCACTGTTCACTTTCAGCACTCTGCAGAGCTGGTGAAGCTGTTGTCGGTATCAAACATTAACTACACTCTGCAGGTGACTGCCTCAGCCTCTCGTTCCTCTGCCTGTTTCATTACATTTTCCTGACAAAGGGAGGCCTTTGTAATACATTCATAATTCAAACTGACCTCCCTCCTCTGCCTTAAATCATTTATTATTTCAGATTTGACAAAGTACAAATGGTTGCCTACTGTGGGACGCTAAACCTGCCCTTAGGATATCAATATTTTTTTATTTTATATTTTTTGTCATCCTTTTATTTCCTTCTGATAAGCGTTTGTGGTGACAAACAATTCAAAGTAGACAAAGAAGCTGCTTGGAATAATAATAGGTTGTTGTAATGAATACAGTGGTCTGACTCAAACTAGGCTTTTCATTTAATCTGCAAAAGCCTAATGGATACATACTCTTAAACTGTCGTAGCAAACACTTTCAACACCAACCGTGACGCACTTTAAATGCGATGCTGTAAACTTTCGATATGGAAAACGTCTGATCCAAACGTCTTTTCTTGGCTGCCTAGATCTTTCCAGATGAAGGTCACCACATCTCCCCCGGGAGCCGACACTACCTGTTCAGTTCTCTCCTCACCTTTTTCCGCCAGTGTTTCGAGGAGGAGGTGCCTGCGGTTCCGTCATCGAAGGAGGAAGATTAATCAAAATTTGCATCGAAATCGTTAAACTGAGAGCAGCTTAGCAGCTCCGAAGTTTGCTTCTTTCTCGTTGCCTGGCGACCTCCTGAGGGGGGCGGGGTCAGCTTGGGAGAGGGGTCCACACTTGGCTGTGACTGACTGCCAATTACAGGAATGGGCCAATAGAAGATTAAAGTTTTCTTTTTTCTCTCTCCAAGTATTATTTTTTAGTTCCTGGCATTGAAGAATGGTGGATGGAGAGGAACTTTTGTTTCTTGTGTCAGAAAAGTGGAGTAATGTGGTGTGGTTGGATGTTGAAGGATGTTGATGGAAGTTGAAGAGTGCCATGTTGAGATGATTTCCTTGTGAACCCAGTGAACTCTATGTCATTGTTTAACACAATTGTCTACATGTGGTCATGGTGTGACAGAGACAACGTATTTATTTTTCCATTTGAGTACAGTTGTTTTAGGCCTTCTGTAATTTACTGTGAATATTTAAATATTTCTATTAACTCTGTTCCACTGCACTTACAGCACATTTTCATTAGATGTTCAATCTCTACAGGTGCCTTTCTGTCTATGTTTTCACCTCAACATTCAGTAATAAAGATGCATTTAGTGTTAAAGTCCAAAAGAAACATTCAGCAATAAGTAAGTGAGGATTTGAAAGCATATCTACTACCAAGACTGTCTTGGTTATCATTGGTGTAAAATACCATCACACTCCTTCAGATGTGAATTAATTGAAAACAGAATTATATTTACTATGCTTATTAATCTTTAAAACTTCATATCCAAAGATAACAACAGACACTATGTTCAACTAGATGTTTATGATTTGATCCAAAAAATCCTACACTGGCATTCTCAGGTTTAAACTGTACAAATCAGGGTAACACTCAACATAGACAAGCAGAAAAGAAAAGTCCTGACATAACTTTTTTATAAAGTTAAGAGTTGTGTGGCTATAAATTTATTGTGCATAATGTGAAATCCTGTCAATCTGATTGCCCAGGATAGTTCAAGAACCCCAAATACTAATGTCCAAAACTGTAATTTTAGTAAATCCTCATTCAAATAAGATGAATTTGCTACATACCATTATTTGTATTAGCGATATAGACACATTGACCAATATGTACAATATAGGGTGCCCAAGGTAAACTACATTTGTATACTTGGTACATGCATATTAAACATTATTACAAGCTCATCTTTTTGCCTCTTTTTTTTGTTTTAAAACTGAGACAACTAGAAGCTGTAATTGAATGTCTCTTATAGATTAAACTTCCATGGTAAAAAAGTTTCTGGATATTAACAGCTGATGTTAAAAGTGTTCCCAATCTTCACAGTAAAAATCCAGTTTTCCTGTCATATTTCCTCATTTGCAATATAAAGACCCAGCTGGAAGGGCAGATTCTGTTTTTGATGAGGTGTCCACATCTGGTTTGCCAATATGGCTCCACATATCTAAATCTTCTCTTCCTTTACACTCTCCCCACCTTTTCACTCTCCCCTTCTCTCTCTCTCTCTTATAGTATTCCCATGCAAAAATGAACCTCTGTTGGTTATAAGGTTCCGGTGAAAGGACCAATGAACTCTAATCTAATTTCTGCCAACATAATTGAACCATTAACCTCTTTTGACAAATGGCTTCAAGCAAGAGTCCGAGACTGAGTGTAATATAAATTCCCTTGTACACATCAATATCATGTATTCAGTTTTCTCCATGTTTTTATTTATTTATAATCATCACTAGAGGACAATCACAATAACCCAAACCCCGCCTCCCGCCTCTTTAAAAACAACCAAAAGAACAGGAGCAAGCATTACAAAATCCATCTTAGAAGAAAACAACCGCAAACAAAGGGAAACTGAAAGACTTACAAGACATCCAGGTCAAATCCATCCTTCTCCTCAGACTAAACTATCCATGAGATCTGACATATCTCAAAAATATATGTATGTACACACTCTGCTGTACAAAATGCGTCAACACTTCAGGAGTCCCCTGTAGACATGCAAAACACCTTACTCAAGCCCTGCTTCCAGAGAGATGTAGGTCTTTGTAACCACTTCCTACATACAGGACTTATAACTTATCTATGAACCTGACATTACAACAGACATAAACCGTCTTCAAGACGACACTATGGTATCTTGTGCCTCAAAGACCTGAGTGGACACAGGTCAGCGTGATGCTGCAAATAGCTGCTGATGTCATGGTACACTCTAATGCAGAACTTTATAAGGCATCGCACATGTCTACGAAAGGCCCCTGTACCATAAAACATGATCAAGGACGGATCTTTTTCTCGAAAGCAACGATTAGACAGGATTGGATGGGAATTGCACTTTTTCTTGGATGTTACAGTCATGATGCGGCCTACGTTTTCCGAAGATAAAAGAGGAAGAGAGGATTGTTTCCTTGTGCCACGACAAGAGGGGTGAGGTGGACAGAAAGAGGGGTGAGTTCAGTCAGGGTACATGTGTGTGAGCGTCTCTCTTCCTGGTGCCTGGCACAACAGCAGACTAACGTGGTGAAGGCGTGAAGCTGAGGAGGACCATGCAGTCCTTGGAGTTCCTTGGAGGTGGAAGCCTGGCTGAGGAAGCAGCAGGCCTGTGTGCTTCACCGAGAGAGGGATCGCCTCAAAGTTCAAAGACGCATTTATTTATTTTTTTTTAGACGCGAGAGTTCCAACCACAGTCTCGGCAAGGTGGACGTCAGATGTCCAACATGTGAGTGCACTCCCACACGCACACACACACACACACACACAGACAAATTAATTCATGCACATGTGGGTACCCCCAAACACACAGACATGGGTAAACTTCTGCTAACTTTCCCTCACACACACCACTCACACCACACATACACACACGTTAAAGAGCATCAATATCAGCTGTTCTCACTGTCTCTGCATCAATACTTGGTCCAGGCAGAAAAAAAGCCTCAAGGTCTCCCATGGGTTCCTGCGTGGAGAGTCTTGCTGAAGGCCTTGCTCTGCTACTCCTCTTCCTCCTCCTCCTCCTCCTCCTCGGGCAAGAACTCCTCCTGGAGACAGGCCCTATAGAAGCTGGTTAGCGTGGCGGACAGGTGCTGTCGACTCCTCTGGGACAGGAAGTGCCCCTCGTCTGGGTACATCTGGGAAGCAGAAACAGTTTTGATCACACCAGGATCGGAAGGGAACCATTGGCATTTGACGTGTGATTTGTTTACTGAAGCAGATTAATTCAAATGCGGGGAACTGTTCATGCAGAAAGTACAGCTGAATATTTGGGATGGAAATGGCAACGGTCTAATAGTATTACATAGTATATACACAGTATCTGACCTATCACATGCCTAACCTGTTATAAACAGTACCTACTGTTATACTGTGCTTACAATGCACAACATCCTATATGGACCCTGGACCCTAACCAGTCGGGCTTCAAGACTGGCCACTCCACTGAGACTGTCCTCCTGTCGGTTACCACGGCCCTCCAGTCTGCCAGAGCAGCCTCAAGGTCTTCTGTTGTCATTCTGCTAGACCTCTCCGCTGCATTCGACACAGTCAACCACCAGATCCTGCTCGCCACACTCAAAGAGATGGGCATCACTGGCATCACTTAAATGGATCTCATCCTACCTGACAGGAAGATCCTATCAAGTCTCCTGGGGAGGAAAAACATCTGGTACCCGCCTGCTCTCCACTGGGGTCCCACAGGGTTCCGCCCTTGGTCCGCTCCTATTCTCCCTATACACCACCTCACTCGGGCCGATCATCCCCTCCCATGGCTTCTCCTATCACTGCTACGCTGACAACACGCAGCTATATCTATCCTTTCCCCCAACTGATCAAGGGATGTCGACCAGAATCGAGGCCTGCCTCTCTGACATCTTAGCCTGGATGACCAGACATCACCTCCAGCTGAACCTCACCAAAACAGAACTCCTCATAATCCCTGCCAAACCCTCAATCACCACGATCTCTCCATCACTATGGGATCTGCAACAGTGACCCCTTCATTCTTTGCCAGGAACCTGGGGGTCACCTTGGACGACGAGCTCTCCCTCACAGCTCACATTGCCGCAGTCTCTCGGTCATGTAGATTCACCCTCTACAACATCAAGAAAATCAGAAAATACCTCTCTCAATATTCCACCCAACTGCTAGCCCAAGTCCTTGTCCTCACAAAGCTGGATTATTGCAACAAGCTACTAGCCGGCCTTCCTGCAAATACAATCCGTCCCCTTCAGAGGATACAGAATGCAGCCGCTCGTCTGGTTTTCAACCTACCCAGACGCTGTCATGTCACCCCACTACTCATCGCCCTCCACTGGCTTCCCGTCATGGCACGCATCAGATTCAAGACCCTAGTACTGACCTTCCAGGCTGTAAACGGGACTGCCCCGACCTATATCAACTCTCTCCTCCAGCCCTATACCCCCACCCGTCACCTACGGTCATCTGCTGACAACAGTCTAGTGGTATCCCCCCCCCCTCAAGAGCGCCCGAGCGCAACACAAACTCTTCCACTGCCTGGCTCCCCAATGGTGGAATCAACTCCCCACCTCCATCAGAAGCACATACTGCCTTCTCACCTTCAAAAGAAGGCTTAAAACTCACTTATTTAGAGAATTTAATGGCACTTAGGAATAGTAGGGCACATAATCTAATGTGCTTTAGAACTATTTGTTGGTCCCCATATGGTGACTTGCCAGTGTTGTTTGTTGTATCTCTTGCTTTATGTTCACAATCGTTGTGTGATGCATTTATAGTTCTTCCCTTGGCACTTATTGGTTCTCATGATGTATGATTCACAATCTAAAAAAACCCCACTGTGTTCGGGGTCTATCACATTGCTATGCTCAATGACTGATGCTCTTTGTAAAAGCTCTCTCTTGTAAGTGGCTTTGGATAAAAGCGTCTGCTAAATGAATAAATGTAAATGTAAATATATAAATCCAATGTGTCAACAACAGAACATAACACAACAGATATTGACAGTCCTCATAGTGTGTGTATGCCTGATTCAGTGCAGAGATGTGCTCTCTGAGGCAGTCAGCAGTGCGTCTTCATACCTGCATGGAGTAGTTGGCTCCAACTTTCACCAGGTTTTTGATGAGCTCGGCAGTATGCTGGAAGTGAACGTTGGCTGGAAAGGGTAAAAGAAACGTGTCAGCAGATTTCTGCTTGAACTGTGAAGTGCAATCGCACAACGACAGGAAACATGGAAGACAACAATGCTTCAACCTGAGCCATGTTTGGAATATCACAGTAAACACCTCTGCAATTTTTTAAAAGAGTAAAACTATCCCACTCTTGGCAGAATATCTGTTTGTTTTTTTGAGTTGTGCCTCTTTACCTCTCCCCCTCATATATCCCTCATGAAAACACAGGCAACACCTGAGACTAGACCTCGGTTCACCTTTGACCACATGAAGGATTTTGGTTTTAGTTTTTTCTTTTATTTTTTTTCTTACCGTCTGCGGTGCCGTGAACGAGCATAAGGGTCTGCTCCCTAAGAGACTGTACGTTCTGCAGAACACTGGAGAACTGGGGGGACAACACAAGTAGGGGTTACACAGAGTCACAGATACCATCATGGATACACCTTCCAGGTACTGGATTCGTTTCAGTCTATGTTTCTTTTCTGTCATCAGTTCATTTCACTGAACATTTTATCCTTGCAAAACTAAAGTGCAAACAATCCCTGCAAATGTTTCACCAGTTTAGTCCCCAAAGACGGGACGTTTTTCGGTGTTTGACTGTGAAGTTCCGTTTTGTTTTCCTCCCACAGTGTTTCTCGCGGCGGGGGCACTGGATTGACACAGCTACGTATCTTCCTCCGCTTGTGTTTGATGCATGCGATCTAACACGCTAATGCGACACTTTTACCACGGAGATGAGAGTGAAAGTCTCGACAGTGGCAATCATTAAATAAAAACTCGGGAAAGGGGTGAAAAGGGAGTCTGAACCAGCGACTTTGATGGCAGTGACACCGTCTGTAACTGCGGGGGCTTAGCCGCTGGCGTGACGGGGATGTTACGGAGATAGGTTTTCAAAGAGCTGAACAAGATCGACGGCAAACAAGCGTGGGGGAGGAGGTAAACAAACACACCTGATATCTGCTGTCGTCCCGTAACGGCACGCCGAGGTAGCGCTCCGAAAAAGCTGAAGCTGCAGACAATAAGAACAGGAACATTTCTAAAAGAAGCTTGTGGAAGACGGCGCTTCAGACGGAGCTAAGTGGCACTTGAGCGGATAGAAAGGATGTTCAGTGTGGTTTCTGTCAGGTTGAATCCAAGCTGAATGCTTCCAGAGAGTAGGAGAGAAACTACTGCCTCAAAGAGGGTAAATAACAGTGTTTCTCATACCCTTCCTCAGGGTACCATAATAACCACAATAATGACTTCTAAACCTCTGTGTTTGGGTAGAACAGAGGATGGAAGATCCTCAATATAACATATCAGCAATGACATGAAAAAGATACTATACTGGTCTTATCTATGCACATGAACATTATAAAAGTATTTGATGCCATTAAAAGGGCTTACATGTTATGGATCTACATAAACTATCGACAACTTGACAACTTGTGTTACTGTGACACATCCGTTTTTTAGATTACGTCAGATCTCTCAGACTAAGTGGAACTCACCATAGAGTTTCCAGTCAGTGACTGGTGACATAGCGACTGCACATTTGAAAAGCTTGTCTGTTGCTTTAAGCATCATTAGAGTAATATAGCCTCCATAACCCTGTGAAAAAAGAGACTTACATTACTTACAAAACCCCTAAATACATCAATGTGCTTCTTTTTAATTCCAGAGTAGATTGGAATAGATAACAAAACAACAACAACTTGTATGTGTTTAATAGCAAATTATCATGTCATTCAGCACTTCAGCTGAACCTCAGCTCTGTGAGGTTTTAAGGTTTGGACAATATCGTCTTACCCTTCCAAAAACTGCTATCCGTGTCCGATCAATATAAGGGAACTTCATCATGTATCTGAAATGAAAAATGTGGAATTTCAACATAACTCTTACAGAAAACTTGGTGCTTCCTGGATGTTGACCAGGTCAGGGGGGTGAACAGAGTGTTTCTCCTCCAGTCTACGTACTCGATAGCTGCGATCTGATCCTGAACCTCCACGGTCCCCAGACGTTGGTGGACCTCATGCAGGATCCTCTGGCCCAGAAAGCCACTGCCCCGGCCGTCCAGACGAGCCACGATCACGCTGTCTGAGCTGACCAGCACCGAGTCCCAGTCCAGCTGGTAGCGGTCACTCACCGCCTGGCCACCAGGGGAGCCGTCACTGGCAGAGCGCACAACCACAAACACTCAGAAGAAGAATTTGTGACAACATCTCATCCCTACCACGATATACTGTGAGTACGTAGAAGATACAGACTATAGATAAGGTTACTATGAAGACATCACAAAGTGTTTCATACACTATCAGCAGCAGGCCATACTGACGAGAATCTGAGAAGTCTGGCGGGTAGGAGATCTTTAGAGGCAAGTCTGGAGACACAGAAAAGATGTCACTCTAACAAGGTTTACCTAGACTAGTCAAACAGACATTTCCAAAATGATTCATCTCACCAAAATGTTCCATCTGAACTGCTGTAAATTCAGTTTGATGAATCCGTTTGTGTTTCAAGGCAGCCTTGAGCAAAGAATTGTTCTCAAGGACGTAGTAATCTGTGGGAAGAGCCATTTTATTACGAATGAAAGTCCAAAGTGTCCAAACTCAGACATTCAAACACCACAAACTACTAATAGTACTATATCCTTGATGAATGAAATATAACCCAACATATTCAACTTCATATTAACTTCTGCAACAGATTTTTTCGAGAACTGTGGGTCTGAGAACCACACAAGTGGGTCTGAGTTAATTGTCAGACCAAGGCTTCTGACCATTTCTTCTGTCAAATCTTCCACCAGTTCCTTAAAACAAAAGTCTCGCAGTTGCGCGGAAAATGTCTCTGTCTTATAGGAACTCCCCCCCCCCCCCCCATAACAGCAGCTAGGAACCCCCCCCCCCCCCCCCCCATAACAGCAGCTGCTTGTCAGAGCTGGTTTGAAAAAAGCCTCCCTGCTATTTTTTTCCAAATGTACCAAACAATGCATCCCTGATGGGGTCCTCTGTTTCAGCCTGAGAGGAAACTAAATGGAATGGAATTCGTCCAGCATTTTTTAATAGAAAACCCCAATCAATAGGTGTCTCATTATGAAACCACCAGTGTCCTCCAGTTCCCAGCTGTGGATGATAGGCCTAACCAAATAACCCAGGGCAAATTGCTTGTCTTTTCTCCAGCACAGCTGTTAACTCTCTGGACAAACTATTGATAGACATCCAGACACGAACAGCACAAAGAAAAAGGAAAAAATAATTAAAGCAAAGGAGGAGAGGTTGAGGTTCACGTCAATACTTCAAATACTGAACAAGGAAAGACGAAAGCAGACGGCGTAGCAGAGTCTAAATTTGAATCCATCTCTGAAACGTGGATGACCAGTGGTCGGTTTTCCTTTGATACTGGTTGGGTCTGTCAGAATGCCTGTGGTCTGAGATAACTTGGATAACTAAATATCTATTTCTTTTAAGCAGTTCATGACATTAGTGTGTAAAGGGATTAAAGTGTGTTCTTACTGGCATTGTTGAGACTGTGCAAGATCACAGTAGGGGCTCCAGGGCCTGAAAGAAAATAAGAAATGAATGATATTTTCAACATCATCAAACATCATTCTGCAATCTTCTGTATCGCTTCAGAATCGTGCGTGAATTCACAAATAAGAGTTTCGCACAATCACCTCAGACAGGAAGCAGCTTATACAGCTGAGCAGCAATACATCAAGTTAATGGCTGTGGAGTCCCGCCACGTGCATTAGGATGTAGCCATGTCAGGTTCCCCCTCCCCCTGCATTACTGATGTCAAAGTTATCCTTCTTTACCCATTACAGTCAATGGTTAAAGGTCATTTCGACTGAATCTACTAACCTGGGCCTGTCAAATTAAGTCAATTCTATTCAGCTCCTGATCTGAGACAACCAACTAGAGGTTAAAAAGACCTGACGGGTCTCTGTTTGACAGCCTGACACTAGACAAACAACCTGCCCAACGTCTACTGGCAGCTCAGTCACTGCGGCCTCCAGTCTGAATGAAGCGTGGCTATAGGTGATAGTGATAAAAAAAAAACAGTCCCATCTTTAGCAGAGAATGGAAAGACGCAAGATCTGTCCTGGATCTACCAGAGGGAAGCTAGGTGGCGGTCACACTCCTAAAGCTCGTTTCGTCGCTCTACTTCCATAGCCCGCTCAGTCATTAGACAGATAACATGCTACGATCCCCGCTAATGCAGATAAAACTCTCTAATGGCTCTCCAGGGTGATACGGCCGCAGAAAAGGGAGTTGTTCAACATGAAATGGTCTCAGTCCTAGTCTGCTGTTTGACAATGGTAACAGTATCAGATCCGTAGAAAGTAGAAAATTAATTGTCTCCACTATGCTTCATGAGGAGAGCACTTGTGTCGAGCGTGTTGGTCTAGTGATATCTCTGTCTTCTGGAGATAATGGATCACTAGCATTGTTTTCATTATCCATTAACAGGGGAACGCAAACACATATACAGAGAACCACTGTAAACACACATCTAGTTAAAACTAATTAAGACAATAAACAACAACAATAGAGGACACTATGTCTCATTTTTAATGAGCTGTGTGTGACATAATATCATCATCTGAAACAATTAAACAAAATAGGAGCGCTAATTGTTTGAAATTCCTGCTAGCTGTTGGGAACTGATGAGCTTGGTGATAATGGATTACATCAGTCAGATGACTGTGGCCTAAGGGGGCAATGAAAGTAAATGTTTGCCTAAACTGGGACAGCATCTCCTCAGGTTTAATTTATTCACCCATCCATCAAATCTGGGTGTCAATTTACATTAGATGTTTATGTTTATTTCAATATTAGGCTGTCATTTACATCAAAGCTTGGTTGGGTATTTGGAGGGGGGGGGGTGGGGGGGTGGGGGGGTGGGGTGTTGCCGTACAATTACAGCAATCCCTGATTTAATTAACACATGCCCCAGAAAACAAAATGGCAAATGTTGGGATGTTTACCTTCGACTGGGAGAGTGAAATAAGAAAGCTGATGTCTATCACTTGTGTAACCTAGCAACAGGATCTGACCTCGAGACCATCCAGTGGTCAGGGTCTGCTGAGGACAGGGAGAGCATGCTAATGTAGGGGGAGTCAGGTGGCTCAGCGGTTGGGATAGTGATCGGCAGCTTACGAGTTCGATTTCTGGCTGTGGCTGCATGACATTGTGTCCTTCAGGCAAGGCACTTCACCGTACTTGCCTCAGGGGGAATGTCCCTGTACTTGCTGTAAGTCGCTCTGGATAAGAGCATCTGTTGAATGACTAAATGTAAATGTAACGTAGACAGTGCTAAGCTAACCATCCCGCCCTACCACGCTCACAAAACAGACACTGCAGGGCTGAATTGTGTATGTAGTATGGGGGGGGGGGTAGGGTAGCGTTGAGTAGTTTGACATGCTATGCAAGTATGATTTTTTTTTTTACCATATGTCACGAAAACTACGGTATCGTTTCTGATCACACTAATAATTTAACTCTGTCTTTCATGAGATTTGTTTTTTTGGATCAAGACCGATGTAGAGAAAAAAACCTTGTCACAGTTGATGCTTTGGCGTCGTACCTTTACAGTGCAGAAGGATGTGCTGATTACTGGGACTAATCTCAGCAGTGAAGAACAGACAGTGAGCCTTATTTAGCTCACACGTCAGGCAGCGTCTGGGGAACAGACCCACCGTCTTCACACTGGGCAGGAGAGGGAGAGGAGACCAGGGAGAGGAGATACAGAGAAAGGAAGACAAGAGGGAGGAGAGACAGAGAGAGGAAGACAAGAGAGAGGAGAGACGGAGAGAGGAGAACAGTCAGCCTTGCCTCAGCAGAACTCCAGGGATCTGAGAGGAGCTGATCTCCACACAGCTCAGCACAGAAGCCTTTATCAAACAAAGAATGGCAATGCTGAGGTTTCACTTTTCTATTTCGATGATGAAGATGGAATTATTAATATTCCAAACTTTCGTTAAGAATACGAGTACATTGGATTTAAAGCACTGGTTTCAGATGACCATTTCTGGTATTGCAATAATTCGATTTCTGCTAATGTAGCTTGAAAGTCATCTATATTTTTGTAGAGACATTACTGCCAATGTACAGTATTCCAGTTTATTTCTATAAAAACTATTGTTGTTATGTTATACAGTGTTGGGCTTTTTCCATCTACAGGACACAGGAGTAGTTGATATCAACATGCTTGATTGTAACCTAGGTCGCTGTCTTGAAAGGCAAACAGGAAAAAGATATAAAATGTGTCACCTGAACAGCTGTCGTCTCCGTGGTGATCCCTCTGTGCTGAGGAAGTATCTGATGAGAACAACAGGAGGGTTAGTAACATTTCTCTTCAGACCAGAGTCATGGAGAATCAAACCCAACAGGCGTTCTGGATTTCATGTAAGAACTCAAACCAAGCTATGAGTATTAAACATGGAAGTTGATGATTTGCTCATTGACATTCCTGAACATGCCCTGAAGGATTCTTCTTCTTGTAGCAGTGAGTACATTTGATTGGATTTGAAACTGAACCATATCAGTTTCCCAGAAGTGCGACTCACATTTCCTCGCTGGTTTCGTCATAAGCCAGGATCTTTGTCACCTCCCAGTTTCCTGATGTCAGATGGCGAACCTCATTTTGATCTGCTCGAAACTGGAGAAGATTTTTAAAAAGAGAGGGAAAAACTTAAAAGTAAGTGAGTGAAATCACTGTCTTTGTCCTTTTGGAAATAGAGGTCTACTACACTTTCCCCTGTAGCCATGGCAACTGAAGGTCCCCTAACTGAACTGTAATGACAGAGATGTCACCTCTAACCTAGATGAGCCCATCACTAGGGCAGTTTCCATCAAAATAATCTTCTGCCGCAAGCCATTCATGAACAGCCCTGTACCTGCGTGGTGAACATGGCAATATGATGGAACTCTCCACGGCCTCCCTGCTTGACAGGAACCGTCATGAAGAATCTGTTGCCATCCTTGGAAAACACCGGTTCCTGGTTCTAAAGGAACCAAACACATAACCACATCAGCTCCTGTGAGAATACAGCACCAGTACACCAAAAGTACATTCAGATTCAGGCAGCTGCAGTGTAACTTCCTGCGTGTGACTGTGAATAACTTGATGGGCAGAAAGAAAAAGATCAGGCCTAAAGATGCTTTACCTGCTTAGAAAGCCAGAGCTCAGACGTCTCTTCATGCCTCTGAAAAAAGAACATTCGAAACGTTACGAATGAACATTTTCCCATCCGATTCACTTAAACCGGAGCCAGAACTAAATGGAAGAACTAAATGGCTCAGGCAAAATGTACTGCTGTGCCAAAACAAACGCTCCAGAAGTACTCCAAACTCCTCGCTCCTGTACTTCAGAACTGTCATTATGAGAGCAATTCAGTCCTTTTCTTCTCATTTAAAACTCATCCACAAAAAAATACATTAAAAAAGACCAAAGGCTTGGCAGACATGCAGAGTCAAGGCCCAAGCCTGGCAAGTTCTTGGCTGCCAACTGTGTTTGTTTGTGCTCTTGTCGTCTGTGGTAGCTGACCCCAGATCAGTACAGCTGGACGCTGTCCCAAATATCCCCACACTGTCTCCACAAGGGAGAGGTCTGTTATTTCCTGCCTGGCCACAGACACAGCTTTAAGCATGGCTTAATCACAGCACCACTGAGAGGAGCACACAGTGAGCTTCACACAACAGACCGCGCAGAGTAGCATCCAGATTAGCATTAAAACACATACAGTCAAACAATTGTAATATATTCCGCATTGGTGTTTTTTTTTTTGTGATGATAGTTTCATCAACATAAAAATAGAAAGACGATGGTCTTTTTTTTAGAACAGCTTTCCATTCTCTGACTCATTCACACACTGAAATGAAATCACCTTGACACAGGCTCCAGTGGTCGTGTCACACACGGTCAGGATGGAGATGTTCTGGGCGCGGTTCAGCCACCTGACCGCTGTCTTGGTTTTGCTGATCCAGGTAACCATGGTCACGTAGTGTTCCCTGTCAACAAGAAACCGCATAATCAGACAGTATTTCCTCTCTGGAGTTGTGGTGCAGAACAGCTACTGTATAAGTACTTTTATGCACATCTCCAAAAACAGTTGCTGGTTTGCATCCAATGTGAGGATGAGTCTCCTGAACGTGTTGACTGCCATGCCTTCGCGCTGCTTGGACACTCCCCTGCTGCGACTGATGATGAAACTATGTTGTGAGACGTGTCATAAATTGAACGATCTTGGTTAACTGTCATGGTTTGTCTGTCTGTGTCTGTGCATCAAGCTGTTCGACGGCGTGAGGACGCCAGGCGTGATCCGCAGCTCAGCGCCTCACCTCAGTTTCAGGCTGTCCGGGGGGGTGAGCTCCTGAGTGTGTGTCGGCCCATACAGGTTCACCACCAGCAGCTTCACAGTGGGGTTGGGAGATCCAGCCTGTGTAAACAGCCTGTGTGTTAGAGCCAATTCAAACCAATGTAAACAGTGTAAACCAGCTTCTTTCTAAAGGCCATGCTTGGGGGGGGGGGGGGGGGGCATTACCTTAACTAGAAAAGGTTTTACAAAATCTAAAATGGCTATATTTATTTTACATAAAGCTCAAAAAACTATTTTGACCTCAAATGAAGAAAAAAAAAAGAATATCTAAGTCCGTATATAACATCAAACACAGAATATGTCCGTAGTTTGAGCCCCAAATGTTAATGCTGTCTCAAAAATGGTGACAGTATAAAAAATAATACAATCCCTTTCCATACAAGGTTCACAGTCATCTACGAACTCATAGGTCCTAATGAAGAAAAGATTTAAACAAAGGCATCTGTTTCACCTTGAAACAATACAGGTCCAGTTCCCTTTCTTTCAAACTTTTCTGTGCCTCTTGACGTTGAGCACCCTTTAGAGGCCTGCTACAGGTGGTATCCGTGATCATATATATTTCACCGTGGAAGCATTCAAGAGCAACCCCATGGCGTTTACGTCCATCTGATAACCATGCAAGCGTCTGTTTGTAATTCAGTAGCAGGTCTGAGCTAGGATGGTCCGAAAACAAGCAGTCAAACCTGCTTGTAGGCGTCTACACCCTTGGTGTGCACGCCTGGTCCAGTTTAACCTTGGACAGCGCACACACATGGCGGAACACTGAGACACAAGGCTGCAGGGGCGTGGGGGGGGACGACGCACAACAGCACACCAGATTACTCATGTAGCCGCTGTTTGGTAATTAGCGTAATTGAGCATGGTGAGGGGTGGATGGTGTTGGAAGGTGGCCAGCTGGTGCGGAGCGCCGGTGTAACCCGCTTTCTCAGGGCCCTCTCAAGCCATGTCTGTTTTAATGACTCCCCGCCTGAGGGCGGCGGTGGACCTTGTGGGGTGTTCGGAATGCTACCAGTGATGTTCATGGTGATCTGCTGATTAGACATGGAATTTAAAGAGTGGTTGCAGATGAGATTTTTTTAAACAAAGCAAGACAGGGACCGGTCTCGGACCATCACGATCAGAAAAAGCTATACAGCACTGAACAACTCACGGGGGAAAATTTTGAAAATGTCTCAGGTGCTGTGAGGAAAATGTACCTTAAGAGCTGAAAATTACTGTAAGGACTTCAGGACTGTCAGGGTTGATTCAGAACGTCGTTGGCTTACCTTAGGGTAGGGGTACTGCCTCCCCTTGGGGTAGAGGGTACCAGTGAAGCGAGGGAGGGCCATGTTGGGCACCAGCGTGTCGTTGAGGACCAGGAACGCCAGCCTCTCTCCATCAGGAGACCACCAATGGGCCACATGTGTCTGGAGAATCTCCTCTGAGGAGAGAGCGCACAGGCAAGACCGTTATTTGTCACGTGGAAGTGTCCAGGATGAGCCCTCAGCAAGAAACTTAACACCTTCAAACCAAAACCAGCAGGTTTAGGAACAACTTCTTCCCCACAGCTGTCTCCCTACTGAACTCTGTCTTCTCTCTCTCTCTCTCTCTCTCTCTCTCTCTCTCTCTCTCTCTCTCTCTCTCTCTCTATATATATATATATATATATATATATATATATATGTATATATATACTATATGTATATATATATATAAACACTTTAGTATATAGTCCATACTGCACCTACATATTTGCACCTTCAATATAAAACATGTGTAGATTTCTGTCTTAACCTGTACAGAATTGCTCTCTTAACCAATCGGCATTTGATTAATCTATACATAATTTACTAATCTACATTATCTGTACATAACTGCTTCTCTTGCAGTCCTAATAGGATGTATTCCATTAACTGTAACTGTATTCCATTTCCTTCTATTTATACATGTGTAATGACAATAAAGTTGAAGGTTTTCTAACATCTAGCATGTGATGAACTGTGGCCTGTGCAGTACTAGATATAAATTGGAACACATTTTGATGCATTTTCCCTGTAAATAGACTATTTACTACTGTGACTCCTCCATTATTTTGGAGTGTGCTAGACTGTTTTGGTTTGTTACAAGCAGCAAACCAGTTTTGACTTAATTTGGAGGTATTAAAACAAGAAGTGTACATCATGCTTCAAAATACTGTACGAAAGATAGAGATGGAGAGAAAGAGTGGGAGGCAGATAGAGAGAAGGAGGTAGAGGGATGTTGAGACAGAGGTAGAGAGAGAGATGTAGAGAGAGGGGATGAGATGGGCAAACTGAATATGTGAGATGAATAAAGAAGATGCCAGGCACACTAGACAGAGACAGGAGAAATGTAAAGCTGCATTAATTAGCATTATCAGACATCTAAGCATCCAGATTGGAAACAACATGTGAATGTATGAAAACAACAGTTTTCCTCTGTGGTGGTTTTAAAAAAAACAATTTTATAATCCCATTATTGGACTGGCTTTTTGAGGGTCTTGTGGTGATTTTAATTAGATTTTCTGTATCCAAACCTGTCACTTGGATGACATTCCTATTTAATCATTATTTGGGATTAACTATCTTGTTTTTGTGAATTCATTAATTTGGTAATCTACTGACTGTGTCAGTATAGTGAATTTGTCAAATGTAGCAAAATGGGAGATTAACAGTTTCAATCATGCAAAAGGAATATGAGCGAGTTTGTGGCTTCCAAAACTGCTCTGCCTTGTCTTAATCACAAAAACAAGTAGTACATATCATAAATAAAATGTAACCAATGCCAGTAACATGTAGGATAGATAAACACTGGTTAGATAACTGCATTAGCCATAAGAACTGGTCCTCAATTGTAAGTCAAGCCATAATGTTAAAACAAAAAAAATCTAAATAATATGTCATGCAATGAACACCACGAGGTGTTGATTGGCTGATATGTCCTCCGAACGCTACCCACCCTCGTACAGCCAATCGGCAACCCCGTTGAAGATGACGCCTTCCTTCCCTGAGGATGTCAGTCGTAAGGAGTTACTCTTGACGTCTGTTTGGTAGTAGATGTTGTTTTCAAACACGTAGATCTGGGGGCAGAAACACACTCAGTATTCCTGGATGCTATCCTTGGCTCAATGAGCAGGTTGTCCTGTGACTGACTCAGAAACGGTTGTTATCCATGACAAATGTTTATTTAGAGCACCACTTGAGTCACTCGGGTACATTGAGGATCTATTTAGGTTCTGAGAAGAAAATAAAAATTCAAGATAAAAATGTGCAGTTTTCAGGTCATTAACTGGGCCAATCTGTCACAGTCACACAAACAAATGTATTCATTTTGCAGATTTTTTATTTTGGTGGTCTGAGGCAAGGAACTGTCTATATGGTATAGTCATCATATAATCATCTCTTCAACTCCCGGGCAACAATAACTGGGGGATATGAACATTGTTTCTCAGGTTTTTTGATGGTCCAGGTTAATAAGATGGAATCAATAAAACATTTTCAGTCAATTTTCAGTTTTCAGTCAATTTTTCCAAATAGTTGGCCAACTTTAAAACTTTAAAACTCTTAGCTGTTTTTAGGACTGCTTCCATGTATCCGATTTGTTCTATACAGTACAAAAATCAGCATATGCATGTATACAGCAGAACCTGCAAGATAGTAGCCTACTCTTTACTGCTGGTGGGCACAGATAGGGATCAGTCTTAAGTCCATTTTACTGTAAAATGCATTACTTCTGCCTTTTTAAACAACATTGCCAGATTGGCAGACATATGCCAACAGGATAACGGCAACTGAAAATAGTCAATTTCCTATTTACAAATCCTAAATCCCATTAAAGTATGTTCAAGGTATTTGGGGCGGAGTGGCAGGTATGAGAAAAACTTTTCCATGGCCGAGAAAGAGCAAGCACTGGTGTCTGTTGTCTGCCTTGACACACTGTTCTCCCGGAAATCAGCTATCTAGCGAGTTGCGCCATCGTCGTCGGTACAGCGAGTGAACCTGATCGTGAGATAGAACAAGCAGCATATTCATTTCATCAGACGCACTCGTAGCTAATGATGCCTGTGGCTGTGCCACTCTCAATCTGGAAAGCGGCCGTATCCGTCTACCTCGCCCCTCATCACTATAATAGCTTTCTAATGGAGGTGAGCTTGATTTAATGCCCACATTAACCGTGCTGAATGTTCCAAATGTAGACAAGAGGACACTAATATACTATAGCCTGTTTGCTGTCAATAAAGGTTACCCCATCTGTCCATTGAAATGAAAAATGCCTGAGAGAATGCAACGTTCATTTAATTAACATTATTTCTTTTGGATATGAGTGGTACTCCGGTGGAGTGCAAAGGCGGTGGGTATTTCTGTAGCACTTTCAGGCCCGTCAGCTGGTAGCACGCCAGACCTCTGGTCCAAGATGACTGGCTTAGGGAACCCGTTAAGCAACACTGGTTCTCTATCTGCAGGAATAAGACTAAAGCGGAACCATGGTCGTGTTTGAGGTAGCATGTAGCTTACTTTAGTTTCTTCCTAGACTAAGTGTAGGCCTACCCATAGTTCATTTCAAACCTATTTCTGTTATACACTAGTAGCAGTTTAGAACCTGCTTTGCATATAGGCTATGATACTACGTTTGTTCATTAGACACATAATAAACAAAACTTTGGAGGAGCTTATTTCATAAATCAACTCAGCTAACAGATGCCGACCGCCAATTGACAATGGACTGGATAAAATAAATAAAAAAACACTTCCATATCAGACATTCCTCCTACAATGTGTGTTATTGTCACATAAAGAACAGGGGGTGGGTTTAAATACAATAGCCTACAAAAGAGAGTATGAAAACGACATATCTTGCCATTGTAAGAAATGTGAAAACAGCAATGCTATTGTCGTGGATTTAATAGAAAGCATTATTTACTTTCAACTGCAAAATTATCAAAACACATTATAATTAAAAGTTCAGAGCCAATGCCTTCTGGGAATTTAATTGCTGAAAATTGTAATCTAACAAACCAATTACAATAGGGAGATAATAAGTAGTCCTTAGGAAAACTAAGGACTAAGAACAGGAGAAAAATAGTAGTGTGTAAATATAACAACCTTATCTATTTCTATCATTTGTACATAAGGGCCCATGACAACCAATATATATTTTTTTCACTACTTTTTTATATATTTTGCGCTAGAGGGGAGTTTTTTTCTTCATCACGTAAGCACAATTTTTATGCAACAACAACAAAAAAGTCAACTTATCAGTCAGTTGATCCCCCTGACCCAGCTTGCAAGCGCAAGCGAAAACTGTTCGCAGGTCGTCGGTGCGTGTGACCAGTTCTAGTGCTTTGCGTCATGGCGACAGTGACAGGAGTGAGTAATGTTGCACGGACTCACCAGCTGCTGGCCCTGGACGCCCCAGGCGGCGTACTGCAGGACAGAGTTGAGAACCTCTGGAGGGTCCAGCTCCCACACCTCCCTGGGGAAAAAAATAACAGAGACATCACCACACTGCCCTCTAAAGCGCGGGAGGGCACACAGCAATGTCACTCTGAATTCATGAACCTCACAGAAGACATGCGACCGGAATTGATTCAATGCTCTTTTCTGTGTTGACTGTGTCTATCAGGTGGTGGATGTCACAGGGGGGATCTTTGTTGTTTATGTGAACCCAAAGTGTTCTCCAGTGCAGTGGTCCCCAACCCTGATCCTCAGGGCCCACTGTCCTGCATGTTTTAGATGTTTCTCTCCTCTACTGAGCTTCATAATGACCTAATCATTACAGTCAGATGTGTTGGAGAAGGAAAACATCTAAAACATGAAGGACAGTGGGCCCTGAGGACCAGGATTGGGGACCACTTCTCTAGTGCTTACCTGCCTCCTTATCTACCTGGCTGATGGCAAATGAGACTAACCCACCTGGTGTGAATGTTGTAGATGCTATAGGAGGCCATGTAGGAATGACGGTAAACCTAGAGCAAAAAAAAGACACAAAAAGCAATTATGGAATGAAAGATTTAACGAGGGAGTCAGCTTTTGCTGATAAAACACCCTAAAGCAAAAAGTATGAAACAAAACTAGGCTGCTGGCTGTTTTCGCAGATATACTCTGTTGACAATGCAATTTGCATGGGTGACAGCTGCAGGAATAGACATTTTAATTTCCAGTGAAAAACTGATCATGGAACCCCTCTGACTTCCTCTGAAAGCCTGCTGAAATGAAAGAGAAAGAGAGAGAGGATGAGAGAGAGAGGATGAGAGAGAGACAGAGAAAGGCATCAAAAAGCCTTTTTGATGGCAGGGCACGTGTAAATCTGTCTGGATTCCCCAGGAGAAGATATGGCTGACATGATAATAGCATCCTGACCGTGGATAGAGAGAGAAACACTCAGTTTCGCATTGTATCATCATAATAACATTGGTGCCCACAGTGCTGATGGAGACCTTAGCAGCTCCATGGAAAGAAATTATACGTTGATGCATATATATATATATGCATATATATATATGCATCAACGTATATATATATATATATATATATATATATATATATATATATATATATATATATATATACGGCTTTAAAATTGGAGTAGTGGGTGTTCCTGCCACTGAAATGATGCGATCGCAAGTATTGAATAAAAACCTCTTCAGAAAAACCTGATTTGATCGGTACTGGGTTTCATGACAGTTCCACCCAAAGCAGGGAGAAAAGGAGAGAGTGACGGAGAATGGAGAGAGAGAGAGTGTTCAAAGACTACTGTGTGATGTATCTGTTAGAGTAGAACCAAGGGTGTGGTGGTGGTGGTGAGGGGGTGGGGGTGGGGGACAGGCATGAGGCGTTACAGGATGGATGGCTGGAATTAAAAAGGGCTCCTTGAATTGGAGAGGACACTCGTTGGCAACGTGAATTATGCATGGGGTCGGAGGAGGGAGAAAGCAGGAAAGGAGGCGGGGCTGGGGGGGGGGGGGGGGGGGCTGGGCGCCAGCAGAGATTGATGAGCAATCAGAGCATTCGCCAAAAATAGTGTTGACAAGCCGAGATGAGTGATCTAGGAGTGGGGAGGGAGAGAGAGAAGGACAAGAAGAGAGAAGAGTGGAGGGGAGGAGGCGAGTGAGGAGATTTGAGAAGGGAGGAGAAGATGTTTGTCAGTTCCAAGGGTTTTGACAAATGTTCCAACGCTGCTTCCTTTGAACAATAATAATTTGAACTCTAACACACCTGCTCTATTTTTACTTAAACCTTTTGAAAGAAAGAAGGTTCCATATTACCTTAAAGTAGTCCTGGGTGGTTAAAACACACCTAGTAGATGCACTTCTGTAAAAGTGCAGCAGCCATCATTTTGTTTTTAAACAACAGTACAACTGAAGTGCACTTCAGAAACTCATTTCACTTAAAACATAAACATAAATTTTGAGCTGGACCTTTGATTGCTGATTAACTGTGCATCTACTAAAACTAAAAGACTAAAATACCTCTTTGTGGTATTTGCTTTTTTTTTTTTTTTTGCTTGTATAAGAATAATTTCTATCTATCACTTTCTTTGTTTAAGTAGTGGGAGAGTGGGCAGCATGTCCACTATAAGTCATAAACTCAAGTCATAAGCTCAAAATGGCGACGTGCCATTTTTTATACATTTCATGCTCAAATGCACCTGGGGTCAGATGATGAACATGAGTGGGTGTTCGCCTGGAACTCAGGACATTTCATCAAATGCATTTAATTGCATTGCTAGCTAATGTACGTTGTCATTAAAACATTAAAAGAAGGTGGCGTCTGTCCAAACCAGTGACTCAGCCTTAATTCATTTAATGGCAATTTTCTTTAGTTATACACCACTATTCAGAATCAGCTTCATAATTGGACTTGCCAAACACTGACTGTCCTTGTCTGTCCCTCCTTCCACAGCCAAGGTGACATCCACCATTAAGAATGCAAATCAGAGCGAAAACACGTGCGCTCCTGATTTCTAAGAGAGGCTCAGAGGATCAGGGCTCCAGGTAGCACCCAGCTCTGCTCTCAGCTCTCTGTCAGAGCATCGTGGAAGAAGAAACTCAGATTAAAACATGATAAAAAGGGTTTAGGATCTGGAGAGCTCAGACAGGAGACCAGGGAAGCAGCTGATAGCACATGCCTGGCATGGTTAGGAGGGTTACTGGCTAATTTGAAATCAACAGCATACATAAATCTACTGACTCTTGTGTTTGGTTAAATGCAGCGAGCTGAGATCGTTCACGTGTGCAAAAGTAGATTAGAGAATCACGATAAACACCTTTGATTAACAAATCAATAAAGTTGAAGAACAGTTAGTTCTTTGTGAAAGGATAACCTGACAGAATAGTCAGACGTAATAACCTGGTTCGATAAACCAACTGCAATCAAAATGCTAGCTGCTCAGCTTTCCCAGTCGGTCGCACCAGCAGCCGCACCAGCAGCCGCACCAGCAGCCGCACCAGCAGCCGCACCAGCAGCCGCACCAGCAGCCGCACCAGCAGCCGCACCAGCAGCCGCACCAGCAGCCGCACCAGCAGTCGCACCAGCAGCCGCACCAGCAGTCGCACCAGCAGCCGCACCAGCAGTCGCACCCGCAGTCATCAACCAAAACATCGGCAAATCGATGTGGAGGTTCCCAAGTGAGAACACGTGACCTTGAGCGATGCTCTGAAGAGTTCCCGGCAAGGGAGATGAAGAGCGAATGACCAGCTGGCAATACATCAAAGAGACTCTCTTCTACCTGAACCCTCCCAGCCAATCAGTACCCCAGGATCCCATGATCAGCTGAGTGACAATCTTAGGTTACCATAGCAATATATCCTGGCAAGAACTCGACAGTATGGACAACTGTGGTTACCATGGCAGCCTGGTCTAAAGCATCAAGCGCTTTTCCAACCCGTCACCTCCCGAGCTGAACGGACATAGATGTCCTCCCTGCTGTCTGTGGGACCTGCATCAAACAGCACCGCATGACTGTGATGAAACCGTGTGGATAATACGCACTAATACGTTTCAATACATTACCCGACAACATTCGTCCTAGAAGTGCCCAGGAGTTGGTTAGGCTCATCTGCAATCCGTGTTTATAATTATTATTTGATCTTTTGATCCTTCTCATAATCTAACCTAAAGCAGCGTAGTTAAACAATACCACATGTATTCTGGAGTGAACCTCAAAGCCATGACAGCGCTCAACCACTTCCACCTTGTTGTTCTACGGCTAATTCTCATTGGAAACGCATAGCAGTGGATCAACAGGGACTTGTGAGTGAGATTAGTGCAGAGAGGAGCATTAGAGACATTACATGGTGATTATGCTCTAAGAAAACAGACCACGATCTAGACTGACAAACATACACATGCAGGCAGGAGAGAGATTATGAGCGTTTATCGATCTTAATCTGTGCTGAGATTACGCTGTAAAGGCGTGTAATCCTGAGGCAAGGTGAAGCTGTCTTCAGTACACTCTTAAAGTTAAGAACATTCAGTTTGTGAAGGTGTGGAGAGACCCTGGTCTATGAAACACAGTCCAGTCCAGCTGTCAGACAGAGTAGGTCTCAGAGTGGAGACCAAGTGCTGTAGGACTCAAGTTTGACATCTACAGTGTGAACCAACTTTACTGATTAGAATTTCATCATTCAGAGGTTTGGTCTTCAGAATAACATTTCTCTTTTCGTTCTTTGCATAATTGTGCAAAAACAGACTAAACAAGCTATTAAGAGCTGCATAATTAAAAAGCATCTTAAGATTCACATGTAAGAACCATCAAATCCACCAAATGAGATCAGATTTTCCTTGTCAGTAATCCTTAAAGTTGATCCATTCCAGAGAGGAGGATTTAATTTACATATCTAATTTTGCATCTGCACTTTTCCTGATGGAAATCTCCAAATCATGGTAGAAGCGAACCTGCTATGTAAATGAGTGAATGTGACCTGCCTGTTGAGGCCTACCCAGACCCACACTTCTAATCAAAAATCGCTCTACCCCTGAGACAAATTAATCACACAAGGCGTGTGTGTGTGTGTGTGCATGTTTGCTGACTAGCTATGGTGAGTATGTGTGTGTGTGTGTTTAATGTTTGGACACAGGAACAATGAAGGAGGCTTGGCTGTTAGACATCTGCTACAGTGCGAACGTCCTGAAATCCTGTACATGTTGTACTCTTCAATAAAGCCTTTTTTTCTGTGAGTCAATAAATGAGAGAGAGAGAGATGGAGACAGAAATAAAGAGATTTGTTCGAGTTGATGTAGAGCTGAGACCTTATTACTTGCAGCATGATACCAAAAAAAAATCTGTACAGTATGAGTCAAGCTATAAGAATGATTTCCACAGTAAAAAGCCACAATAACTGTTGCTAACCTGTTTGACATCGTAGGCAAAGAGCACATATTTCAGGTCCGGTGACACGGAATACTTTGCAACGTTGAAATTAACCTGAAAAGAAAGACAACGGCTCATTGTTATGTATCGTATATGTGTGTATTTACAGTACAGTGTGTTCATTTGTTATTGTGGGCTGTGCATTGTATGTGTGTAGGTTTGTGTGTGTGTGTGTGTCTGTGCAAGTGTGGTCTCTGGTTGATTGTGTGTGCCATTCCATTAGAATTGTGTTTATTATGTAAATCAATACAGAGGTGTGTTTGCACAGCGTACCGTGTGTGCATCTGATGTGTGTCTGCATTCATTCATCTGCATCAACGGTTGGAATAGTAGGACAGCGTTTCTGAACTTACAAATGTTGTGTTGGTCAGGACAAACTCAGTCTCGTTTGTGAGGATGTTGAACTTGATGACGTGGCCGTCGCGATTTCTGTAGATGACTTCTGAATCTGCGAAAGAAAAAAAAATTATGAACATACAAGCGACACAACCTTGCGTATTTTGCCTCAATGAATGTGGTTTGAAAAAGCTTCTCTCCTGGAGTTAGAATAGTCTACACGGGAACAGTACCGTTAGATTAGATTAGATTCATTTAATGTCATTTAATGTCATTACACAGGTACAACCAGTTACTACCATTTCCCCTAGTCCCCACACCTATTTCATACCCCTGCCCCTAAATACAATTGAAATGGAAGACACACAAAAAACATACTGTGTTCATGTTTGTTATGCATCGTGTTCTGATGAAACCCTTTGTCCCTTTTTGTAGTAGTGCTTTGGTGTTTGTTGTATTGTTTGTGCTACAACTGCAGTGTGTACAGAACACTTGTGAAACAACCAACACTGTATACACAGAGTGTGTATACACACACACACATAAACACACACACACACACAAACGGCTGTGGTTAGCCTTTGTTTTCGTTAATAAGAAAACAAGATTGAGATCAGCGAATTTTCCTCCCTCTAAAGAAAGGAAAACAGATCGTTTGTAATAACAACACCTTGGAACCTTGGGAAGACAACCGTGATTGTGACTATGTACTGTATATTATTCTCATAAGGTTTCCAGTGTGTCATTGCAAAGTCGGACATTTCAATGTTCTCGTGAGCATAATCTTTCCTGGATGAATACATACCTTTTGTATTTTACTGGCTGGTCCTGTAGTCAAGTATATTGTCTAATATTATACAGTATTTTTCACATAAAAGCATTTCAAACATCAACATACATACAAATCCTGAAGAGATAATGATCTACAAACTTGAATTAACTTATCCATCTATGTCAATAGGGGTTGAGTCTAAGACATCAGGCTCCTGGCCTGTTTGAATTGTACTGTGGTTGGCGATCACCTTCTCTCAGATTTCAGCTGAGCTCATTTGTCCCGTCTACGATTTTCTCATTCCCGGCCAATCAGGGCTTGTCGCCGGGCTGCAGCCATTATTGGCTTGACTGATGGGTACTGTGACCCCACTGCACCCAATCACGACCTACACATTTGTATCTGTCATAACCTCCAAGACCCTATCACAGAGATTAATGTCATCATCTGACAAAAGATCTCTATAAATTGGAGGCCCTTACCAAAGATCCTGATTTCCTTCCTAGAATGTCTTTCATAATCAGGTGGTCTTTAAATATCCTACAATTTCCTTGTTCCTTGCATGAGTGTAAGGAGGGCATGTCAGGGTCTTGACACGTTTGTGCAACGTCACACAGGGTGATGAAAGGTTTGAGAGGTAAAGAGATGTGTCCTTGCAAACTTGTGCCTAATCCCAAACAGATGATGCGCATTGCTGAGCAGGGACAGAGCTGCATCCATGAAGGACTGGTCCTGGCTTCCACAGGAAGCGCAGTTAGGTCTGGCCCTCTGACAAGAGAAGAAGAACCGTTCCAGCATCGGGCTTATCAGATGCTCCAGCTACTTGGCTCTCCTGGGGCTCTGCGCACCGCAGATAAAACTAATACTATCACATCGTGCTTGACCTTGGCTGACTGCTTGGATGAAATTTGGAAGCAAGTTCCAGCTGTTACAACTGACTTTCTTCTCTCACGATTCTCCTTCAGAGAACCTGCAAAACTTTGTATTAAAACTTCTTTAAGCTAATTTATTGTCTATGCTGTGGTAATTCGGCGAAATTTCCATTTGGCATCCTATGATGAGAGGCTTACAGGATGTAAGGAATATAACAGATAAGAGAAGAGAAGTCACACCCGTGTGATCTTTAAAACATAACCTGCCAGTGATAGGTCTGTCTGAGAGCTGAGCTTGTATCCTTTAATAATGAAACGACCCACGCAGAAAAGTACAAGCTAAGACTCTAATGCATAAGTAATGTGCTACGTCTGTAACCCTGTGAATTATGAATAACCTCTGCCTTGTTACCACGCCAAAACCCCCAGCTTTAAGGGTTGGCTGTTTGGTGTGTTCATACTGCCAGGCTTGAGTAAGTCCCTTTCAGTGTGCAGGGCACAACACATCACAGATTACCTACTTAACATTGTATTAAAGATGCTTTTTTAAAGAGTTGTTAATGGCTCACTCAGTGCTGACTAAATAAGTAGCTTACTCGTAACTCAATTTCCCCAGCCCTCCCAGCTCCTCAGCGTCCGAAGGCCATGTTTGGCCAGGGTCGGGACACCAAGCTGGGTGCTTTGAAGGATGGGGCCCCTGCCGGAACCATACGTGACTGAGAGGCACTTCCATAAGCTAACACTTGGGAGAAATATTGAACGTAATCATAGTCATTTTCCCTTTTAAGCCGTCAGTTCTGATTAAGTGCACCTGATTATGTAACCCAGACGTTAGGTTCAGGTGTGATTGACAACCGGAATGGGTATTCATCCAACTGAGGAAAAAACAAAGGATGGCTGGCAGTGAAAGATGGCTGCAGTAGACATGTATAATGGTGATGCGATGTGTTATGTGAAAATTTAATTATCTTTCAATCATATAATTAACATCTGCAAAAATAGGTACAACACACTTTACACAGCAATGCCTCTCGTTCCAATCATTTTATTTTTGTTGTTGCTTTAACAATGAAATGCTCTTTACTGTAACTCAATGCAACCCACTGGCAATATATACTAATATATACTAATATAATAATATACTGTTTGTACTGTTAATAAACCTGTTTCTCATTTAATAAAAGTGATTATTTGTTGGAGACTTCAGTGCAGAAGTTACAGTATCAGTTACCCTCAGATTAGATACATTAGGCAGAACAATTAGCAATGGTCTCCGCAGTAGTCTACCGCAACTGGGTCACAACACGATAGAGGACATTAACCTGATCGCAGACAATCAAATTGATCAAAACAGAGGCTTCGGCCTTCAGGCTGTGATCAATAATCGAGTCCAATTGTGTGTATGTATGAGTATGAGTAGGGCAGGGGTTTGGTGTGAGGTTTGGTGTGAGGTTATCATACCTGTTAAGGTTTAGGGGGGGGGTGGGGTGGTGGGGGATGCTGGCGATGTTTTCTGATTGGCTCTATAACTTGTGTGTAAGTCAGTGTGCCTGCGCCTCGTTTAGTATTTGTACATAGAGGTACAAGTTATCTCAATGCGTTGTCACATAGTGAATGCGTACTTGAGAGCCACCCTGGCATGAGAGATTCAGAGGCCAGCTGCCAAAATAACGCCACTGACTTGTTCCAATGGGAAGCGAAGCTGAACTTCTCCTTGGGTCATCCAGCTCACAGTTAATGAATACAGGTGGCGTGTAGGGGCTAAGAGCTAAGGGAGAACATACGAATGAAATATGCAGCGCGCAAATACATTATTTAGTTAAGGTTGTGTAATGCCTGAATGCTGTGCTTCGCTGTCTCTACGGCTTTCATGAATGTCACAGTCGGTCAAGCCTGAAGCTAACTTGGTACTGTAAAGATTAAACTTGCAAGTGCTTCCAGCCACAGTATTTCTATTAAGTCTGCCTTACTGTCAGAAGAAAACTGAAATAGGAAGCCACAGATGCATGAGAGCATGTGGTTCAAACAGTTTGAGAGTTCAAAAGATTAAAGTATTACGGGGGAATAAAACCGTCTATTTACTGTAGTGACCCGCACGGATAGATGTGTTTTTCATGTTTATGTTGGTTTACTAGTACCCATTGTTCACGGGGTCTGACATGCAAATCAACCTGTGGTCTTCCAATCACGTTTATCCACTGGGTGTATTTTGCAGGGCATCCTGGTGGTTGGGCATGAGGGGGGTTGGGCAGTAGGAATGGGTTTTGCTGCAAGTTAGAGGATGCTCTCTTCTGTGTATCATTTGCCAGAGGAAAAGCAGACTGTAGTTGTTTTTTTGTCCACAATTCTTTTCAGGTTTTAAGTCCAAGATCAGCAGGGAAGTCCTCATCCTGAGTGACGGCAAGCCACAGCAGCTGCTTTTGCACTTCAGCATTTCAGTGTCCGGTGTCACTGGCACACTGTGTCGCATCCTAACCGCAGTAGTTCCCCCGGGCGCGCACCTGTCCTCCAGCCGGTGGCGTCCTCTTCAAAGGTGCCCTTTCCACATCCCCTGCACCCTCAGCTTCTCCCGTCCCACAGCGGAGAGGAAGCGAGGCCCGTCCCCTTTGGCACAAACAGCTGCATCGTTGTCAGCTCAAGGTCCTTTCATCCCTCGCACGCTTCCAGAAAATGTAGCGCCAAAGGTTTACACAGTATACACGAAGAGATGTCAAGAAGAAATGTCATTGAGGTGTTTTTTGCTGATGTGTATGTAGAGGAGAATGCTAGGAACAAAATCTGGTTGTTTTAGAAGATGTCCTTCTAGGAATGCCATTATAACGTGAGAAAATATGCCAACAGCAGAACCGGAAATCGGTTGACACTTTACAATATGGATTCAATGTGATTGCATATTATCACAATTTCACAAAAGGTCTGGAGAAGGAACACCTACCTACATCTTGCCAAATGTGGCCTTTGATAGACAATCTGCATGTTCACCCTTGCTAGCAGTTTGACTAAATGTTCAAACTTACAACAAAACCTTATTGTATTTTTCAGAAGATCTGATTTATCATCCGTGTGTTTCTCCACAGGTGTGCGGTGAGTGGGCAGTGATGTCAGGTGTGTGCGGGGTGTCAGGTGTGTGTGACACTGTCAGGTGTGTGTGTGTGTTGTATGGTGTCAGGTGTGTACGCGGTTGACTGCCTTCAGGATCAGGCCTCACTGTTTTTAATTGTTCCCCAGGGAGTGGTTTCTCCCTCTGGTGATGGACAGGTGGCCATGCCACGCTTCACAGGCCCACTCTAATTGGGATCCTCTCGTTGGTACGCGTGTGGCGCTCTCTCATTCGCTAAAGTGGGTTGAGTGGTGGCACGATGTTTTGGAGAGCGGACGTGCGGTAAATAACGAGTGAGAGGATTCTAACCGCAGGCCTCCGAGGTGTTGGAGGAGAGCGAGAGCAAGCTGAAGGACAACAAACATCAGGCGCAATCCTCTTCCTCCACTGTGAGGTTGTATTTCTTCACGTTTGAATAGCGAACTTGCAACTTAATGCAACAAGGCAATTCAGAGGCCTACTCATGCTTGCAAACATAATATGGATCATTTTGTTTGACCCAATACAGTCTTTACCATATAGGGAGAGCTAGGTGTTTCTCAGGTGCTACACAAATAGCCGTAGCCGGTTGATGTGTTGCTGCACTGTTGAATCTGCGGAGCTGAACAAAAAGTTGTCTCAAAACAATGTTTAAACACATGGAAGGATGTGTCTTAAAGCTGAATCTAATCCTACAAATATGTCACATTCCTTTGTCCAGGCTCCCGTAAGTGAGTGACCTGCCAGTATCCCCTTTAAGTGACAGATTGTGTCAGCAGAACTGTGGCTCAGATCAATCTCAATTTTAGACTATTCTTGCATGATTTGCATTTTAAAGAAAACAGACAGCATAATGAAGTGAAGGGGCGGGGGGGGGGGACGAAATAAAAAAGAAAAGGTAAACAACACCGAAAAATTAACTGCAGTTGGTCCAATGTCCTAAAAAACCCTCACAGTCGTTTGCCAGGTTACCGTGGCAACCAGTCGAAAGTGAGCTAGTCACCTTTCCCCGTGTTCTGCCGAGGAGTGGGGGGCATAGCCTTCTGTGAATCCATAAAGAGGTGCTTTATCAAGTAGCGTTCTCTCTGTTCCTGAGAGGTCTATATGCAAACCAGACATCCGTAATTCAGTCTGGCAGACGGAACCCCACGTATCATGAAGTAGGTTATCAGAGGTGAGACATAGAACGTGGCATGAATGTTCTGCAGTGCCAGTGGTTGATCCATCTGCAGATATCTTTTTTTCATACGATAATTAGTTTGCTGCTGTCATTCGTTTCTTGTTGCACTGATGTGGAAACAGTGATGTGGTTCGTAAACAGGCTACTACCCATTTCTTTCTCTAACCACTGAAAAAATGTCTGCCTACAGTATATGTTCTCTTCTACTGTAGACGCCTCTCCGCACTAGCGCTGGGAGTTCGGTGGGAATCTGGGAGTCAGCTAAAGGAGGCAGGGGACTAGTGATCAGAAGGTCGGCAGTTCGATTTCCGGCAACATGATGTTGTGTCCTTGGGAAAGGCACTTCATCCTACTTGTCTCAGGGGGGGTGTCCCTGTACTTGCTGTAAGTCGCTTTGGGAAAAAAAGAGTCTGCTAAATGACGGCAATGGCTGAGCGGTTAGGGAATCGGGCTAGTAATTGGAAAGGTTGCCAGTTCGATTCCTGGTCGTGCAAAAAAAAAAATAGGACGTTGTGTCCTTTGGCAAGGCACTTCATCCTACTTGCCTGAGAGGGGAATGTCCCTGTACTTGCTGTAAGTCACTCTGGATAAGAGCGTCTGCTAAATGTAAACGTAAACGTCTTCATATGCTCCAACCATGATCTTCCTCCAACATGATACTGTCCACTCCTTAGGGTTAGAGAGCTGCTCTCTCTGGCCATAGCTAGAGTTCCTCACTGCGCTCCACGCTTCTGTGTGACACCGCTGTCACATTTATTACAGACAGTCGATGCCCGAGGAAACCATCTGACGAACCATCTCTTTCTTTCACTTTCTCCTTTCTCTCCGTCCTCTCCTTCGACAGAGGAGCGGGCAGACGGACTGTCAGTCATGTATCCATGACGCTCGGAGGTTTCAGGAGCGAGAGGCAACGCCCAAAATAAACCTGCGTCTGACTGAGAGGGAGATGCCTCGCCAAATAAATTCCGTTTATCAAATGTGACAGCGCCAAAGGTTGCGTTAACACTGTTTCTATGACGATGGATGAAGGGGAACAAGAAAGGGAGGGAGACTGGGGATGGGCAAATAAATAAATACAACTTTTAATGTATACTTTATTTGTATATTTTTGAGTATATTTTAAGGTCCTCTGGTGGCCTACAGTCTTGTGTCTCAGTTTGAGCTGCTGCCTCAAGCCACTGCTGTTGGAAGGTACTAGCATCCAGACGTAATCAGTAATCAGCCACATCAGGATTTGGACGTTTCACTGACAGCCGTGATTGGCGGGCATGAGCACTGAACATCTACTGGTCTGGAGGAAGCGGCTAGTATTATTCCTCTGGGCAAATGTCCAACATAACTGTTCAATATGAACTTTCAGGTTAAGGAAATTGTTCATTAGGGCTTAGATTAGGATGCAATGAAACCATTTTGGGTGACTTGTAGACAACAGATGTTGTGGGAGATTATTGGTGGTTGGGGGACTTGATAGCAAGTCAATATAAGGTCTCTTGACATGCAAGTATGGATAAAATCCAGGAGAATGAAACACTGTTTTGTTTTACTCATGCAAACTATTCGATCCTCAGACACATTGTAGGAGTACAAGTCCAATGTATTTAGTGCTTTATATCCCTCTCACTGCCCACATAATCATAGTTTTCAAAGGTTTCAAATGGAAACTCCAAAACTCAAGCGGGGGCCTGAGACAGTTGGTCAGATTGAGGCAGAACTATTGATTTCCCTGTAATTCATGCCTGTCCGAATTCCCCAGCAGTTGGCAGCAAACAAGGTTTTAATTTGTAATGGAGCTTTTCATTTAAATCCCCTGTTCTGTTCTGCCTACTGATCTATACCTGGATGAAAGACGAAGCCTCTATATTTTACACAACAAGCCGGCACTACACAAATTCACCTCAGCAAAGAAAATTATATTAATCAGCCTTTCCTGTTTCTTCAATAAGACCTGGACACAGGAATAGCAATCTGTACTAATGTGTTCTGACCACAGCCAGCCAACTACACACACACACACACACACACACACACACACACACACACACACACACACACACACACACACACACACACACACACACACACACACACACCTCATCAAGGCCAGGTTTGAACACAGCACCAAAGGTACTCATCTGCTCATCAATCAGAATCCCTCATTGCCTTAGGGAGGAATAGTAATTCACATCACTAAATTATTGCGTGGTGTTTAATAACTTGAAACCTTGGAAAAAATGAAAAAAGTTACAAAAATGTACTGCATAGTAAAAAGGAATATGCCATTTCAGCCCCCTCAGTTGCTAACCTTTAGTGCTCACAAGTTCAACCTTATTGGGTTTGTTGGTTATTTTTCCCTAATCCTTTTGATCCCGTAATAATTTAGCAGTGAGGGGAGGCCGGCACACAGGAGCAAACAAGTGGAGCACAGAAATAGGGCCGCTGCTGTGCTTTGTTAGCTTTGTAAATACTGCTGCTACACAAATACACTATCTTAAGCTGGAAGCTGTTTGTCTGAGAATGAAAGATGGTCCTTGGATGACTTTACATGCTGAATCTGCTGGAAGATGCTGTTCAGGTTACAACACACACCACACAACGCACAATACTGCACACCACACTACAGACACCACACAACGCACAATACTGCACACCACAAAACGCACAATACTGCACACCAAACTACACATTCCACAATCACCACACAACGCACAATACTGCACACCACACTACACACAACACGCCGCACAATGCACACCATTGCACACCACACTACACAAACCATCTGTGTTCTGCTTCTAACGTCCCCCGTGTTTCTGTGTCTGCGGACGGTTCAGCTTCCCTTAAACCAAACATTCTAGGAAATGTCAATGTTGTGGCTGAATGTCCAACCTGGCCGTTTGTGAACTTGTGTTACCTACATATGAACAGTAGGACCTTACACTTTGCATAGAACGTACTACATTCCTTGCTTTAGATCTAGAATGATGTCGAGGGAAGAACCCTGATCTGACGGTCACGAAACAAGTGTACCAGAGTTCAAGACGACAGAAGTCCTCTATCAATTGTTGCACATGATTTTTTCCTGGATGTGACGTGTGGATATGAACATAACATGGTTTCAAGGCAGGGGTCTCTGCACTGTGGCAAGGTCGACACATACAGAAAGAGAGAAAGAATCTGTCTTCCTGAATGACACAGTCTGTGGATCCACACACAGTAGAACCAGGTTGTTCAAACGAGCCTCTCGCCTGTCACACAGCTGTGTTTCCCCAGAGTTTCAACAAGCAGCGCCGGAACTCTCCGACCCAGCTGGGACCTGCCAGACTCACACCCTCCTCCCATACATCACTGTCCGCTCTCATTGTCCCTTCCTCCCCTCTGCAACCAGGTGAAAGCCAATCAATACCAGGCCTCGTTAGTACGTGACTAAACGAGTGCCCAGCCATCGTTAAAGATGCTTCAGCTGCCACCATAGTTACCCCCCACTTTTCTAAGGGGTTCCTACAATCCGTACTGCACGATGTCCAGCAAACTGTTGCAAACTCCAGGCTTAACCTGGAGAAGATTGTGTTAGCTTCCATGCAGCAGAGGGTGTGTTGCTTTGCTGTATGGATCCAGGATCCATATAAGGATAAAGATTACATGTAAGATGAGGGGGAACAATGTCAGGGCCTCCACAGGTGAAAACTGGGTACTGCTGTTTCACGCTGGCTGAGAGGGTGAATTCTGGCAGCCAGCTGCTCTGAGATGGGGTTGAGAAATCAATAGGAGTCCACTGTGCAAGGTAGCCTGTCCCTGGCTAGCAACAACGGGGAACCACTCAAATTCAGATAATGAAAATCAACAGGCGTCTGAGTAAGTCATTTCTACCTGGCACACACACACACATTCATTCTCTCACACCACACACACCTCAGGATAGGAGTTCTCCTTGAGAGACTGTGAGCTATGTCTCACTCTCCCCCACTATCTTAGTCTTTCACTCTCTTTCTCCTTTCCCTCTTCTCTGCTCAAATCCTGACCACCTTCCTCTTTCCAGCAGTTCCCCTGCTGTTCTGTTCTCCTGCTACAGCACAGTAGTGACTAAGCTTTCACCCTTGCTTGCGTTTAATTCACTAGGAAACATTGTCCTGTGAGTGAACAGTGAAAATGTCGGACAAAACGACAAGTGACAACAAGAGGCAGCAGCTGAGAATGTTTCCTCGTTTTGCATTTCAGTCAGCGTCACTGAGGGAAGATAACGTAACAGTAAAACAGAATTCATTAGTTTCACAGCAAACCCAACAAGATTACAATGGAGAAAAAAAACGTATGGTTTAAGCTTCACAGGGGTAACTGTACCTTACTGTTCCATTCTGAAGTCTTTTCTTAACTATTTTGACTTGGGAGAATGTGAGAGGAGAGAATAGATTAGACCCCACACCTATACCTTCTTCCATTTCCCTCCCTCCCATCATCCCTCTAATCATTCCTCCCTTCATCCCTTCCACTCTTCATGCATAGCTTCCTGTCTGCAAAGTGGGACTGACAAAGTGCTGCATGTTGCCATTTATATCCGCTGAGTTCACACACACACACACAAATACACACGTACACACTCACTCTCACCCCCACACACAGGCACACTCTCCCTCTCTTTCTCATGCCCTACCTCATAGCTTAGGGAGTCGCTAATGTTAATTAATGGGAGGCACCAGAGCATGCCGTTTCTAATTAACCCCAGGGAACACTGCAGTAGATGCATGCAAGTGGAAAAACCATCTTAAATCCGGGCACCATTGTAGCCCTGCAGATTCCATTCATGTCCTCTAGCCATCCGTACGCCACAAGCCACTTTTCAGATCACCGGCGCCCAACGAGGACAACAACGCGGCCAATCGCTTTGGCATTCTCTGCTTTCTGCTGATCAGCAGGGAATACTGCCTAATTGACTTAATGATGTCGCTAATCAGGTAAATTAATCGAAGTCATGGAAGAGGAGGACGGCTGGATGGGAGTCTTGGGACTGAAGAAAGTGCAGAGGGGTGGAGAGGAGGAGAAGCAGAGTGGATGAGGAGGGGTGGGGTGGAGAAGAGGTGGATGAGGAGGGGTGGGTGGGGTAGAGGAGGGATAGAGGAGAGGAGGGATGGAGGAGAGGAGAAAAGAGGTGGGGTGGAGAAGAGGTGGATGAGGAGGGGTGGGGTGGAGAAGAGGTGGATGAGGAGGGGTGGGTGGGGTAGAGGAGGGATAGAGGAGTGGAGGGATGGAGGAGAGGAGAAGTGGAAGAGAGGAGTTATGGAGGAGAGGAACGGTGAAGGAGAGGAGGGGTGGAGGTGAGGAGGGTGTGACTGTTGAATCCCACTCCACGTTATGTCCCAATCCAGACAAGAGGCATAGAGACAGAAAGAGAGAACACCATCAGTCTGTATCTGGCCTATTCCATTTGCTTCCTGAGCTCATCTAACTAACCTAGCTAGCCAGCTGCTTTATTATGTCCACAGAAGCAGAGTTCTTCTCTGGAGTGCGTCCAAACTGCGTACGACACCGAGCCCCTGGTCAGGCAATGACTCTGTAACCCGGGGCTGTAGCTCTGTGCCAAAATATGTGTTTGAAAAAAGGAGGGTGTGTTTGTAAGGCGGAGGAGAGGAGGAGGGGGTTAAGGGGGTCTAGAGTGAGAGTAATACGAGGCATCAGAGCACTCGCGTGTGTGACAAGGTGAACCGTTCACCTCCCGGGACACGCGGCAGATGAACCGTTCACCTCCCGGGACACGCGGCAGATGAGACGCATCATCGCCGCGTGGAGAAAAGCTTCCTCTCGGTCGGCATGTTACGTAGCGTCCTGCGTCAGCATGTGTCACCGTGACGGACGAGGAGCTGGTTCCAGAACACCTACAGGAGCTACCGTACAAACATCTGACGTCTGCCTTCTGAAAGGATCCGTCCTTCCTGTAGGTCAGGTCAGCTGTTGATCTGCTGTATTTCCAAACACTGGTTCGGAGAGCGACTGCGACAGAATTGCATTGTAGAGATCTTTACAAAGCAAGAGAAGACAGTGAAACATCTTAGACATCCTGTGTAATTGTTCTTTTAATTTCATCCCTTCCACCCTGATCTTCTTCTTGTGTTTATTCTTGTTTGTGCATGTGAACACACGTATGCACACAGACTGGCTAAGTGGTGCTGATTGGTTGGCTTGGCCACGCAGATCAACTTAGCACATCAGATGAAGAAAACTTGAGTATAGACACACAACGTGAATGTATCCGTCTGTTAGTGAAAGCAGACCGGTGCCTGTATTTGCAGAGGTTTTCAATTGTTTGAGTAGGATGTCTCTCGATCAGAGAAGGAGAACATGTGCGAACTAGACGACTGGTGCGTCATGGCCACTGAGTCGGGGTGACGATAATGGAAGTGACGCATTGATCTCAGCCGCTTCTCCCTGGCAGGCTGGGAGGATAATCCTGGAGGGGCTGGGGGAGAGAGGCTAGGGGGGGTAGCGGGTAGAGGCTGGGGGGTAGGCTTGAGGGGAGAAGCTGGGGGGAGTGTTGTGTGACGTTGGCCAACAGTGACACACACATGTGGAGGTGGAATTATCCGGGGACACACTATCCACACAGATATACATACAGAGATACACACACACAAGACATACGCACATCAAACAGATAGACACACACACATTATGAAACAACAGCTGGATGTCTGTCACACTTAACACAAGTGCGTGCATTAGCCAGATGTCCCCAAGTAACGTTCACGGTGATCTTCATTAATATGAACCGGACTCACACCGGAATTACAATTCATTACCGACATACAACGCTAATTACACCCAACTAAGATGAATGAAACGGATTCATTAACAGAGAGACAGACAGACGAAAGACAAACAGACAGTGAAAGGTTAGATGGAGGAGGCATATAAAGGGCTCACACACACACACACACACAGGGATTGAGTGGCTAATGACTATGAGACTATGAGTCTCTGGGCACATGTTCAAGTAGGCTTTGACGATCACCATGATCATCATTACCGTTCTGGGCCTGATCGTCTGTGTTCCAGGGGAACGACGGTGTATTAAATATGGTCTCCATTACCTCAGCTGAGAGGATACACAAGTCTGTCCCTGATAAACCACCACGCTGTGGCGAACTTATTTCACTTCATTTATTCCTTCTGACTACCCATTCACTCAAAACTAATCATCTGGTCCTTGCATCCATTTCCAGCAAAGCATCCAGAACAGCTCTGATTATTATTCTCTCTGTCTCCAAAGACCACTGATGTACGAGCTCAAGGGAGTCCTCATCAATCAATACTTCTACGGCACTCTACTTTGTCTGCAATCTGTTGCATCACAGCCATCTACAATTACACTTGTACACATATGACACCAAATCAGAGTAGTAGTTTAATACCACTTTACCTGTTTGATTATTGTACTTAAGACAGGTGATTCAGGCCCTGGGTGTCTGTTCATCTTGTCTGCCCTTTGAAAACTATTCTGCTCATCCAGTCCTTAAAAAACAACAACACAATCAATCCTTCCTCTCCAACACAACCTGTCTGTCTGTTATCTCATCTCATTCGTCCGAAGTCCATTTTGTCGCCATCCATCCTCCAAACCCCCTATAAACCTTGCTGTCTGAGCGCCATGGCTCAGCCCCAGCTCTCTCAGTCTCTTGCCCCGGGTCATCTAGTGGAATGAGATGGCGTCGTAGGAGGTAGAAGAGAAAATGTCACCAGGGGATGAAATATTGATAGACAGGAAGGCCGTCTACCCCTCGCTTGCGTCTCCCTCCCCTCTCCTTGCCCTCGGGTGAACAGAGGAATCTCGCCATTTGCGGGCTGAATATCCGGAAACAACACACACAAACAAGCACATCTAACGGCACGCTGTGTTGGAGGCAGGAGGAAGGCTCAGCTGTGCCAGGCCCAACACGCTCCCTCACCTAATAATCAAGCTCTGTTCTAATCTGCAGCGACTGCCGCCCCGTGATCCAATTTAGTTTTTCGACCCAAGCATAACTCCAGTTTATTTGCATCCACAGACATTCGATTAACATACAAGCCCTGGGCAGCAAACGAAAAAAATACGAACACACTCTCCTAGCAAGTGGGATGCAACGATTCCCATAACCAAGTGCTAAACAAGGTCGAATGTCAAATTTCATAATTTATTTTAGATGCTGGGCATCAACGTAAAATAGCATATTTTACATATATATATATATATATATATACAGGTATATATATGCTGCACTGTATGACGATATGTTGCTTGTATCAAGCGAGATGTTTTCGAGGGGTGAGTGTTTTGCAGAATATGCAAAAAGATGCGTGGAGGAAGACAGCAGCTTTCTAACCACTCTGGTGATTGATGCAGGTGTAATTAACGGTGGTGCTTGGAGAACTCAGGGAACCTCGTTCTCTGCGTTCTCTGCTTGCTGCTGTCTCACAAAACAGCTTCGAACACAAGCAAGAGAGAGAACATCCTAACTGTCGACAACATAACACAATTTTATCACCAAAAAACACCTAAAGCCAAAACAGCCAGGTGAACATCTTGCACACACATAGTTGTTTTGTCTAGCAAGCCTCAGAATGTCTGTTAGAACACAAGATGTGACCTTTCATTGGTGAGTAATGGGCCCCAATTCAGCTAGAAAACAGCTCACTTGGCTCACCCAGATGCCAGCCAATCGTACCAGTTTAGCAAATATACATGTGATGCTCACCATTAATCCATTTGGCTTCTGGGTCATGAACCATAAACTCAGGTTTGAACAGATCCTCCACTGTCAGCTTGGTGTCACTCCCAGCCTGGTTGTCATCTGAAAATACAAACCATGGATTCAAGACCACTTAAGAAAAAACACTTTAAGATTCAACTTGTAAAATGTAAATAAAGTGAAAGTCAACAGAATCACACACATGTACACCCAGCCAGACAGCCATCCACCCAGACAGACAGACATCTAGCCAGACAGACAGACATCTAGCCTGACAGACAGACATCTAGCCAGACGGAGAGGCAGACAGACAGACATCTAGCCGGACAGACGGGCAGACAGCAATCTAGCCAGACAGACAGATAGACATCTAGACAAACAGGCAGACAGACAGCTATCCAGACAGACAGACCGACATCTAGCCAGACAGACAGACAGACAGACAGACAGACACCTATCCAGACAGACAGACAGCCACCTATCCAAACAGACAGACAGACAGACAGGGATCCTAGCATGTTCAGTAATGTGAGCAAACCATCGAATCCTTTTGCAGCGCTGAATATTTTCCCTTTTTTTGGTATGAAATGTCAAGCCTTTAGGAGAAGTGAACACTTTCTGACAAATGATTAACTACATTTGCACTGGCTCAGCCTGTGGCAAGGAGCAGAGGGCCCAATCATATGGAATGTTAGCCGTGTTGTCATGCAGTGGCAAGCAACTTAACAAACAACTACCTGCTCATCGAAAACCCAAAACTGGAGACCACTGTCTTCTTTTTTTACTGCCAGTATATAACTCTAACCTTTATTCTGTTATGATGCATTTATTGGAGATAAAGGACATCGATTTGCTTTGAGATATGGATGACCTAGTCTGAGGGGTGTATTATTGTATCGGTTCATGGTGAAGCACAAAGTTGTGGAACAATCATCCTGTCTGTCTCAAGATCTCAAGACAAACAATGCAGTTGCATTGTTGTGATTCCCAGCATCGGAGCTAGTTTCATTTTAATTAAATGTATTGAGTGTTGAGCAATGGATTGGTTTAAGAGCAGCATGAACTGTATTGTGAGTTTACCTGGAGTGAGAAGGATGACAGACATGGTGATCAGAGAACACACTGCCAGGATGACCAGGAGAGCGATGGCGATGCCTTTCCAGTTCCTCTGAGGAGGGCTGCCTCCTCCTAGGTCCTGAGAGAGAGAGAGGGGGGGGGGGGGCGGAGAGAGAGGGAGAGGGGGAGAGATGGGGGGGAGAAGGGGGGCGGAGAGAGAGGGAGAGGGGGAGAGAGGGAGGGAGGGGGGGGAGAAGGGGGGGGGAGAAGGGGGGGGGAAAGAGGGAGGGAGGAGAGGGAGGCGGAGAGAGGGGGGGTCGTAGCAAGATGGAGGGGGGGGAGGGAGAGAGGCAGAAAGCGAGGGGGGCGGAGAGAGAAAAAAAAGAGAGCGGGGATGGAGAGAGAGGGAGAGTGGAAGAAAGAGAGAGGGAGCGTAGACGTCAGGCATTTTGATTAATACTTTGAGTGTTTTTGAAAGAACAAAGATAATTACAACAATGATAAGAACCCTTTGACAAGCCTAACCTAGGCCATCAGACAGGTCTATTCCAGATCCTCATGATCGCTGCTCTGTTTATCCACCAGGCTGTTAAAGGCAGAGACCTAAGAGAACAGGTTATGAGGGAACGCTTAACATTCTCATGATAGGCATGTATTGATTATTATTATCATTAAGACATGTATTGATTGATTGACCGTGTCCTTGGGCAAGGCACTTCACCCTACTTGCCTTGGGGGAATGTCCTTGCGCTTGCTGTAAGCCGCTCCGAATAAGAGCGTCTGCTAAATTACTAAATGTAAATGATTGAGGGCCGACTGTACTAATAACAGCAGCTGCGGTAGAAGTGTGAGCTGAATGTCTTTGCTCCTCCTCAGAGCTGTGTTGGGGGGCGTCTGTGTCGAACCGCACGGCAGCGGGTATCTTCACCTCCATGGTGGGGCTCAGATTAATCTTCGCGGCAGGGATCAACAATTAACAAGACCCATTTTGATGGCGTTTTGCGCTGAATGAAATCTACATGGTGGTGGGATGCAGCGCACTGCACGGGGGAATCTTGCAAATACCCCTTAATAATTCCTAACCAAAATTTCAAGGATGAGCAGTATTTTCCAAAGCCCACCCCATCATCCCTGTACACTGTGACCCTCCCCTTCGTCTTTCCTGAGGCCAGGCAAATGCAGTCGCATATACAATCGCTTATCCTCCGGCGTCCTCCACCTCAACCAAAACAGAGCTGACCAATTCAGACCACAACTTGACGGGGTCCGCAGGTCGCCATGGCTACTGACGAAGAGAGGACACACTCTCACGTACGGTTGCGGCTACGTTTGTGTGAGCCCCACGCTCATGAGTCACACACCTGTCCCTTGCCTGCAGGGAGAACGTTACTCTCTCCTCCTCATCTGCTTCCTCTGATAAGGTAAGACTGCCCCACAGCCTCAATTACCCACAACACCCTGCGGGAGGATCGACAGGGATTAGTGACCAACGACCCAGAACTGAGATGTGGTTGGCTGGAATGATGCTGGTAAATTAAAGTGGCCAATTAGACCCAAGTCAACCTTCAAGTCTTTAAAAAAAAAGAAGCTTTTTGCACATTTCCATCACACGTTTTGGGATCCTAGACTTGAGAGATGGTTATGGATTTTCTTGTGTGTTTCAGCCGGTTGACAGGACAGTTGAAAGGTGGGTGTGAAGATGCTCTGTGCTCCCAGCAGCAGGCAGGCCTTTCCAGGCCTCGGGGAGACCCGGCTCTGGGGAGGAGACATCCACGTTCACACAGCCGTGACTGCCTGCCCTCATCTGAGGGAAACTTACATCACTGACGGCCCCCCAAAGACTCGGAGAGCTGATCTATTATCAGGCCTGGCGCTCATTTCATTAATACCACAAAGGCTGCCTCGTCCTTGAACGCTGACAGCAGCTCTAAATTGGCAAAGCCCTTCCATGCATGAGCTTCTCTCTTTTCATCCTATCTATCCTCTCTCTCTTCCTTTATCTCCCTCCCTTTCTCTTTTTCGCTCACTCTCTTTCTCTTATGCTCTCGTTCTCCCGTTCTCGCTCTCTTTTCCTCTCTCTCTTTCTCTCCAATTTCCTACTTAGCAGTTTTTGAGTCATCATCCTTAATTTATTAACTCAATTATGAGTGAAGATAGAGCCGTTGAGTGAGTACTGGCCTGCCTCGCACCCCTATTACCATTATCAGGATCAGACAGCCGAGGCGAGGTACCCTGACAAACACTCAACCTGCAAGGCTTGTGCGCCGATAAATGTACTTTGTCGTGTTGCCTCGGTGGGCACTGTCCTGCCAAAGAGTTTCCCCAAGGGGATTCAAAAAGTATCCTGAACTCCTCAGGTGTGCTCCTCTCCTCCTCCGCCCCTCCTCCTCTCCACCCCCCTCATCCGCCCACACCTGCCCTGGAGAGATGTAAAAAAACAAGGCCTGCTCCCAGCCTCTGAAGGCTCTTCTTCAAAAAGTGCAACTAAACACATCGAAACAAAATCATCAACTTGAGAAACTATGTGCATTCGTGTTTGGTTTTTCTTGTTTTCTCGGTGTAAAAATGACTTTGAAATCCGAGTCCACACATCATTTTGAGCCTCATCTAACAGTAGACACTTTTGCCGCAAACTTTCTTCGGTTACGACTTTTTTCACTTTCTCATTACAGTCCGAACTGTCTTCTCCTCAATCCCTATTTTTCCTTTGGTACCACAGCCCATTTTTTTTTTACTTTGATTTTCCATCAAAGCCTATCATTCATCTTCCAAATGTGTTCTCTTTCTCAGCATCACTCTGCTGTGCTGCTGAGAGGCGCTTAGGAACATATATAACCAGCTGACAGACTTGGCCAAACCAAACCAAGGACTTCATTTCTCCTCTTCTCAATGGAGCAAGTAGACAGGTGAGGTGTCGTTGTGGTACAAACCGCTATTTATATCTGTATTAAATCAACTGATCTATTATCGGCACAAAACTGCAGAGAGGTATTCAGTACCCAGACGGTGATTTAGGCGGTTGTTGTAATGGAGCGTAAGGTTTATGACCTTGTGGTGATGTATGAGATGTAGACGCGAAGGTCTAGCCAGTAATTACAGTGGGTAATATATTATATTGCTCAGGTGCTGGCAAAACATACTGAACATGAATCCATAAGAAACAATTGAAACATAGATGATGATGGCTACATATGGGTACACAAGAGGGCTACAATTACACAAGATTCACAAAGGCCTTCTAGCATGAACTGGCATTTTTATATCTAAATTATAACTGTGTACCTAACGGCCAATCGAAAACAAGATGGCCGCATTCCACTGGTAAAACTGTCATTTAATCCAATCTTGGAATTGGATTGAAGCCTAGATCAATACAGTCGAATAATACTTAAGGAGAGGCAGGCAGTGATCACTGAAATACTGGTTGATGAGACTGTGATTAATTGCAACGGAAAATGATTTGCTTCCAAATCCAAATTTGCGGCCATCACTGTCAGGGACTTTATTTGAACCTTCATGGCACCAGTCAACAGGCCAAAGACCCACAAAAAAAAACATTGAGAAAATGGTGGACAACTGCCCAGAACGATTACGATCGCGGGGACAATTTGGCTTGGCTGTGGCCAACAGAAGTCCTTCAGCCTGTTATTAACACATGTCAAAATAACAGACCAAAACACTATCTCTGGAAGTGTGCAAATGTTTCTGAGGAGCGTGAATGTGGGCGAGTGAACAAGTGTGTGTCAGTGTGTGCGTGCATGTCTAATAAGCCCACTGTCAGGAAGGTAGCACTCTGTCTATTAATAGACCCCCCCCCAGGTTTGCCTCTCCAGCACTGTGACCTTGGTGAGCCGATGCCAAACAACAATGAACGTTTCTGAAAAGCTTGTGCGCACCTTCGACTATGACAGCACAATCTCACAATGAGTAAGGCAAACAACCCGGGGTTCTTATTTGTTTATTTCGGCCCAAAGAATCCCACTCTTGGTGGGTTTCAGTAAGAGAATGACAGCTGAGTGAGAGTGGTGGCATAGGCAGGGACAGTGTGTCGAGGGTGAAGGGTTTTAACAGGAGGCAGGGACAGAGGAGAGTATGAAGGGTTTGAACAGTAGGCAGGGACAGAGGAGAGTATGAAGGGTTTGAACAGTAGGCAGGGACAGAGGAGAGAGTGGAGGGTTTGAACAGTAGGCAGGGACAGAGGAGAGTATGAAGGGTTTGAACAGTAGGCAGGGACAGAGGAGAGAGTGGAGGGTTTGAACAGTAGGAAGGGACAGAGGAGAGTATGAAGGGTTTGAACAGTAGGCAGGGACAGAGGAGAGTGTGGAAGGTTTGAACAGTAGGCAGGGACAGAGGAGAGAGTGGAGGGTTTGAACAGTAGGAAGGGACAGTGTGTCGAGGGTGGAGGGGTTGAACAGGAGGCAGGGACAGAGGAGAGTATGAAGGGTTTGAACAGGACGCAGGGACAGTGTGTCGAGGGTGGAGGGGTTGAACAGGAGGCAGGGATAGAGGAGAGTGTAAAGGGTTTGAACAGTAGGAAGGGACAGAGGAGAGTATGAAGGGTTTGAACAGTAGGCAGGGACTGAGAGGGTTGGCGCCCTTTCAGGTTCACCTCAGAAGACATCGTCGGTTCGGTCGGTTCAGTTCGTCTTGTCCGTTGGTCAATCCCCCTTCATGTCTCCATGTTTGCTTTAGATAGCAATGATATTGCATAGCTGCACTTCTGAGCATATTTTAATGATAAAAAGATGAGCTGCATCCGTATCTGATTCAAAGGGATTAGCGGTGTCTTTCAGTTTCCCATGAATGCATTCCGTGGATCAATACTACTTTTCATAAGCTTGTATCCAGCAGCACAGCTGTGTCGGAGAACAGACAAGATGCTGATAATATAAATCATACCCATCAAATGGCTGAAATCAAAAACTTTGAAGACCCAAGGCTTCTGTCTGCTGGTGGATCAGACTGTCTGAATGGGACGTCAGTCGACAGCTACAGTTACATGTTCAGCATGTCTTTGGAAGCTGTTATTTTGTCACCTTATACCACTTCATTGAAAATGATCATGTTTTAGTTACAAACCCTCTTATGGGGTTGTTTTGCAAGCATGAACATAAGTGCACAGCTGAACGCAAGCCTGTAAAGTACAATCCACATGACATGTCAGACAGGTGAAGAAAATACTCTGGTAATACGGCTGAAAATAAAGACCGGCTCATATCATACGCTTCCTCGCAGCTGGGGCCCAACCAATCACATGGCAGAGAAACAGCGACTCATGGTGGGTTCTACAAGCACAGGTTCAAACGCAAAGCTAACAGGAAGCCAACAGGAAGTTAACAAGCTGATTGCATCCACCACCATGAGAAAAAGCAGAGACTGACAATGTCCACTGAGTCATTTGTTGGTATGAAGGATAATTGCACATTGGCTTTGAAGAGTTACAGGCATGTAGATAAGGCATGGCAAAAGGATGTTGACGCCTGAGCTACCCTGTGGATCTCACTCCTTCTGTCACTAATTAGTTGTGAAAACACACAAGGGCTGTCTTTATAGAACACAATAACACACTGAAACATCAGACGTCCTCCCTATCCATACAGTACACAAACACTTCAACATGCTCATCACTTCAATTTCAGAAGAATGGGGTCTCTGACACTGTAACTGCTGGTGGACAAACATGTTTAGTCTGACTTCCTTTTTTGAATAGCTAAAGATCCTTCCGTTTTGACCTCTGCTTACAACCCCTCCAGAACTGACAACAATATGAAAAGCACACATTCATTGTGCTGGCTGAAGGAGTTATTACCTTTCTGTACCAGCCAGGAAAACTTCCAGAAGAAAGCTTTGCCTTCTGCTGTGCCTCAATAAGCTTTTCAATTGCTTCAACTCCTAGGAGAAAAAGTGCAAAATAAAAAACATAAAATAACTCCCATTGACTAGGGCAGTCAATAGGCAGCCTTGCAGAATGAAGGGTAACCTGTGAAGAGTGAATGTGACTCAGGTTGGATATTGAGCCTTGTCCCTGACTTTCAGCTCATCCCCTGCTCATAAGTACCTTGTTTACTCTTAATATTGCTCGGTTTACTTTCAAAGTATTTTTGTTGGGTTTTGTTGCAACCAATTGTAAGATAATATAAGATATATTTTGAATTGTACTGAAAACAGTAGTAAACATTTACAATTTTGCCCAGTGCTGGAACTGTAGTAGTTCAGTCTTACGTTTGTCATCAGTTAAATAAAACCGTCTGTAGCTACATACGGTGACGATAAGTCAGTACAAGATATCTGTTATTAATCAACCACTAAAACAACATGATTCCATTCAGAAGGCAGTGTTCATTCATCAGATCGGCTTCTGATTACTGCAGGTGTGACGGGCTGGTAAACTGATATTATTTTCTCTTCTGGTTATCTTGTTTACCTATAAGTGCTCTGATGACTAATGTCTCATGCTGTATGCTGTAATCTTTGTGAGGTATTAAAGTGTCTCCGCCAAAATCTATGTCAACCTGGCTCTCGTGGATACTTCTGCAATAACGTTGGGCTCGTTGAAGGATCGTATTTTCTACAACGCCAACGGGGTCTAACAAATGACAACCAAAACCCACAGCAGAACGTTCATACCAATAACAGCACAGGGCGATCAATGCCAAAGCCATTTCCATCTGAGACAATTTGTCTTGGTTTTGTATTTGTTCAATGACATTTTAATATTGATGCATCCTAGAAGGAGGATTCAGTGGAGCAGAACTCCAGCTGAACTTGTATAGTTTCCACATGGACATAATTATTGGCCTAGGAGATCCATTACTGGGGAAATAGTTGTTTGCATACAACCTATTATAAATATTAATATTTCACTGGGCCCCCCTACAGAATAAGGAGACCAAGAACAATTGGGTAATTCCGTTAATCTTATTTTACTATCTGAGTAAATTTTCACAGGCATATTAAAAAGTGATTTGGTTTAAATTACACGGTGATGCTAAAGCGTCATTCACTCCTGAAGTCAAATTTAACAGAACGCAATTAGACACAGCTGAACACGTTCCCAGTCAAATGAAGCTCCAGGCTACAGGATAAGAATCCATCCAGTCAACACAAAGTTATTTTCAGTGGTTGCAAGTGAAATTGAACCTCCAAACGTATTATCTGCAGGGTAAGATCGTCAGCATGAAACAGACAGGAAGGTAAATGTGTGTTGGTCGTAAATGCGAGGATGGTCTCTTTGTGGCGAAGATGCTATTCTTTGTTGGATGAATCTTTGTTGGCGAAGAGTTCGAAGTGTATCACTCATCTTCTCAAATCTTAAGTTTGACAAAATTGCTGCCAAACATCACCAACTACTCTCCTAGCTGTAAATTTGCTGTGTGTCTGACATCATAAAGAAAAAGAAAAACTTCAGCACAAAAGAAAGAGCAACTTTATCAAAGTGTAGCGAAGTACAACAAAGTCAAATACTTTCTTGCCCCGTCTTTCTGAGGCTCACTGGCCCTAACAGGTCAACGAGGTGGGCACAAACACAAACGGTGAGCCGTGCATCTGCGCGCATCACTGGAGGGTATAGGGCAGTCAATACCTCCAGCCTTTCAAATGAGTCTTTGATTATCTGCGGCAGGAACACAGATCAATGGAAGACTACCTTAAACACTCACAGGCGCCCAGCAAGTGCAGTGGACTGTGTTTGTCTTCACTCCTGGACCCGCAACACCAAGGATGAAATGATGACACACACTGTTGGGATTTCCTTCGACTGAGGATCAAAAATTTGGAGGCGTTCGCACGTTTTACTCAGATTCATCATTCCGAGTACATTTCGAAATACTTAACATGAATAAGGGGTTTTGTTTCATGACGCGCTGTTTTTAATTTGTTAATCTACTTGAACATGATTCATTACGATTTAAATTAAAATTACAGATGGTAGCGTCATTCATATTCTTACTTTTACAATTGTGAGAGTTCAATTTATTAAAAATATTCCGTAAACAATGTGCGTTTATTTGGCAGCTATCAAAATAGATAATATATATTTTTCTAAAGTAGGCTATGTTACTGCAGTTTAACCTTCTTTTCAGGCCACACTCCCAACAAAACTGAATTGATTGATGACCAAATATCTGAGCGGACATTCTTCTGAAACCTAAAACATCTTGGACGAAGTTCTTGAATACAATCTACTGATCCAGACACCTTTCTTGTCCTGCAGCCCTGACAATGTGACACATGGGGGAGAGATGGTTTTGATGTTAATCCTGACAATACCCTGTCTTAGAGTGGATTAGGCCAGCTGTGATGTGCTTACTCGCACACAGGTACACACAGACACATATGCACACACAGGTAAACACACACACACACACACATACACACTCCAGGAGTTTGTATTTTGCTGTATCCCCATGTCTGATCACAGATTAGACTGCAGTGTCTCCAAAGGTTCTCTTAGCTTTGATGACTCAAGCCTTGTAATCTCTTCAATTCCCTTCAGGCCAAGAGCATATGTCCAGATTTGTTAAATTATCCTAATATAAACCCAAAAGCAGGCCTGTCTTAGATTAGATCAGCCTAATTAAGTTTCAGATCCAATAAAATATAACCTAGACACGTCACACATACATGTCACGTTCCTCATCCTGCCTACACGTCTTCTCTCCATTTTCTGTTCCCTGCTCATCCTCCCCCTCTGCCCACCTACTCCTCTCATCGTACCCAGTCATCCCATACCCTCTCTGACCTTCCCCGCCCTCATCCTTCTACCTCCTCTATCTCCTTGGTTTGGTTGCTGAGAGTGCCCTCATTGAGTTGCAGGACAAGGGCATGTTTGTATTAAAACGGGTTAAGTACATTCGAAACGCAATCCTTCTCAAAGAAGATGGAGAGATTGTTTAGGGAGACCCAATTACAGCAGTCTCGCTAAACTAAGGACTAAATCTCTCACTACACTCCTTGAAAGTTATTTCTGGTCACAATGTAATTAGTTAAAATATGTAGCTTCAGTAACACTGAATAGTTAATAGACAAATCAAGAAAGTGAAATATCACTTGGTGTTAGAAAGTGTGCAGAGACTGAATAGCTTAATTAGACAAATAAGGTTAAAATCTTGTTTAACGAAGAGATTAGTCACGTCTGAAGAAACAGAGAGAGGAAAAACTTCTGGAAGATCTGGATGTTCCATGTTCGCAACCTGAGTGTATGGATGGCTGAACGGATGGATGAGGAATGGATGGATGAGGAATGGATGGATGAGAATTGGACAGACAGCGACAACAACGACAGCTTTGGCAATCAAAGAAAAAGTCGTAAATCTGAAATACTCCCAGAAGAGATCTCAGGCTGGACTTGGCTGAACACACGCCACTACTTCCTGTCCGATTGTCTCCAGCTGAATGCTTCACAACAACAGCATGAAACTTTGATGGCGTTTGATCCCCCCAAAGAGTCTGTCAACCAAGTCATGTGCACAGGCGCTGGCCAGAGCCTTGATGTATCCTATGGCTTCAATACCCTGGCCGATGCTGCGTGTTCTTCTTCACTCCATTACTTTCTCAGACACGATGTCTTGACGTAGCTCACTGCACATCAGTCATGCAAGCGACTTGGGATGGTGCGTCACCATAGCAGAGAAATACGTCTTCCTGATGCAACACTATACAGAAACCAACGATAACAGGCTTCATAATCAGTCAAGACCGATTCTATAATCATGTTGATTCTCGTTGTATAGATTCTTAAATGTTTGTGCGGCCAAACGTAGTAGGTGAGGAGGGTCTTTGAAGAGGGTGACGGTCATGCATTCTTGGCATTAGTATCGTTACAGTGAGTCTCTTAGTCACCACTATGATCGCATGATCCTGGTCCCTTTTATAGCAGATTTTCCACAAGTCGATTGAGAACTAGATGACTTAACTTGAAGTTAATATCAAACCTGTTATAATGGATTATACGCTGTGAGGTTATGTTAATCATTCGCGGTCCAGCGGAGTATGTGAAGGCTTGTAGATATCGCACACGCCTTGCCATGCACTGAAGGAACGTTCTCGTCCACTGGTTAGGTTTGAGGTCTGCTGGGTGATGAACACATGCTCATTTCCAGTAATGATGGGTTCAATGAGCAGAATTGTAAAGATAGACACTTTGCGTATGTGTGTGTGTGTTTGTTTGTTTAACTATACTTGAAGGGACTTCATCCTGTTTACACAGTCACCAAGTGGGGACCTAAAAGTAAATCCATTCCAATGACCATAAAATACCTCAGTGACATCTAGTACAAAAATGAAGGGTCACCCCCATAATTCACGTGTGTGTATCTTAGTAGTGGCCGTGCCTCAGTGTGTCCTGCTTGACACTTCCCGTTCAGATCAGACCTCAGACATCATCCCTCTTGTTCAAGGGGCCAAAGCAAGACAGCACCACCTTCAAGGTTAAGCAAATGGAACACAGACGTACATAGATCTACTAATCACATTCAGCAAGCTGGACACTGAGCTTGTTCTATCATCTGAGGCTTGAGCAGACTACCACAAACTTTGTCAAATACAAAATATCATCAGGTTAACAACATAATGGAGTCAGAATAGAGAGACAGAGAGAGAGAGAGAGACAGAGACAGGCAGGCAGAGACAGACAGACAGACAGATAGACAGACAGGCATATAAATTGTGGCGTGAGATAGCTCAACCGTTAAGGCGTTGGCCTTATGATCGGAAGGTTGTGAGATCGAGCCCCGGCTGTGGCTGTATGATGTTGTGTTCTTGGGCAAGGCACTTCACCCTACTTGTCTCAGGGGAATGTCCCTGTACTTACTGTAAGTCGCTTTGGATAAAAGCATCTGCTAAATGATTAAATGTAATGCAAAAAAACTAAATGTTAACTAGGCCTAACCCTTTTGACAAATGATCTGTCATTTTGTTTGAAAGTACAGGGTTCAGCTCAAGTTGTTCATTGCATTAATTTCTCCAGCGTTTCATCGGTCTTTAACAATATATTGACAAAGCTGACACGATCGGTGGCGATTCCTATCGCGTGCACATTGACAAGAACCGTCAGCCCCAGTTGCTTAATAATTGCCGTTGACGTGCCCAAAATACACAAGTGAGGTGGAAGCGATAAGCGACACCGCGTTGCCGCAGCCCTCTTCGGTGCATGTGAGGTGGAATGCGGCTAATATTTTCTAAAGTGATTTCCTCAACCGGTTCTCTCGAAAGGGTGTAGCGGACAGCTGCCAGGTGACAACGTCTGAAGTAGAATCTCATAAATGAATGCACCCCCAACTCTCTCTCTCTCTCTCTCTCTCTCTCTCTCTCTCTCTCTCTCTCTCTCTCTCTTGGCAGTGCAAGTCTTTCCAATTCCCACGCGAAAGCTCATTATTCCCCGACCTGACAACTGACACCCAATTCGTCCTGAGCCACTAATTGATATAATAGTGACATATGCAGCGCAAATGCTGAATTATGTCTGTCACCAGTGGGAAACCGTGGATTGAAATCTAATACTTTCACCAGTGGGCTATCTGTAGCCAGCGGCGTCTTTGCTGAAGACCGAAATATACAAGACTTCACATTTCAACCAATGCCTTTTTTTCTGAGTGAGAATGAATAAAACTTGTTGACCTATCTTATGCATACTGTTTTCTCAAATGTTGCAACAGTGCGCCACCTCATTTATAGCAGTCCCAAATAAGATAAAGCTATAAATACAAGTGATTTAAATGAGCTGATATTGCCTGATACACTTTTCTAATCAACGGAACCGATAGATTGAATCCCACCTCTTCTTGCTGTAGCTGGTTCTGTCGCTGGTTCGGCTGCTCCTTGATGGCTGTCATCGTTAACTCCCGGTGTTACAACTTGAGTCTCGCTTTGAATCACTAAAGATGCCTTAGTCGGATCCTCCTCACCGGAGAATTAGTCAAAACTGCAAGGTGGAGCAGTGAGGACAGTCAAGGCGGAGCAGGGAGGACAGTGTTGCGGGGCTGACGCCAGTTTATCAACTGCGGAATCTTAAACGGGTGGCGAACATCGATGGATCCGTCACGATTGTTCTTGTAAGGTCTTGAAACGTGACGAAAGCCGCGCTTCAGCCGTCTCCTAATCACATTCAGTGGCTGAGGAGGATAACATGTTCACTTGTCAAATAATAAGTAAGAAACCCAAAGTAGGCGGTGATAGTCCTTCTGTAACTGTCTGCAACGAGAAGACGGGCTAGGAAGGTTTGACTGCTCCGTGTGTGGTGTTCAGTCCCAGTATTCGAAGGTGAGGTGGTGTTAGGGATGTGGGATGTGGGAGGAGGGGGCAAGTCCGTGGTCTCATGCGTCCCCAACGCAAGATGGGAGGGGGGGATGTGATTACGTGTTTGGACATGAAGGACTATCCAAGGGAACTTCTAAATCTGAACGCATGAACGGAATTAAATTAGGCTATCCTAATCCCATATATTGAGGTTAGACAATAATAGAAAGCAATTTAAACGTACTTCTAAATGAATGTTGGAAAATCGTCGGAGACAGCGAGGCTGAGCAAGCGAGACCGTAGGAGCATGGCCGTGCGCTGTCAATGGTCCTGTAGTCCTAAACACGCCGTTCATTAATCTCCATTCAGTATGCTGTGCTGTCTCGACTGTCAATGACTATAATAAGTCGACACCTCCTCTTCACATACCCCTAGTTCCGTCTGTGGCAGGTTTACAGCATCCCACCATGAAAGTGTATTTACCGGATAGTACAAAAAATAAATAATGATTTACCCCAATAAAGTGACGCGAGGCGACTGGTTTTGTTGCATGCTTGTGATGTTTCCCTTAGTGAAATTCCGTCTGTGCAGAAACAATTCGCTACTTTTACAACTAGAAGAATTATGCACTTTATACTGTAGGACGTCATACCGTCATTGAGAAGGGAAAATATGATGATATATTCACCTTAAATCCAGACAACTACAGGCACCATAACAATAAAGTGTCAATTAGGTATCTGCTCATATAAACGCTGCCTCTGGCCAACACGGATCAATACATCCCATACTTCAATTTGACATTGATAAACAAGTTATGTATTTCTTTTTCTCTGCTTTGTTTTCAATTATACATAGTCAATACTGTGTGTGAAGGCAACATGAGATGAAGATGTGATGTGACTATTCTGCCCCATCTGAAGATGAGCAACAGTACTGTACACAACACTACTGCAAAACTTTTGTTACATGATGTTGCTACAGAACTTTCATTTAACTGTGTTGTATTACACTCCTACAAAACACAACTTACTGTACTTGGGTTCTGTTACGGTGACACAAAACACCACGAAAAACTTCACAATATGGCACCTGTAATAAGACGCTACTATTAACCTACTTCAGTGTGGCTTTCCCTCAGCATTTGTCCACCGAACAGGGTGGTGTTGTCACATGCGTCCTGGCAGAGTGCATGTCAGATTGTTGCGTGCTATTGTTCCCCTCGGTGACACTAACATGTAAATCAAGCCAGGCGTGTGATTCAGCTCAAAGTCAGAGACGTTTCAGAGACAGACATTCGTAACTTTACAAGGGCAAACTGCAAGATCCCAGCCTCCGGCAAACTAGGACCAGATTACTGACTGCTGACATTTGTCCTGCGTCACTTACAGAATGTCAAGAACGTGAATTTATTGTTGATCCACCCACTATTGTGCTAAGAATGTAAGGAAGGTAAGTCAGCTGTGAAGGTCAGAACCTGTCTGGGCTTTGTTTTGATAAGACATTGGATGAGAGAAAGAGAGAGAGAGATACTGAGAGACAGAGAGAGACAGACTAAGGGAGAGAGAGAGACAGACAGAGAGACACAGAGAGAGAGAGACAGACAGAGAGAGAGACAGATGCAGAGAGACAGAGATAGAGACAGAAAGAGACAGACAGATAACTGTTATGTTGCAGGGTATTCTGGTTGCATAGATGGTATTTGCATAAATCCCACTTAACCTATGCATTCGTTCCAATCATTGAATAGAGTGGAGAGGAGCCCACCTGAAGCAGACAGAGAGAGAGCAGCATTATCCACTAACCTGCCTGAATGCTTATCAGATGCCCTATCAAGCCCTACAGTGCTTTACTTGATATGCAGCAACACTTCATTATTCCTTAGCAGCCTTGCAGTATCAGTTCTCAGCGTTACAAAAGACAGTTTCTTTGTTGGAAGTAAATGTAAAAACAGGTCAACACTTGACCAACCATGGAATTCCCTTGTTGGATTTTGGTGCTTTCTCTCTCCCCCAAAAAACAGACACAACTAAAATGGAGGACTTTAGTGAGATTAAACTCTAAATTACAATCACTTCATACCGGCCACACCTAGACTTCCAAAAATATAGTTTGTCACTGTGAGAGGTTGCATCTTATTTTATTCAACACGTCTTCTTCTAACGATCTCTTCTACGTTTGCAGCCACCCAAGTGCTGCACTGATTCAAGCCCACCTGCTTCCTGTTTGTCTGGTTGTGCCAATGCAACTCTCTGTGCATATTTATGTTTATATCCCCAGTTATGACTCAATTTAAAATAATTCATTGCAAACGGAATGGGAAATATAGCAGTTGCTGCTGAGTAGTTAGAGGAAAACAAGGCTGGGCCTCGGTCACATTCAACAGCAGCTTGGGAACGTTCCGGAAGCTCAGTGGATAAGCCCATGTATCATGGCTCTGAGGCCTTACCGCAACGGTCTGGGTTTAAATCCGGTCAGGGCCTTTTTGTTGCATGTCTTCCTCTATATCTCTCCCTGCTTTTCCTGTGACACTTCACTCACAAACTGTTCTTTCAAGCTTGACAGATCCCCCCAAAACATAAGGGAAAAAAGCAGGGTGACGTTTGCGGTGCCACACGCCGCAGAGTTGTAATGTCATAGCTAGAGAAAGTTAGTGACTTTGTTTTCTCAAAAGCGCATGCACTGAGCCGAGAAAGTCCTTCGTAAAAATTTAGCATCACTGCCGCGGTTTCTTTAATCAACCTCCCTCACATTGCCATACTTCAAAAGCCTTTGTCACGCCACGCTCCAACCATGGAGGCTTAGACACTGTCGCAGGGAGCGACGGTTCAAACTTTCATTACTGCCTCGAGATCAAAGCCGGCGCTGTGGAGGAGTAATCAAGTATTTGGGGGGTTATGGGAAAGCTGTAGGGACTCTTTTTGTTGCACAGTACAAAGAAGGAGAGGAGAAACAAAACAAGCCTCATGAACCGACGTGACTTTGTGACTTATTAAGTGCAGCAGTTTTCAAAAGATTTCTGTCTAATTGCAAGTATTTGAAAGTGCCAGACATTTCATCCACGGAGTTGTCATAGGCCTACTATGATGACTTTGAGATGGAATGGAGGTGTGTGCCTATTTGTTTGTGCTTGTGTGTCTGTCTGTAGGAGGAAATCGTAGTGCTGGGTGGAATCACCTTGCAAGAGAAAGACAACGCGTGAGAAAGACAGAGCTGGAGAGAGAGACATCACCAGAGAAGGGGAGAGAAAGACAGCACGACAGAGCATGAGCTAGAGAGAGAGCACAAGAGAGGGGGAGAGAGAGAGAGCTGGAAAGAGAGACAGAGCGAGAGAGAAGGAGAAAGAGAAGAGCGGGAGAGAGAGAGAGGGGGAGAGAGAGAGCCCTGGGGAAGTGTTTTGCTGAGTTGTCTGCTGTTGATAAAGTATTTATGACCCTGGAGCAATTTAGTACAGACATTTAAGATCTCTACTGAGCCTGGAGTTTGATGATGAAACTTTCATGGCTCGACTCTTTCCGTACTCCAGAGGAGCACAGAACTCCCGTTCCACACGACCAGGGTGGCTCAGAGATTCGGTCAGGATTACAAAACAACACCATGAGTTTTCATGCACAAGGCTGAAACATGAGTAATGGTTAAAGTAGTCTGTGTGAAAAAGTAAGATGTTTATTTTTCAAACCAGGGTTAGGGTTATATTTACATTCAAAATCCATTGGACTGGTTTAGAAGCATCAATATCCTGATAGGCATACAGGCAGACTTACAGCAAGTACAGGGACATGGTGTAGTATGGTGAGGAGCCTTTTCCAAGGCCACAACGGGATGTTAGCAGGGCTAGGGTTCCAACCAGGTACCTTCTGATTGCCAGCCTGACTCCCTAACCACTCAGCCATGACTCCCCATTTCATGTCCGGATGAAGGAAAAATCCTGCTACCATCAAATTCACAATGAAATCTGGATAAACTAGCTACTGATGCTTGAAACACCTTGAACTTCAGCAATAACAATTGAAACAAATTATAACTACAACCCTTGTATGAAAGAGGTACTGGATGCAAGCTGTTGCCTGACATCAATGCTGCAAAAGATTAGGAATCAGATTTAACTCTCTCCCCTCGGGTAACACACGGGATGAGAAAGCAGACAGGGCCGGTATAGATCACTGTTACCCAAGACATTGGCTACAGGCTAGATTTTCTCATTAAATATTAACCTGTAACTGTCAGGGGATCGATGACACCACAGCCTATCACTCTCAATCCACGCTGAGTTACCCAAATCTGCTGCAAGTCTATCCTGTGACATTCACCCTTCCACAAGGGCTCTGACCTTATCAACAAGAGGGCTGTCCCATTCAGTAACAACATGTACCTCCCACGCACTCCTCGTTCCTACGCCGATGAGGTCAGCCATTAAAATACGCCATAAAGCTTAAGAGATGCAGTTTCTGTCCTTTCCATTGCGGCAAACAAACAAAACTACCAGTGATTTCACACAAGACATTTACAAAAAACTGCAAAACAACGAAGACGGGCTGTTTCACTATCCATCCAATAAGAAATTATTGTTTTATCCTCAGGGCACTTAATTTGTGAGGCATCTCAGTAAAGCAGCAAGTGATTTCTGGGCTCACTGTGGGACTAACTACAGCAGAACTGGCCGGTTGAACAAAAACCCCAAGACATGTACTTCCAGAAGCAGAGAAGATGGCTGGGGGAGGAAGCTGGAGAGAGGAGGGGATGAGTGGATCAGTGCAGGGCTGAGGGGACTGATAAGGGACTTTGAGTAATGGGGTAAGGGGGTTAGACTCAACAAAGAAAGAGGGATAGAAAGGGTGAGAGATAAATACAGAGACAGGCATGGAGAGAGACAGACAGATTGAGAGATGTGAAAGAGAGAGAAACAGATTGAGAGAGAGAGACAGAACGGGACAGAGAGGGACAGAAAGAAAGAGGGAGAGACAGGGAGAAAGAGCGATAAAGAGAGTGAGACACTACCCAAACCCAATCCTCCCAGATTTAAACTGGAGCTTAGATGGTGAGGTGGAGGAAAATCCACATTGATGAAAACTCATTCAAGTGGCTACAGAGGTGAGGTAGTCTCTAAGGTAGCTGGGACTGCTTGGCTGGATCTCTCTATCTCCCGCCAAAACTTATTTGTGAGAGGAGCGTTGAGGGAGAGAGCAACAAAGGAGATGTTATATCAACCCATTTGTCTTCAGTCACATTGTCTTAAAACTTACATGGGTGTTGTGTGGAGAAAAAGTATACTATTTGGCTTTAGAGGGTGAAAATAACTTCTCGGTGCAGCAGGAAGATAGCCTACAGTCGTTGTACAAAATTACTGGGTTTGAGTGATTCAAATGCAAATGGAAAATAACATTCCTAATGCAGGTGACTGCAGATGTGTCTTTGTAGTTACACATATGTGAATGCAGCCTTATTTGCCCTTGCAGTTACAGCAAAAATGACAATGACACAGGCAAGTCAACAGTCTGCTTCACAAGGTGCATGTGATGAATACAAGTTGTACTGCAAAGAGAGGAAAAAGGATAGAAAATTCAAGGACATCAAGTAAATATTCCAGTTTTTTAATGAATTAGGTTACTACACATTGCATGACCTTCAATTAGTAGACTGCTGTTCAAGAAATGAACACTACATCGGTTGGCCTCGGAAAACACCTGTAGGATCTTCAGACAAAGCTTCAGATAACTGCCAGGCCAGTCCTCATTGGTGTAGGAACCAGGGGGAAAGGGGGGGATCTGACAATTCGGTATGTCACCCCGTAGAATTTGCCTTTTCTCCTTTCTAACAAAGGTTGGAGGGGATACAAAATTATATCTAAAACTATAACTAAAATGTAACACCTTTTTCCCATTAACTTGCAAACGGTCTGTCCTACCATCATGTGCTTTCTTGTGTGTGGTCTGTTAGTTGAAATGAACATCCTCAGAACATTTTGAGACAATCGCTCCTTTCTAGCAAAAGTTAGAATTTCTATCAGACATTTTTTCACCAAATCTAACTAATACCTTTAAGGAAACACATTTCATATGTGTATGCGTAAAGACAGTCTGAAAACCATCCATCCTCTCTCCCCTGCTCCCTTAACCCCCAGCTTCGACCCGCCCACACCACCCCCTATCATCTCCCTGGTCTCCTAGGCCAGTCCCGCCCCACACCACCCCCTCTCCTTTTGCCCTGTACTGTACCTGCGCTGCTATCATAATGAAATCTAAATTACAGCCTGTGTACCGGGCGCTCATCTATCGATGCCAGCGCCGGGGCATCACACCTCGCCTGGAGAGCTCTCTACTGCCAAGGAGAGCGATTTGGACGCTTGACATTTAATAAATACACCAGGGAACCAGAAAAAGCAGACCAGTCAAGCTCATCTGGAGCGCTCAGCCGCATCACTCAATTGCAGTCGGGTGTCTGATGGCGTCTGATAGGCTACTGAGAGAAGAGTGGCGTCTGATAGGCTACTGAGAGAAGAGTCATGTCTGGAGACCGGGGCGAAGGGGGGGAAATGGGGGACATAAGTGTGTCTACGGAGAGAAATGAAGCGTTTCTCTCCAAACATCTCCTGACATGTTTCAGTGACCCCCCCCCAAAGATGGAGCCAATTCCTACAGAGGATACACAGTGTAAGCACTCAGCTCAACACGGACAATTTGCATTTACATTTTTACATTTACATTTCTGAATGATTTGAGGTGGGGGGAGTCAGATGGCTGAGCGGTAGGGGAGTCGGGCTAGTTATCAGAAGTTTTTTGCGGCCATGCCAACATGACGTTGTGTCCTTTGGCAAGGCACTTCGCCCTACTTGCCTCAGGGGAATGTCCCTATACTCTCTGTAAGTCACTCTGGATAAGAGCTTCTGCTAAATGCAAATGTTAATGTAGGTGGGGGTACTGTAGAGATCATACATGGAGTGACGGTTACACTGTTAAAAGGAGAATTTAAATCAGCTCTATTCGCTGAATAAGTTCTCATAGACACACTAAAGACCAAAATGAATAAAAATCAGTTCATAACGTAACTCTCGTGCTAGCGACTGTATGTGGTCAGGGTTACATTCTTTATACTAACCGTTGTGTTATAGGTTCAGGACCTGATATATTTGCTTAGAGTACAAAGTTCAACACACAGAAATAAGCTGTCCAGTGCAACATGGTTTAAAGATTCAAGTACATATGGAGAAAATTATATTCTTGTCATACATAAGTCTACCCTTTACCGCTCGGCATTCTCTATTAAATCCTATAATGCACATGATCCAAATACACTTGCATGTAGTGTGCAGGGAGCAATCGATGGCAATCAAACTGTCAAAAGTAGTAAAGCCATTACAAATCTACTGATTGATCGAGGTCTAACTACTAAGTTATTGACCTTAAGATTGATCTTCACTATAGTACAAGGAAACAGGAAGATCGTCATGGCAAAAATAACATCTTTGGCTGCAGAACAGATGTCAGGCTGCACACACAGATGCCCTGTTCAACGAGCCCTAACTGACGGTCTCTCAGAGGTGATGGCTGCATAAATAAGGCCAAGCGTTTCTCCTAATGACCCCTCATTACCATGGTCAACTCTCCAGGTGACAAGTTAACCCGCATGACAATAGCATGGCGACCGCTTGCCCTTTGTAAACCGTCATGGGTTCTGTCAGTCAGCCCTGAGCAGGAGAGCTGAGGGGTCGTTATCGAAGGCTTCAATTAACGATTCCCTCTGATAAGGGAAGGAGGCAAGAGTGTAGTGTTGAGTGGGAGAGAGTACCGGTGCAGCCTGATGGATTAGCCTTGTTTGCTGTTGCATGTGTGTGTGTGTGTGTCTGTTTGTGTGTGTGTGTGTGGGTGTGTGTGCGTGCGTGCGTGCGTGCGCGCGCGTGCGTGCGTGTGTGTGTGGAGGAAAAATAGACAGGGGATAAGAGAGAGAAAGGGAGAGAGAAGAAAAGAGATTGACGGAGGAGTGAATACCAGAACACAACACTGTGTGTGTGCGTGTGCATGTGTGCTGATGTGTGTGTGTACAGAATTCAGATAGGATGGCAGAAGAGGACAGGGCACTCCAGATGGAGATGTCACTAGTAATTAAAGTTCCTCTGGAATCTTTCCATTACCACCTGTTTTCAATCAAGTCAGAGTGACTTAAACTGCTCTGTCCTTGTATCCTAAGGTACAATACCTCACAAGGCAGATCTCTCTCCATAACGAGGTTGGGTAATACGCACATGCCCTTGTGGAAAGACTTACCCAAAAGCGTTCCTTATGCGACGATACTAAATGTGTTGAATGGATGTACAATGATGGCTATGTTGTGTATGGAAAGGCGGAATGGGTGACAACATCAGTTAAAGATGATCAGATTGAAGGTAACGGTGCCATTTAAGATACTAGATTCAGAAAGACATATAATCAAATTTCCCTTCAATGTCCTGATATAAAATCTTACCTGACAAGAAATGTAAAAAGACATTAAAAAGAAAGTGGAGATTTCCTTATGCATGCAGGCACGTAGCCCCTCTCATTTTTACAGATATCTGTTCACTGAGGTCCAAAACAATAGTGTCTAGGGTCGTCTTTAAAGAGGAAAGGAGTCCAGAAACAGTAGGAGAAAAGCTTGCTTTCTTGACTTACCCAAACAGAATTACCCAAACAATGGCAACAATTGCAGAAGCAATAACATAGAAATATATATTTATACAGCCTCACCCAAACATTTCTTTGCATGTGGATGATAGAATAGCTTCCATGGGCTTGTGAAATATTACCGCTGTCAGTATTTCTGACACAGCCTTTATCCCTATGGTTCGTGTTTGATGGAAGACTCCAGTGAGTTTGACACCCTGCTAAATGTCCCTGCATCACTCTGGTTCAGAGCATGGTGATAACTCCACGTCAGGCTGGAGGCTTTGTTACCACCCTGCTGTAGACAGGTAAAAGTTGTGTCATCCCAGATGACCTGCCGTCATCCCAGACAACCTGCCATCATCCCAGACCTGGGACACGACCTGCCATCATCCCAGACCTGGGACACGACCTGCCATCATCCCAGACCTGGGACAGGACCTGCCATCATCCCCGACAACCTGCCATCATCCCAGATGACCTCCCATCATCCCAGACGACCTGCCATCATCCCAGACAACCTGCCATCATCCCAGACAACCTGCCATCCTCCCAGACAACCTGCCATCATCCCAGACCTGGGACAGGACCTGCCGTCATCCCAGACAACCTGCCATCATCCCAGACCTGGGACACAACCTGCCATCATCCCAGACCTGGGACACGACCTGCCATCATCCCCGACAACCTGCCATCATCCCAGATGACCTGCCGTCATCCCAGACAACCTGCCATCATCCCAGATGACCTACCGTCATCCCAGACGACCTGCCATCATCCCAGACAACCTGCCATCATCCCAGACAACCTGCCATCCTCCCAGACAACCTGCCATCATCCCAGACCTGGGACAGGACCTGCCGTCATCCCAGACGACCTGCCATCATCCCAGACGACCTGCCATCATCCCAGACAAACTGCCATCATCCCAGACGACCTGCCATCATCCCAGATGACCTACCATCATCCCAGACAACCTGCCTACATCCCAGACGACCCACCATCATCCCATACCTGAGACACAACCTGCCATCATCCCAAACAATCTGCCATCATCCCAGACTGGGACAGGACCTGCCATCATCCCAGACAACCTGCCATCATCCCAGATGACCTCCCATCATCCCAGACAACCTGCCATCATCCCAAACAACCTGCCATCCTCCCAGACAACCTGCCGTCATCCCTAACGACCTGCCATCCACTCAGACAACTTTCAATCATCCCACACCTTGTTTTCTGGTGGACCGGTGGCAAAGAAAAGCACCAAGCAGATAGACCTGCAGTAGGCCTCCCCCCTCCATATACAACCCGGCCCTTTCTCCCTACCGCCTCTCCCTTCCTCCCCCTCCTCTCCCTTCCACCCCTCTCTTACACTGCCTGCCTTCTCCTCCCCCCTCCACCTCAGGAGTGTCATCCTTAATACATGAAGCTGAGGCACAAAGGCTGCTCTTATCGCACGCCGTAAAGTTCTTTGTTCAAAATGGACGTTTTAATTATGGCCTTCAGTTTTTATCAGGTTCATTCTGTACTGTAGGGGTTCAGGAAGACGAGTTCAGCACAGTCGTCCTGATGAGCTGTATTCTGGGGCCCCGTGAATCATCAACACGTCTAGCTTTGCCACATGCATAAAGAAACACAGGTGCCCTCGACACAATAAAAAATGCAAACCCAGCTCTCAGTATTTTAAGAGCTTAAAAATGTGAGTGGTATAGGTTTAAACTCAAACACTCACCAGAGCAAGAGAGAAAGAGAAACTGTGAGTGGGTGTGCATGTTTGTGGGGGGGCGGGGACGGGGGGCGGGGGACGGGGACGGGGGGCGGGGGACGGGGACGGGGGACGGGGACGGGGGACGGGGGGCGGGGAACGGGGACGGGGGACGGGGGGCGGGGGGCGGGGGACGGGGGACGGGGACGGGACTGAGAGTGTCAGTCTCTTTGGGATTGTCAGAGTACCTTCGTTCATTCTTAACGTTAATGAAGGATAAATGCTTTGAAATATAATTTAACCGTTGACTAAATGACAGTCTGTATTTCCAAAACGTTGTTGCTTTGATACACACACACGATCAGAATCCTATTAATTTGATGTATTATACAAAAACTAACGAGGAAGGGGGGAACACAAAAAACGAATTTGACTGAACTGTTACTAACTCAGGCTCCGATCACCTTCAGGAAGCCATCTCTGTACATACTGTAGTTCTGCCGGCTGAGAAACAGATAGGGAGCACTCAGAGCCAAACGAGAGATCGATATCAATTTTAGGTCCATTTGGTCATAATGTGGTTGTATGACAGAATGCTTTGACTTCAGCTTGGGAGCAATGGGAGTGATCTATGACAATCAAATTGTCAGAAGTACTACAGCCGCAAGAAATCGACTGAACCTTCGAGGTTGGAGTCCGAGAACAAGTTCTTGACCTTAAGAATCGACCTTAACTGTCGTAAGGGAACAGGAAAGATTGTCGTCATGGGGACAATAACACCCCAGACAGCAGAACAGATTGCAGACTGTGAGATAAAAATGGATTGTCATAATCTGATGTGCGCTTGATATTCGGTCAAATTAGTCCTGTGATGGAAGATTGAGCGATTAGAAAACGAAGCCCATTCTAATCACCCCGAGCACCCCGTCCTCCTCTCTCTCCGCTCCTCAGCAGAATGATAGGTCCATCGATCAAGTACAGCAGCAGATAAGCTCCATGGGGGGGAGGTAACCTGAGCAGAGCAGTGTAGATCTTATCTATGCATGCAGTTGGATGTCATGTTTTCATCCATGGTAAGGAAGAGAGCTAATCCATAACCACACATACACACTACAGTCCAGTCAACCACCGGGTTGCAGCACCTGAGAACGTCACAGAGAACGTCCACAGAGAACGTCGATCAACACGTATTTACAGTCTGTGTACCCTCAGAAAGGTCGGGGTTACCATTTTGTCACGGCCTCTGTTGTTGTGTATTTTTCCTCTCTGATGAATTTTAATCACCCTCACGCCCAGCCAATCAATAAGCCATTTCATGTTACCCACACCAACATGAAATTCACTCCCACTGTACTGCTGGGAAATTAATTCACTGCTGCTGGGTACAATGCAAAGGAATGGCAGGGGTGAGTAACACAGAAGAGAAAACACTGTGGACTGACTTCCTACAACAAACACTTGGACAGTAGACCTGCTCTAAACTAGACTAATGTGGTGTTGATATCACTTCTGTGGCTGCATCGCTCTCTCTCTCTCTCTCTCTCTCTCTCTCTCTCTCTCTCTCTCTCTCTTTCCGTCTTTCACCATCTCTCTCCTCAATCTATGGTCCATCTCTCTCCTCCTTCTCTCTCTCTCCACTGTACGTCCATTGTACTGTATCTACATGCGTCAGTCTTAGCGATCTAAAGGATGAGTCAAGGTCAAATTAATCTTTAGTTAGGAGCCATTTGTTGCGCCGCCATCAGTAAACATAGTCATCAACAATCAGCACACACCAATCAACACAAACAATTCAAGAAATTTGAATGATGTCAATCAAAAGGCCTCTAACAGCAGACTACTTTTTTGGGTTCTGCATCTTGTCTTTTCTATCTGTGACCACATGGAGATAAGCTGACCTGAGCAAGGGGCGCCTGTGGTCTGCAGGGTTTCACATCTGTGTGTCTCAGGAGACATCAGGGGTGGAGTCGGTAGAGATCATTTAGATTAGAGTCCGCAATTTTATAGCACGTTCAAACGATTCCTTTTCAGCCGTTCCTGTTTTTCAAGGTAAGTGACCCAAACCAGAATAACACAAGAGAAGGTTAAACTAAGCAGACTCATTATGAAACTAGAATTAAAACACTTTGCAAAACAGTCAACATTGAAACTGCTAATCAACAGAAGTCCACAACACCCGTCCAGTGTAGCGTGTAAACGCAGCAGTGTGTGTCCCAGCTCCGGGGACTGGCAGGTGAAATGAGATGAGGTGCAGCTGCAGTTCAGGTTCACTGCCAGCAGAGCACCTCCACACCGTGAGAGGACTGGCTCCCATTCTGCAGGGCTCTCCCTCCACACAGAAGACAGCCTGACCGTGACCTTGAGATGATGAGCGGAGCTAGCAGTGAATATCAAGCAGACAGGTCAAAGGTCACCAGCAGCTTCCCTGAGGGGGGTGGGGAGGGGGAGGGGGGGTGAGGATGTAATAATGTTATACTTTCAAACTAAATTAGATATTTTTGAAGGTTGCCTCCACTGATAATAATAAGCACGTATGGGAACAGAATACTAAGGAGAGTATAGGTACGATGTATTTCTGTAAATACACACTATGTTGTGTATTATATATTATTTTTGCATCATTGTAAAATGATGTAGTGCTACAAGGCAACACCGTGACTGGTTTACAACTTGTACTGAGTGTGCTGAGGAGAGCCTAACCTAATCAGACACTAGCCAAGCCAGACCACATGAGTTCCCTCTGCTTGCTGCTGTTGCAAGCACCAATCCAAACACTCGCACAACCTTCCCAAATGACTGCAAGACAATGTTTTATTCTATTCCTATACTAGTGACAGACAGAAGTATTGCTGTGTAACGAAGTCAATATTTACCAGAAATTTTAATAAGACGATCATGAGACAGACTGGCTAAAGTAAACAGCCCACGCCCAAGTTTTTTGTAGAACGATGTGAAAGCCAGTTCTGCCATCCTCACAGTCGATTTTTCACTATTAGCCGTGGCTTTTGCTTAGACTGGTTGAGCTCTGAATACCAGTCCTGACAGCTTCATACAGGTGCCATTATTATCGTTACTATGGTTTCACAACCCGTGTTGATTCAGTCAAATCACACCAAAAACGAAAGGCCTTCTCAATCAACAAGTAAGCTACTATCAGCAACCAGGACAGAGACCCACCAGACTGAACCAAAACTCTGTGATCGTACGACAGAGAGTTTGGCCTCAGCAACCACAGTAACCGCAGAACAGGGAAATAAAAAAAGAGGATTGTCAGAATTTCAAATAAGGTCCGTGGCTTCAAACTCAGCTAGTACCTGTTCTCAACTGCCGTTGAAAGGTCAGGCTCACTGAATTCCTTGAGCTTAGCACTCAATTAGCTCAAAATTGCATTCTGTTCACTGGGGAGCAGGTGATAATTGCTGTGGGTCACAAGTGATAATTGCCAGCGTACCCCTTCGGAGTTGCTGCCTATTAAAAGGAGTTATTTAAATCGCATCACCTTTGGGTGTCTCCAACCTCTCCGTTCTTCTGCCTAATTGGGGACCACATTTATAAAACTCTCCTAAAACCAGATCAACTCACAGTTAAACTCTGAACAACTAATTGAAGGCAAGTGGAAGAGTTTAAAAGTTTAAAAGCTTATCTGTATTCAGAATGATTAGTATGGACAGTAATTACTCTGAAAGAACAACAGAACAATGGAAAAGGAAGGGCAGGAAGTAGGGAACATTTGAAAGAGTGCTGTTTCTGTATTACAGTCTGCTGAGCAGGTTTGACCGACTGCTTTGCTGAAAAAAGTATGCCTTTTAAAGGTTTCTATTTTGAAATTGGAGCATTAGATATTGGAGACCGACCCTCATGGTGTTCTGGGTAAATTGTACCCAGAATTTTCCCATGCGGCAGGTGCTGCTGAAATGGAAATCATCTTACTTTATGCAAATAGTCTAACTGGATGGGCAAGAGAGATAGAGAGAGCAGGAGAGAGAGAGAGAGAGAGAGAGAGAGAGAGAGAGAGAGAGAGAGAGGACAGAGAAAGAGATGGAGATGGAGATGGAGATGTAGAGGGTTATAAAATAGACAGAGATAGACAGAGATGGAGAGAGTGAAAAGATGGAGAGAAGAGAGGAAGTTAGAGAAGGAGAGAGTTGGAGAAAGAGAGAGATCATGTGTCAAGAGAAGTGTAGTCAAGGGGCACTTAATAGATGGGCAAGAGAGATAGAGAGAGCAGGAGAGAGAGAGAGAGAGAGAGAGAGAGAGAGAGAGAGGACAGAAAGAGATGGAGATGGAGATGGAGATGTAGAGGGTTATAAAAAGAGATAGACAGAGATGGAGAGAGTGAAAAGATGGAGAGAAGAGAGGAAGTTAGAGAAGGAGAGAGTTGGAGAAAGAGAGAGATCATGTGTCAAGAGAAGTGTAGTCAAGGGGCACTTAATACAGAATTCATGAATTCAATGGCTACAGAATCAATGCATAGACTAGTCATGTTTGGCCTATCTGTAGGAATTATTCCCTGTCCGAAGGCCTCTTTCTTAATGCTTCACTTCATAATTAGTTGGTTTCTTTCGCTACTTTCAGGATTCAAAGTGCTACAATCTGGCCTGCATAAGACGCCCACATCTACAACAGCTACTTCACAGAGCCTTCGAACAAAACAGCCCATTTACAGTGTGATGTCGGATTTGAAATTACCTCAAATAAGAAAAGGAGACTTCTGAAAGCTATAGTGCCCTAAACAGCCCAGAGACTAGACCCAAATGCCAGACAAACAATATTGCGCTCAAAGGTGTAAGAACAACTTTAAAAAGATGGTCAATCTACCAAAACAAAACAGGGGTACTTGGAAGTTCTTGTACAGGGACATCAGAGGCACCTGCCCACGATGGTCAGGATCATTGTGAGTGAATCCAAATGTAGTTACCTGAGCCCAACACATCAGACTGGACACCACCACACTGAAGCAACACTGCCCTCCTGTGTCTCCATTCAAATGAAAGAAGGATTTTTAATGGGATTTTCGATTTGGTTCTTCGTCTCAAAAGCATGAGTCTTTCTCTACAAGCCTCCCCTTCCTGTCTCACTGTCAGTCAGCCGTGTCCAGGTCTTTTATTCAGACAGATCCTCCTGTCTTCACTCTGTCAGTTCCTCACCCCTATTCACGTTTTCTCCTCACATGAACTTCTTCACTCCATAACGCTACACCTCCCTTTCCCCAGACTGTCACAGACGGCCCAGGGGATGTCTTTCTGTCTACCGGTCTCTCAAATCCTCCTTTTCTCTTCAAGACCACCATCAAGGCAACTCCTACACTCTAACGGTTCGCCCTTTAATCCCATTCTACTTTTTCACTCCAAAAACATCAAACGCATCCCATCTCCCTCCCTCCATGTTCCCTGACCAGAAGATTATCTTCTTCTCAATGTGTCACCATCAGTCTCTTTCTCTTGTCATCCTCCCCCTCCCCCTGTCTGTTTCTCCATCTCTCCATCTCTCTCCCTCACTCAGGATGTTCATCCCCTGAGGAGCTGTGTATGGAGTTAGTGCTTCCATAAACCTCTGCATTCAAACCAACGTTTCTCATGAATTTTAATGGCCACCGGTCGGGCGGGCTGCGTTAAGAGTTGCCAAGTGTCTCATCGCCGCTCACAGCCAGTGGACAATAAAACTTCATCGTTGAGGGCCAAGGTTTCCCTCTCCCTCCACATATGCAGTGACTGGAGAGCAGTTTTTATCACCCTTGTTTGGGCTCATCTCAGCACCAGCAGATCAAGGCCAAGGTCAATTTCACAGCTGGACGAGGGGTGGTCTGACTGGGCTGTTAGAGACAGCCAGCCTCCCCTATCTCTGGAAGGGGGTGGGGGGGGTCAAAATGAAAATATGAATCACAAAGTCACTTGAACAACGGCCAGAGCCTGACAGACAGACAGAATGGAAACTCTTGTGATGGGATTTTGCAGATCCCTTCGTATAGAAAACTTTTCAACACAAGATATAAACACGGGTCAGGTGCTGTATACACACACACACACACACACACACAAAATCTAAACACGCCATCTATATTCTAGGGTTCTCTGCTTTATGACCCGTTAGAACCTCAGCCTGGCCAGGGACCTGGCATCATGCCCTCCTTACTACAAAAACAAAAACGAGGATGGACGAAGGCGCTGGGCCCTTTTACCCAGACCTCCAGACCCATTCTGCCATCTCCCTCAGATGAATTAGATTATTGCTGCCACTGCGGGAAAATTAGATAACAGAAATCGGGTTAGGAGGCAAGGAGATTAAATGAAAGAGCACTGGTTTGAGGATCTCCTGTGGTTTGAGCTCTTAACTTGACGCGTTGCTGTGGCTTCATAGAAACCAACAGCCATCCTGTAAAATACTGTACATCTGTTCTCATTATCACGGCGCTTTCACTATAAAAGTGACACACTGTATTTCGAACTTGCTCTGTTAAACGCAGTCAAACCGTTAGACGATAGGATGGAGTTTTGGTCTGTAGTCATGACCTGTCAAGAGTCTTTAAATGAGAAGTGTGGGTGCCTTTTGTTTCAATGTTTTATTGCGTTACACAAAGCGTCTTGTCTGTTTTCATATAGCGATTCTGAAGGGGCTCAAATGAAACCTGATTGGCTCCCTCTGCCGTGATTGGATGACAGGGTGAGGAAGAAATTTCCCTCCTGCCAGACACCCCGCTGTCCGTTTCACTTACTGCTAACCCAACTTCATCAACAAGGGCTCTCTCTCAGCGATAGAGATCAACAAGCCCCCCCCTCCCCCCCCCCCCCCAACACACATACGCTCACATACACATAGGTTTGTTTTTCTATCCTTATAAGCCTGACAACTTTTACGCTAACCTTAACCCTACTGTAATTCAAACCCTTACATTAATCCCATTCCCCCCACATTCCCCTCGCTACACGACCTTAGCAGCAGTATCAGCCCTTTACCCTACTGGCTGCTCCTTGTCATCTCTCTGGACGGCCATCACACGCCATGAAGGGGTTCAGCTGAGCAACCCTCCACCCACCCACCCTCTGTCCATCCCCACCCACCCTCTGTCCATCCCCACCCACCCTCCGTTCATCCCCACACCTCCGTCTATCCCCACACCTCCGTTTATCCCCACACCTCTGTCTATCCCCACACCTCCGTCTATCCCCACACCTCCGTCTATCCCCACACCTCCGTCTATCCCCACACCTCCGTCTATCCCCACACCTCCGTCTATCCCCACACCTCCGTCTATCCCCACACCTCCGTCTATCCCCACACCTCCGTCTATCCCCACACCTGTCTATCCCCACACCTCCGTCTATCCCCACACCTCTGTCTATCCCCACACCTCCGTCTATCCCCACACTTCCGTCTATCCCCACCCCTGGAATTGATGGATTAAGTGCAGTGAGGGGGACAGGGGGGCGGGGGGGGGGGGGGGGGTCGTTGTTGGATAATGGAGCGTGATTATGCATATCCATGCATCTCCTGCTCCTCGGAGCGTCTGCTGGAGGAAGTGGGACGTGACAACCCCTGCAACAGAGACTCCCCGCTGAGCTGTTGGATGAGCTGTTGGGATCTACAGTTGTGGTCAAAAGTTTACATACACTAGTGAAGATCATGTATGCCATGGCAATATAGGGTTTTCAATAAACTCTACAACTCTTATTTTTCTGTGATGGAATGATAAGGAGCACATATTTCTTTGTCACAGAAAACATTCATGAAAAATGGTCCTTTTACGAATTTATTATGGGTCTTTTGAAAATGTGTCAAAATCTTCTGGGTCAAAAATATACATACAGCACCTTGAATTACCAATTTGGTGATGTAGAAAAAGTTGTTTCAATCCAATTTGCTTTTTGGCATGGCCTCCTAACTTCTTACGAGTGATTATGATTGACTCCAGCTGGTGACTTCTTTCAGTCCATGTAAATAGGGCTTGTTTGACACATTCACTAGACTCAGCCAGAAATACTACAATGGGAAAGTCTAAGGAGCTCAGCACGGATCTGAAAAAGCGCATCATTGACTTGAACAAGTCAGGAAAGTCCCTTGGAGCCATTTCAAAGCAGTTGCAGGTCCCAAGATCAACTGTGCAAACAATTGTTTGTAAGTATAAAGTGCATGGCACAGTTGTATCATTGCCACGATCAGGAAGAAAACGCAAGCTATCACTTGCTGCTGAGAGAAAATTGGTCAGGTTGGTCAAGAGTCAACCAAGAACCACCAAAAAGCAAGTCTGCAATGAGTTGGAGGCTGCTGGAACACATGTGTCAGTGTCCACAGTCAAGCGTGTTCTACATCGCCATGGGCTGAGAGGCTGCCGTGCAAGAAGGAAGCCATTACTCCAGAAGCGGCACCTTACGGCTCGACTGAAGTTTGCTGCTGATCACATGGACAAAGACAAGGCCTTCTGGAGGAAAGTTCTGTGGTCAGACGAAACTAAAATTGAGCTTTTTGGCCACAATGACCAGAAATATGTTTGGAGGAGAAAAGGTGAGGCCTTTCACCCCAAGAACACCATACCTACCGTCAAACATGGTGGTGGTAGTATTATGCTGTGGGCCTGTTTTGCTGGCAGTGGAACTGGTGCTTTACAGAAAGTAAATGGAATAATGAAGAAGGAAGACTACCTCCAAATTCTGCAGGAAAACCTAAAATCATCAGCCAGAAAGTTGGGTCTTGGACGTAGTTGGGTGTTCCAACAGGACAATGACCCCAAACATACATCAAAAGTGGTGAAGGAATGGCTAAATCAAGCTAGAATTAAGGTCTTAGAGTGGCCTTCCCAAAGTCCTGACTTAAACCCCATAGAGAATATGTGGACTGTGCTGAAGAGACAAGTCCGACTCAGAAAACCAACAAATTTAGTTGAACTGCACCGATTCTGTCAGGAGGAGTGGTCAAAGATTCAACCAGAAGCTTGCCAGAAGCTTGTGGATGTCTACCGAAAGCGCCTAATTGAGGTGAAAATGGCCAAGGGACATTTAACCAAATATTAACATTGCTGTATGTATATTTTTGACCCAGCAGATTTTGTCACATTTTCAAAAGACCCATAATAAATTCATAAAAGAAAAAATTTTCATGAATGTTTTTTGTGACAAAGAAATATGTGCTCCTTATCATTCCATCACAGAAAAATAAGAGTTGTAGAGTTTATTGAAAACCCTATATTGCCATGGCATACATGATCTTCACTAGTGTATGTAAACTTTTGACCACAACTGTAACTTGTTAGGGTTGGGACCAGCTAAACAGATCTGATCCGACAACAATGTTGATGTATATTTAAATATCATTACGTATCATTTCACTTCAGGATTTGATCAGGTCAACATTCAATTTGGCCGTGTTAATCATGTTACTGTACGGTCATACTGCACTGATGGAGATAGGCCAAGACCACCGACCACACACGACTGCTACTGAAGTATCAAAGACATACACACACCATACAGATACCATACAGATACCATACAGATACCATACCACCATACAGACATACACACACCCTGCCAGGTACCTGATTGGTCCGGTGAGTATCCAATGACTTCCAGGGGGAATATAAATTCATCCCCAGTAGAGGGCGGGGTCACAGGATGAAGTCTCCATCTCGTCATCATGTCACGCGCAATATTGATTACCTGTGCTGCCGCGGTAACAGTGATGAGCCAGGGTCCCTGTGTGCCCCCTCGTTAGCTGGGCTGAACGACAGTCATTTCTCACGAGCCTCGACGCTAAGCTCTCCTTCGCACAAGGGGGCCAGGCTGAGTTAGGTCATCCCCTGCTTAGGGGAGACAGGAAGGATGCCTGCTGAGGGCTGACCTAAGGTTGTATTTCATTATCTTTAAATCATGTGCTTCCCTTTTCATTTGCTTGCCGAAGGAAGGACATGCACACACAGGGGACTGCTGCCTGCTACCCTGACGTAGATCCAGTCCCTTTCCTCCACTCGTCTTATCAAAAAGGCTCTTCATATAACAGATCAGGGACATCCTGTCTCCACACGTAAGGATCACATCCCATATCCTGACATCCTGGCCTCGAGGAGGCCAACCCTCCTAGTCTCTCCCCTCAGCAGAGAATACCTGAGATCGGAGTGTTGTGTGAGCAAGCGCTGACCCCTGCTGGTGGGAGACGGGAAGTCCAGAGCAACATGGAAGAGAAACTAGGCAACCGACTGACATAGGTTTAGACCGTTTGAGAAGGAGTTTGTCCTTTCAGCCTCTCCCTGAGTAGATCTTTTTGTGAATTCACTTTTACTCCTGCAGGAGCTCTTTCATAGTGTGTGAATAGGGGTAATTTGCTGAGGAAAAAGACCACGGCACACTATAGAAACTAATGGAAGGCGAGAGCCTGTAATTATATGGAAATGTCCTCTTCCTTGTAAATATGAGTACAGCAACTGCATGGTAATGCATATAATACACAACTCCTTTTCAATTTCTTCCTTTCAGCGGCTGAATGCAAGTTCACAGCCAGCAAATTAGTATCTCAGGAATGCATTAACACCTTGACCTAGTGCATACACTCAATATCCTAGCTAACTGGCAACTTTAGACAGAAATTGGACTATCGAGGATCTATCCATCTTTAACCCCGCGTGGCTGTATTGACGGGTGTCCCAGGCAACAAATATAATTGACATTCAGTGTGGCAACAATCCTTTCGAAGATATTGAAAGGATTGGATTCTGCTCTTAAATGGAAGCATCAGTCCATTCTTCTCCCCGCTCAGCAAATAGAGTTGTTATCTCAGCTGAGCAAGCAGTTTCATTTTTCTGTCCAATATCCGGCACTCGCTCATCGGAATGGGCCTATCAGATGTCAATTTCGATTTCTACCAGCCATTTATCAACAAGTCGAGCCACCCGACTCCCTTTCTACTTTATGGGGGTAAAGATTTAAAGAAAATATAAATAAAAGAGGGAATCCTGGTGACTATAAATCACTAAGTCACTGGGGGAGGAGACAGATCCTGTCTCTGCTGGTTTCTACAGTGAAGCCTCCCACTCTCTTGGTCCAGGATGGGTGCTCTTCCTCACCCCACACGCTCTAAGCTACTATTCACCTCATAATTATGCAGGAAACACACCACCTGACATGTCTTGGACCAGCAGATGGACCGTTTACCTTGTTTTGGTTTTTGCTGGTTTCAGTAACTGGTGTACAGGCAGTTCATGCTACAGGAAGCAATGTGCTTCTCTCAGCTGTGAGACTGGTCCTTGAATCAGACCACAGATCTTTCTCTTGGTTAGAGTGCAGGAGAAAGACAGATCAGGATAAGCTTGTCTGTACATCATTAAACGGCCGTGAGACAGGGGATGAATAGCTGACCTTCCTCTCTATAGTACAAAGCCACCTAAAGGGATTGTGGTTTCGGTGAGGGTATTACACACTCTTCTTTACAGCATTACCTTCTTTACAACATTACCTTTATCCCACTGATACGGTCCACCAACTGTTATGCACTGCTAAGGCAGAAAGATTAAGCGAGCAACATGGAAGAGATCAGATTAAATATTGTATGTTAAATTGCCACAGGCATGACGGTCCCAATCCCAACACTCTTTCTGGATGAGTCATTTTATCGGGTAAGAAGTCATGACACACTCACGGTCTCTCGCTAGAAGGCTCAGATCAGTGGTCATTTACGAGAGCTGCAGGAAGATAGAAGCTTAAAAATGGCGAAGAGGATTCGAAACTCAATGTGATGGCATGCACACATAGTATAGCGTTTGTTCCACTCATCTAATTTATACAGCATATATATATATATACACATATATTCGAGATATATATACACACAGTTGAGACCAAAATTATTAGCCCCCTTATGAAATTGGACAAAACTCTTGATTTCTCCATGGAAATGACCATTAACAATTATTATCCCTCAAAATGTCAACATAATTTTCTTTTTTTATGATACCATGCACCCGAACAAAGCTCCCTGTGCCTGAAGCTGCAAAACAGCCCCACAGCATGATGCTCCCACCACCATGTTTAACTGTGGGAACTGTGTTCTTAAGGTTGAAGACCTCACCCTTTCTTCGCCAAACATAAGCAACATCCATGTGCCCAAACAGTTCCAGTTTAGTCTCATCAGACCAAAGCACAGACTCCCAAAACTCATCTTTTCCTTTCAAATGTTCACGGGCAAACCTCAGTCTAGCTGTGATGTGCCGCTGTTTGAGTAAAGGGGTTCTTCTGGGACGAATGCCCTGAAGTCCACCACGATGAAGAGCCCTCACAACTGTGTTCCTTGAAACATCAACTCCAGAAGAGGCCAGGTCAGCAACAATCATCTTGGCAGATGTCCGGGGCATCTTGCTGATATCTCTGACTATTTTCCTCTCCAGGGTTCTTGAAATCCTGCGCTTACGACCAAGCCCAGGTTTGTTTCTTACAGAATTTGTCTCCTTGTACTTGGCAATGATGCAACACACGGCTGTTCTAGACACTGTGAAACGCTTGGAAATGGCAGTATAACCTTCCCCCTTGAGCCTCCTCTATCTTCTTTCTGAGCTCAAGACTGATTTCCTTTGTCTTCGGCATCGTGAGTAAAAGTATTCTCTCCCAATAATGTGTTCAAGTGCCCTGTTCCTTGGAGTCCTTTAATGCTGACTGAATGCCCAGGTGTTGTTAGGAAGTCAATTGACTACACAGGTGTGGTTTGAAAGCTGATTGATTAATTGGGTGTGTTTTGAAAGCAAATATTCACAAGCCGCTAATATTTTGGACCACCCCATTTTCATTATATTTGATTATAAAGCAAGCCTAAAAATGCATTTTATATTCCAAAATGTACTGGTGAATGTTTTATCAATGCTGCAAACATTCGAAAGGTCTTTAGAAAAATGTTCCAAAATTCCTGGCCTCACTGTATATGTTTAGAGCTTTGTATGCATGATGATAGAGATACATATTGATAAGTATTTTAAAGGCACAAAAAATCATGGTTTAATTAAGAATCATCCTTAGCAAGACTGAGTGTTACATACCATAGCACAGCTTCCTTTGAGTTCAGTCAAGTATCTGAATAATAACACTCATAATAATGAGTAAGAAGCACCTGGCATGATAGGGTTTATTCATTACTCATAAAAAAAACCTGCAATGTGTACTGGATCAGGTTCATGCATCAATCATTAACCCCATGCATATTTAAACACCGACATCAGGGCAATCTTCACTAATTAATAGAGCACTTGTGTGTGTTTTAGCGTGGTGTTTTATAACACACGACTGACCAAGCGATAATGAGATCAAGCACGTGGCGTGGTACTTGATGGGGGAGTTTAGGAGGACATGAAAGACCTTCTAAGGTTCAGAGGACACTGACGTGCTGAGTGTGCATCCAGGTGTAGGTTCTGTGCTGTTCTGAATTGTTCTATGTTGTGTTTGCATTTAAAAACAGTACATTGCAGAATAGCTTAAAAGCATATGCAGATAGCCTGGTGTCACAAAGCCACACACACACACACACACACACACACACACACACACACAGTTGTATTTGAATGAATTCCATACACTATTCCAGGTATCACAAGTTGTGTGTTGTTACTTGTTAGTGCCCCTCCCCCCACCCCCCACATCTCCCCTGCTCTCCCACATCAGCCTCTCTAGGACTGATTTCTAATGCTCCTGCAGTCACCACTGGTGGCAATCTTCACAGAGATGAAAATACATGCTTCATCAACTTTGTCACAAAGTCTATGCATTCTCTAGTACAGCAAGATGAGTAAAACAACCTCAGAATACCAATGAAAAGCCTGGCTTGTCCCCATTACAAGAAAGAAGCCCTGGTTCGATATACAGCGGAGCATTCTTAGCTGAAAAACAGTTTTTCTACAGACTCACGTCGTATTCAATATTCAATTTCAATATCTCTCAGTGATTCGCTAAGTACAGCGCCATGTTGTATCAATTTAGCCTCCGAGAGCCAAGCTGACGTCTGTGATCTGTATCTAGAACAGGAAACAGGGAAAGACAAGAAAACCCATATCCTGTTAGGTGAGATTAAAAGCAACGCTAAAACCTCCAAAATCTCATCACCTGTCTGGTCCCTCCGACAGCAGGGAGATTAAAAAAAGACACAAATCTTGTACAGGAACTTGCGTCTGTCTGTAAGATTTAGGATACACACAGTGTGGGAGCTGTGGACTCAAGAGATTAGTTTCTCTGAGGCACATTTTCTTTTATTTGTACAGTTTTTATAACACTGCACAGTTACAATGATGGAAGCTCTTCATAGCGAGGGAAAGCGGAGCAGCAGAGAGATCTACTGGCCATCACAGCCGTGCCTTAGTCTCTAATGGTCCTTCGTCCAGAGCAGATGAGCTTTGATCTGGGGTCTGTACCATGGGCTGCTTTTCATGATACAGATCAGTAAACACATAACCCAGGCTTCTGCTGCCTGTGGTCAACAGGGACAAGGGATTAGAAACACAGTTTATCCGAAAATTGAGAGAATTGCAATCTCAGTTCAAGGCCAGCGTTATCATAAATTAATTGAATCTCATGCTGAGCAATTGACCAGTAATTGTTCAGTTCCACAACTGCAATCCCACTGGAAACCACGAGAGGGTGTGCTATTTCATAGAAACTGAGTGTGTGTGGGCTGGAGGGGCTGGGGGGGGGGGGGGGGGGGGATCTGCAGGCATGCCTGGAGGAGAGCTGAGGCTGTGCCGCTCTGCCAGACACCAACCTCCTCAAACCTACTTCCTGCTGCTGCTTCACAGAGCTCAGTACTTCCTCTTGCTGCGTCAACATTTCATCATGTTCAGATGGGTCTCTCTGGGGTCTCCTTGTAGCCTCAGGCCCAAACGGTGAGAGGAAGCAATTAACTGCTTGTAAAGATGAGCACATTTGTGTTTTTAAGTCCATTCATTGTACACAAATGTATAACACTGTGTGGCTAGTGGAGAGCGAAGCGATCCTAAATTGCGTTCACACAACTGGTTCTCGTGTATTGGGTGACAACCTAAGAACTCTGTGTCACAGTCAAACAAATATGAATGAGAATCATCCAGGCAAACCTACATGCCACCAGAAACAGAAATAGTCCAGCAAAAATAATGTGTTGCATTTTTCTGCATCGCAAATGTGTTACTTTCCTCGCACAATATTAAATCCTGAGACAAATTAAATCCTGATATCTCAATCTGAAGGTGCGAATCTAATCAACACCTGAGAACAGGAGACCGGAAACACGTTTCTGATCAACAGGCGGAGGGAGATACCTCTCTCCCTGGTGGGAAAAAAACAATCCTACTCTACAAGGAGAGATTATGGGGTTTCTGCCAAATGGTTTTGCCTGAGGGCTGAGAGAAATAGCGCTCAGCAGGTGATGGAACTGGTGTAGGGATGTCGCCTCACACCAACATCATTTCACGTTCTGTTTAAGGAAGTAGCATTTCAGCTCACGCTCTTTCATGTCTGGAGGAAGAAAACACAAGGTAGGAAGACTCTTCACACACAGGTTACCTCAGAGACGAAAAGAGATACCCCTTGACAGACTCTTTTACAACTATACCAGTATTTTCTGTCATCTTAAGGCAAATCTTCTCTTCTCACACGTTCTTATTGTAAGAAGGAAGTGCGCCAGTGTGAACAGGAAGTATGTTGGTGTAAACAGGAAGTGTGAGTGTGTTCACGTTCACACTTCATTTCAAGTTTACAAGATGAAAACTAGCAACAGGGTGTGATTTTTGTCTGCTCAAGTTACGTGTTAAGAACAGCGTGTTCAAACCTTAACCAAGCCAGCCATGTGGGAGATCACCGGAAATTAGAAATCACAGACAGAGAATGTGCTGCTGTGCAAGCGTGCCCATCCCACCTGTGAGTCTGAGTAGCTAAAGGGACGACTTTGGCGACAGAAACTGGAAAAATTTATAATACATTTGTAAGCTGAAGGAGCTCAATAAGTATGTTTGCCAGCCCAGTTTGATAGAGTCTGTCAAGAGTTACCCTCATACCTGGGTCATAAGGACGGAAAGATATAAATATGTATACTCTTTAATCTTAGATATTTTATAGTTCAGTTTGAAGAGTTATTTGTGAACTTAATAGCAGGGTGTTCACCTTTTCTAAACTTGTTCCAGTTCAAAAGCATTTCTGGGAATATCTAAACGTTCAGCTACTCAGAAGTTGAGCAACAGATGAAAGTAGCTTAGATGGGAAAGAGGACAAACAGATTCCATTCAGATATAAGTAGTAAATAAAGTTTGTATTTCTAGTGGCCTGATTTGCTTGGGGGGGAACCAGGTTGTGAAAAACAGAACAAGGCATCAAGATGAAAGGCAGTTTCAAATCAAGGTGCATCAGCTCAGAGATGTTCAGGAAGCAGAGGCAACTGGTGTTTCTAAGGAAGGAGTCTTCTTTGAGGGGAACAATTAAGATGGAAATTGCATATTAGCCATTGTCTGTATAATCATATATTTGGTGAGAAAGCAGGAACGTAAGAAATCAAAGCCCCTGTCCCTGTTCACCAGAGGCGGACAAAACAATCACAGAAAAAAAACCTTCAAATGAATCTGACAGCAATTTCATAGAGCAAACATAAAATGCGTGGCCCCCCTCCATTGCCTTTGTCAGTTCTGAGAAATTTTTAAAAATAAATTCCATGGTAAATATGTAAAAAAAGAATAGCACATTTATTTAAGCTTCAACGTGTGTCAAATTTGTAATTAAGAGAGAGATTTGCAGCCATTTGGCCCAGTTGCAGTAGTTGTGACCATGGAGGGTAAACACAGAATTTGGGCCAGCAGAGGGATGGGAAAAATAAATCACAAACCAGCTCACTCTGGACCTGCTTTCAGATTATCAGCAGAGTGATCAGCAATGCAACGGTGAAGTTAATCACATTACTAGCTCATATATCTTGTCAAACACATTCAAAATTAACGACAATTAACACACCAAGTTCTTGTGCAAAGTCAATGCTAAGTGACAGGGGGAAACAAAAACTAGCGAAAAGAGCCCTCGAAATGCCTCAAATACTCAGCTGTGATAGAGATCAAAGAGCACGTCTGGAGATATTGTATCGAGATTGATGATCTGCAGTACCAGAGTGAGAGTGAGATCTACAAGATGGCGGGATAAAACGTTGTCAGGCTTGTTGGGATTCGAAACTACACAAATAACTGAGATATTTAAAGATGCCATGACAAAGACGTTGTGAGGCAAAAGCTGGAACTATGAGGAGCAGAGAAGAGACTTGAACTAACATGATGGAGAAATGTGTGGTTATTAAACACCTACACCACGCGCCTGAAAAGAAGCTCTACTTCACTAACCTCAAAACCCACTGCATGTCAGAGCAACATCTCCAATTCATACCATATTTGGTCACAGCCTTTAAAAGATACTGGATGGTGAAGAAGACATTTCATAAAAAGCACCGTCTCTGTCTGTGTATCAAGGATCCAGACCTTTGAGCCCAGTGTCTCGGTAGTGAAACTAGAGAGACAGACAGCACCTGCGCAAGCCAACAGTATTTGGCTTCAGGATTATTTTTTCATTTCAAATACATTGGGAAAGCTTCACGTTTGACTCCTAATTAGCCATCTAATTTTCTTTTTTTTCAACACACTCTGCCACATGTCAGCAAGCTGTGACCAATTAGGTCTCTGGATTCCCAGAGAGAGTCAACATCCAATTCCCAACAGTCCAATTAACAACTCACACCTAGAAGTTACAATAATGAATCACAAGGGAAGAACTGGCTTTGAATTCAAGTCTTACACAAAACTAGCCTGTTCAGATAGTTTGGATCTTTTCGGTCAGTTTTGAGGGGCATTATGATTCTCCAGACCCACTGAAGCCTATAAACAACCATACACATCTTGATGAATGAGAAACTACACCCTTTTCTACATTCTTTATTACACAGCTGATTTATCCTCTCTGGGAATAAATAACCTCTAGAGTAGAGAGTGAAGGGACAGACATGCCAATGAACGGCGCCCATGTTTCAACCAAAAACACAACAGAATAGTGACACTTTTATAACACAGTCCTCAGTGAGGAGAAACAATGAGAAATGTTCTTGGAGGGGGAAGAATTTATTGAGATTGTTTGGCGTGCAGCTGTAATTTATTGAGTTACAGACTGGAGAGGCAATGCAATTATTCTCATGAGACAGATTTGAGCAATCGATCACTGGAGGATGGCTGTCTCGCGTCGGTTGCCAGCACTTTCTAAAGACTCTTTATGTGAAAGGTCTGGTAAATGGAGGGAAACGCAAGGATGGCCTCAAAATTTCTATAATCCACTGCTGAGTTCCTTAGGGGGTGGGGGGGGGGGGGGGGGCGGAGCCTGTGAGAAGGAGAATGGAACCGCACCCTGACAGATCCTGTGGGTTCATTGGGGGGAAAAGTCCCGTCATGTGACAGGAAATGTCACACTCACTGTTGACAGTGACGTTGAATGGTTGCATGTACATTCTTCAAACCTTCACTGACCTTATATAATGGGCTACATAACCTTGTTTTGTTGTTCTATACACTACATTGCCTAATTGTAACCCTCATTCCAAAAGTCCACTTGTATACAAATCACCTAAATCTATTTGATTCATCGCTCATCCTAGAGTCATTCATCTACTGTGCCATTACTAACGGAAATCCCTTATTTTATGGTTTCCTATAAGTCTTTGCTTACTGCCTCCACATCACAGGAGACATACGATAATATTTCACACTTACCTGTACTGCAGCTACCATCCCCAATGCTTCACCCAGAACATTCATATAGCACACAGAGATTTATAGATACCGGTCTCAGTCTCAACTCCATTACATGACCCATTAACACAGATTTAGTGAGACCCTCAATCTCTCATCCATATGTCTGTAAATCAACAACAGATGTGGTTTCGATAATGGGCCACTGAATGTCCTTTTGAACACCTTCCTTTGGTTCCAACAGAGGTTCCATGTACTGTCAAGATCAAAGATATGTTTATGTGTTAAATATGTGTCATGGTAAAGAAGTAGGCCATCTTTCTTGATCAAGCATATTATTCTATATTTCAAGATCATTACATTTACAAAGAACTTTAAGATCATCAGTATTATATTTGCTTTGGCTTTGTTCTTGGTATGCAGAGTCAATATGTGCCGTCATTTATCATTATTTAATGAGTACAATGACTTATTAATGAATTTTTGAGATGAGTTTATGTGCTGTGTAAACTTGCTCTGCCATCAATAAACATTGGATTTCCAATAAGCATTTCGTTCATAGAAATATTTTCTCAAACTCAAAATCACTATCCTAAAGACTGAATTCCCTGACTGAAGACTATATTTTATATATATATATATATATTATTGGGCTGTGAAAGCTACTTGGAACAAAGAACTAAGATTTCTGCGTAGTAAGTGAATGTTGTGTGACCTTAGAGACTAATCACCTTTCTTGGAAAAACTCCCAACATCCTTTCTGCTTAACTGCACCCGAATAAGGACCAAGCTAAGTCACTGAATCGTCCCACCTACACAAGCATCAGCTAGAAAGACCACTTCCATTACTAAACTACACCGATGTCAAGCGTCCATTTGACTTGTGACCTGTATCTATACAACAGTCAAATGTCCTTTTAAACATGTAAGTGATAAATCTAACAACAGCCACGGCCTCCTGCTTCCAGTGACACAGACCAAACGTTCCACGTCTGTTCGATCACACAAGAAGCTGTCAGTTTTATGGCGCCAAGGAACACCAGCTCGGGGCTACACCAACGAACTTGTCAGGCCCCCGCCGCCACCCTCGAAGACCACAAAAAAAAATCTGGTGCCTCAAGCTAATGGGATTTTTCCGTACGAGATCATAGAGCAAGGACAGCAGAGGATTGGGGAGCGTTTAGAGAGAATGAGGGGAAGCGCTGTTAAAACCCAAGCACTTCCGCAGAGAGGTAAGGTGCCTGGAGATTATCCTTCTGTACTTTAACGCGGAGGAGGCCTAAGAAGAATTAACCTCTGCCGCCATCATGGTATGATCTGCTAGTTGTTTCAAGAGACCTGCTGGGGGGGGCGCGGGGGGGGGGGGGGTGATATTTGCAGGCACAGTGTGTAGGTGTAGGCGGCAGTCCTACACTGATAATCCATTCGGACGACAGGAAAGATGTGAAAACAAGACTACTGTTCAGCGGTCGCCCTGAGTCTGGATGCAAAAAGCTGTGGTTGCCTCGCTAGCCTACACTAACCATTTCCCTAAGAGGAAGTCAGTACCTTCTGTTAGCTAATTATGTGTCACCCGAGGTTTGGTCAAACTGTCTATTAGTATTGTTACATCTGTTGCCTACATTCAATTCATTAGTCATCCTCACCGCAAGAAAGCCTAATTGGACTTGAACTGGTAGCTAGGTATGACTTCATGTGTAACAGCTTATTTGAGCTGCCCTTGTGGCTGGCCCTGACAGTTTCAGACAGATTAAAGTGTCATAAGAAGCCAATGATTGATGTGAACTGCAAAGTGAGCTGCACTAGGTGGGTGATTTAAATGATTGACCCTCTTCACCCGCAGACCAAGGCTGACCTTCGCACAAGCAACCACCGCTGCGGTAAGAGTGGAGACCCCCTCTGTGGGCCGGCTTGAAGCTCACCCGAGTGGCAGCTGATCCCCTGGTAGCAACAACACAATCAGTTGCGGGGTGGGGTGTAATCAGCGCTGAAAGTCGCAATGAAACAGCACTAGGCCTTTGGCCAATAACCATATCTGATATGGAGCCAAACGTTCAATTAAATGTGCTTCGATTTTAAAGATTTCTTCCAATAGCATTCAGTGTGGGCCTAACTGATAGTTTCGCCACCGAAGGACTCTTTGATATCCCATGAGAATATTCACATATTGTTTCACGAATGTACAATAATTTTCGTCCTTTTTGTTTTTCTGTATTCTACCTCTTTTATCGAGACACTGACATTTTCTAGTAGCCTATACTGACAACCAGGTGCATGCATATCTCTTTAATTGTGTAGTATTGTGATGCATTCAAACCCGCAAAAATCCATTGGCTTCAAGTGAAATGTCTCCCTGGGGTCTTGAGGTGTTTGAAAGTGATGCAGAACCCGCGGCAAAATCAATAGCGCGCGAGTCACTGCACGAGATGAATCCACATGTTTAGCCCACACATCAAAATGCGCATTTCATACTGTTCATTGTATCAACACTGATATGATTAATAGGCTACACAACTGAAAGGTGTTTGAGGCACCCATGTAACCATCCTGGGGAAATGATTCACCGTAAACAAAACGAACGCAATGCCAGAAAATCGATTCACACGAAATACGGTGACAAAATTAGGCTACAGTAAAGAAGAAGTAATGTTTACTGATTACATTTATTTAATCAGTCAACATTAAACTCATTTTATTTAATTATTTATTAAATCTATTTATTTTTGGTTCTCGGAAAGGCGCGTTCTCCCAGAGTAATGCTTGGAAGCCAGCTTGATGAGCATCAATTAGTTTAATTACTATACGTATTCAAATACTTCAATTAATCCAGGGCCCATGTGGACACCGCAAACTCGCCGCAGATCTTCAAAGACAATCTCAGTTGGTACTTTTCGTACGGTTTTGTTTTAACGCTGCTTATGATTAGATGTTAAGTTTCGTGCATGATTTCCACGAGCGTGTCAGTGCGTGTCATGCTTGTCTTTATTATCATAAGCAGTCGACTCTATTACGCACTCAACGTGATGTGAATTTAAACCTCTGCACTGCACCATTGTGTAAAGCCATACTGTCTTTTCATCCTAAACAATTGCATAAAGCCCACACAGTGACTTTAGTTTCAAATCTATTTGAAGGTAACAATATACGACAGTCTTGGTTATCATACGAACACTCGTTACGAAAGACAAACATGTCAACCAGAATCTCTTTTGCACTTTTATGCAAAACAATTCATAGGAATGAACAAACCTTGTCCTAAGTGCTGTTCGTCAATGCGCAAAACACAAACCAACACCCTGAGGAAACTTTTATCATAAGGTTGGTTAGAACTTTATCTAGCTCTGAACCGTAAAGCCAAAAAAACATGCATCAACCTGCAATTGATCAACATAAACACATTTCCCTCGAAGGGTGAAAAAAGATCTACCTTGATAGTCTTCGTAGACTGGCATTTTACTTGATGCGAAACGGTCGCTGTTTGGTTCATCTTGAAGATCACGAACAGTTTCTATCTATCCAAGACCAGGGAGAACGCCTGATTTGGCCGATGTAGAAAATAAACGAATGGCCGTTTCTCCTGTGACTCCCCACCCGTTGGAGGAGCGAACTCCGTTGGAATATTTGGCGACTGTATGTCCGACCCGTGTACCGCAGATACTGCGCGCAACCGGTCTCCTCGCGCTTCCCTTCTGGCTGTCTCCAAGGGAGAGTGACTTGATTGTGAAGCAAGTCCCCTCCAACGGAACAAGTGCGCGGGGAGCAAGCTGCAGGCTGACAGTGCTACGAATGTACTACTGGAAAAAAGCTACTGCCATTAACTGCCTTTTGATCAATTGGTTTGTTTTCATCCATAGTCCACCATACCCACACTTACCAATCTATACCTTCATAAGGGCATTATATTTTAAATGTAAGTGGTGGACTGCTTTAAACAACAGCTATCCATAATAAATGATCATCTACACCTTAAAGTGAATCTGATATCGGCAAGTAATTAGAGGCAGGGGTATTGTAGGAATGTAACCACCACATCTAGAAGACACGAGCTACGTTCCTCTACGAACACACAATGCAATTTTAAACTTTTATGTTGTTACTGCAGGTTTGTGATGGTTGTTTTACAGTGGAATGCCAAGAGAAAGGAAACAGCATTGATGCAACATAAGGCGATTTCACAAGCAGTAAAGGAGGAAAAAATGGTTCACAACGCAGTGAGTAAATGTGTCTGCCGTGGCCTTCAGGAACAGACAAATTACTGTTCTACAAGCAAGATGGTGTCACCCAGTCTCCCCCCTCCCTCCCATCTCTCCCTCCCTCTTCCACTCATACTTGTGCAAGAAAATGTTTTTTCCTTCCCTTTCATCTTGTTTTTGTGTCTCTCCCTCTCACCTCCTCCCTCTCTCCCTCCTCCCTCTCTCCTTTCTTCCTCCCTCTCTCCTCCCTCCCTCTCACCCCCTCCCTCCTCCCTCTCTCCCTCCTCCCTCTCTCCTCCCTCCCTCTCTCCCTTCCTCCTCCCTCTCTCCTCCCTCCCTGTCTCCTTTCCTCCTCCCTCTCTCCTTTCCTCCTCCCTCTCCTCCCTCCCTCTCACCTCCTCCCTCTCTCCCTCCTCCCTCCTCCCTCCCTCTCTCCCTCCTTCCTCCCTTCTCCCTCTCTCCCCCTTCCCTCCTCCCTCCCTCTTTCCTCCTCCCTCCCTCCCTGTCTCCTCCTCCCTGTCTCCTCCCTCCCTCCTCCTTCCCTCTCCTCTTCTGCAGCCATGGTTCCTCAGTTGGAGCTCCTTCAGGTATGGGAGGATGCTGACTGAACAGCCGTGTCCCATCTGTTTTCCCATTATGCACTGCCTCTGTATTAGTACACTCATCAAAAGGAAACATAACAAACACTGTAACTGTCTGGAGTGTTTTGAAAAGGAGGCTGTTGCATACGGGTGTTTCCTGGATCTCTCTGCCCAGACAACACACACACACACACACTACACACACAGGTTAGTGTCTGAGTAATGTTAATTGTTAGACGTGTACGTGACTCTGGAGTGTGTTAATGTACTGAAGTGGTTTGTATTTTCATTGCTAATAAGCTCTCATTTCTCGTTGGTAAAGCCCTTGAGTAAAGTCTCCTGGTGTGTAGTGCAAGCATTTTAATAATCATGCACACAGTCTTCCTGACATGAGGAACCGTCAAGTGCAAAGGAGACTCTTGAGTTGGTGAGATCAAATGCTTAGTATCTTTCCTTTACAGATGTGTTCGCTCTGTAATCCATAGGCTGAAGGGTCTGTCGCTAAGAAGGGATTGGTTCATGTGAGCTGGGAGCAACACAACAGTTACACTGTATGTGTATATGGGCTCACACATAGCCTACACAAATGTGCATGAACCATAATGCCCCCTACTACATGTGGTGTACTTTGAGAAGTCTTCCCTATACAAAGCTGACCATTGTGTGAACGCATGTGATGCTGACCTGCATGTATCTTTGTTCAGTTAGCACTGGCCTATCCCTCCTGAATGGGCTATAAGAGAGTACTGCAGGGGATGTGGATGGCTGAGCATATACAGCCACCCTGAGGTTTGGTTCCATGGTTACAAAGTGGTGTTGTGCGCTGTAGTGTTAAGAGTTCAGCGTACAGAAGACAGGGCTATAATAGATTAGCAGTGTCGGTACCTGCAGGCGGAATTTGGATTAAACTAGATGAATGGGTGTTCATAAGAGAATTTCCTTACCTCCACTACCCTCCCTCACCCCAAACACACACACACAAATACACTCAAACTTTACTAGTTCAAGGGCCACGTAGTATAGCAGACCCTCAGCATGGATAAACAACATCGCATCGTTCTTTAGAGACAGCTAGCCGGGCAATGCTAATGAACACGCAACCATCATTTAGTAGTTGCGCTGTCAAAGTTTGTTGCTCAACCAACAGAAGAACGCCAATATTAGACCTTCGGACGACACAGATGTACTACTCAGCATTTAAATTGGCCCTTAAAAGAAAAGATCCCAATTTGCATTCCGTATACATATAATTTTTATTAACTCCCACAGTCCTGCTGTCCAATGCGTATCACATCCTCTATAGATGACTAATAAAGGAAATAGGAAAAGAAAGAAATAGTCATTTAATGAGTGATGTTTTCAGTTCTGTGGCCTGATAATGTCCACTTCTGTGAATGCTCCAGCAGACTCTGATACACTATAATAATAGTATCTGAATAACACTGTTCAGAACTGATCTCATAGCTCTTAAGAGACTTTCCCTGGACAGTATGATGATTATTTCTAGCTGCGAGTTAGTTTCCTTGTGGAAATAAGGGTTGCTGTAAAGCTACTGCAAGGTACCATATGTACTAACTAGATGTTGTCGTATTAAACATCTATATAACATCTATCTATTTTGATTCGAGACATAAGGTCAGCATAAGGTATTTCTCAGCTTGGAGCTGTGCAGCGTCTTGATGTTTGCACTGTAGAGAGCTGAACACAAAGTACACAGAATTGTTAGTAGCTCAAGGGTATAAGAATGTAAGGCTATTTTAACTATGTTCCATCTCAGGAACCTGAGGAACATAGTCTTTGTGAGTCATGCTGCTCGGTTCTCAAGCTACAGTGAGACCATAAGAAGGGTGATGGAAAGATGTACAGGTAGCATTTACATTATCCAAAGCGACTTACAGTAAGTACAGGGACATTTTTCCCTAGCAAACGTGGAGAATTGAACATGAGTGCTTCAGGATATTTCCGAAAGTTAACATGTTTCTTTATCCTTTCTATGATAAGATAGGATGAACAGGCAGTAGCTTGGTAGGAATATTGTGTAGTGCTTTGTGCTAGAAATACGATTTAGTACTACAGTAGGTGAAACACTGCATTATTACAATATGTGGTAGAAACACAAAGCCGTACTGTGTGCTACCAATACAATGTAGTACTATGCTATAAATACTAAGCAGTACTAGGTACTACAAATACTGTGCAATACTATGCCATAAATACAAAGTTATAGAAATACTGTTCAGTACTATGCTATAAATACTATTTAGGACAAAGTACTACAAATACTGTTCAGTACTATGCTGTAAATTATATGCAGTACAAAGTATTACAAGTACTGAGTACTACAGTGCTATGCCATAAATACAAAGCATTGTATGTTACTACTGTTTGTTTTAAATGCAATGCTTTTCACCTCACATACACAACACCATCAACACATTAACTCAACTGTCCTTCACTCTTTAAACATATCCAATCTAAAACCAGCCCAAGGGCTTTGATTGAACTTACTAATTGTCTTATAAGGGAATTAGTTAATGGCATGCTCGTCAGGGAAAAAACATCAGAGGAAACCAGGGGGGGGATTGGGTTGTTAAATCTCCCAACCAGGATATCACTGTGTACAAGACTTTCTCTTTGAAGTCTCATAAGTGCAGCGGGTTGGATATAGTCAGTTCCCTCCAATTTACCTTGAAGGCAGATGCATGTCCTTTGTGCAGCCAGTGGTAAATTTGCAGTGATTTCCAGGCTCTGATGGCGACCTCTTCCAGTTACGCTCATTTAGACTTTCTTATATCTGCTCCAAACACCTACAGTCTATAGACAGACAAGATCATTACACATCCATTTCCGGACACATAAAAACCACTACTTTCAAACCATTGACACTGGCTTTGATCATATTCTGTCCCATCTTACCTAACAATTGCCCCCCTGCCTCGCAATATCTTAATCAAAGTCTAACCCAAATCCATGCCTGAATCATGCCCGGTACTCGCCTGCCCAGTGCACTGTAACCTATTCCCCTGTTCAGCAGGATCTGGTAATGAGACTGCCTTGAAAGGGCTGTCATCCATACCCTGATTTCATGGATCAACGTTTCTGGAAAATCCTCCAAGCTAAGGGCTTCAAAATGAGACTGTGTGGAGCTATTCGTGCCAGCACTGGTTGAGTTGTTTGTAGATGAAATGTGGAACTTGACAACTGGATTACCTGTCTAGATGTTCATGGTTGCTGGCAGGTGTGGGCAATGGGATTCATCATCCTTCAGTTAGGAGTGTGATAACAGGACCGTTATACTCTTTATGATGCACCTGCTCTACATTAATTAACCTTTTGTTCTACAGTTTACACAGTAGGTTGTGTCACAAGAGATGACATGTTTTTCTTCAAGAGCACGAGAGCTTCAGTGGTTATTGTTTCACTGTTCTTAGATGTATGTCTGTTATTTGACAGCAGAAATAGAAAAAAAGGACTGATTCTTGTCATCGTATGACCATTCTAGACACGTGTATTAAGGCCTGGCAGTGTTGTGCAACGCTTGTCACCTCTTCTCAAGAATTGCTTTTACCTTGCTTCCAGAGGCCTAGTGTCTATACATTCTAAAATGTACAGTCTGTTTGTCAGTGACAAACAATAAATAGCTGATCAATGTATGAAATATCAGTTTTGGTAGGAAAAATACTAAACAGAGTACATTTTAATTTGACCATGAGTATGACTCCAGAATAAATATTAACGTCAAATCTCTCGGCATCCATCTCATTAAAAATTCAGTCCGAATATTCAAATGAGAATCTTTGGCATTAAAACCAAGAACCGCAAGTCATCAACAGACCAAAACTGATAGAAGAAGTGAATTAAAAAAAACAGCTTGAACTGCTACATTTCACATCACAAATCTTGACTCATAAAGTGATAACATGCAGGAGGCAGTCCAGTGAACCAGCAACATCATCCTCAAATCCTCTCAAATTGTGACAAGTCCATGTGCTGGGAGGTTTGTGGGGGTAGTGGGAGACAGTGGCAATCAGGTTTGGCAATTAAATCGTAGCCAAGCAGGGCCCCCTGACATTAACCCAATCAAAAAAACATCATTACACACAATAACTCAGCCATGGAACCGCCCACATGCACAAGCAAAACAGAATCGCAGAGGACTGAAAAGAAAAAAGAAAACAGTTAAAAATGATCATAATCTGAAATTAGATATGCAACGCTTTCCCAGTCCCTTGTGTGTCAAGGCACGATAGTACAAATTAAATTAGAATAAGAGAAGATGAACATTGTGCCGAGTGCCTGGAAGGGAAGAAAAGGAGAATAGAAGTAAGAATCTGTCTGAGCCAGAACATGGATCAGAATTTACGCATTACAGAACGGACAGGATACATTTCATAAGTGTTTCTCTGAGATGGGGGCGGAGGACGAGGGGCGGGGGGCGGGGGACAAGGGGCGGGGGGGGACCTTTTTATGGGCTGGATGGTTGAGAAAATAAAAGCAGCAGCAGCAGAAGCACTGAATGTGGAAATAAGGACGAGGAGAAAGAGAGGAGTAATTGTTGGCGTTATTATTCACTCAAGGCTGTGTAGTACTTGGATTATAGAGAGACTAGCAATTGTAACTAAAACCAATGTTACAAAATATATATCACGACACAATGTCCAGTGTAATGTTTTCAAGAACTGGAATTTATTTTTGAAAAGCTAGACGATTTGAGTAGTGAGTTTTGAATGTCGTGTGTCTAAAGGACTTTCTCTGTATTGTGCTTCTCCAAAGATAAGCGTTACGCAAGGCGGAAACCTAATATTTTCTAAAAAACACAATTAAACTCAACTCACAAACAACTATTGTAAGTGCATTTCCACGCATACCACACGAAGCCAGAGAATTCCAGGCCAGTTTTTCAAACTAATTTAACACTAATGAGGGAGTCTTTTCTCGAGATGAGTGTAAATGAAACCATTCGCCTGGTCCCCGTCCACAGACAATAAACCGGCATCCTCTCAGAGAAATCTGCTTGGGAAGAGGGAGTGTATTTCTCATGAAAAACCCATTTAAAGCCTGACATGTAATGTAAACTGTGAGACGAAGTGAAAAGGCAATAATGTGGCTCTCTGTGAGGATCCAACTAACAAGATAAACAGGTTTAATCTGCGAAAGCTCATCTTTCATTTCGTAGCAATTAGTCTGTGTTGTGTGTAGTAAATCATGTCCGAACCATTATGCAAGATAGCGTCAACAAACGCACAAACTAAAAAAGGCAAACTTTGCTCTTCAAGATGTTTCTCTCCACCATAAAAAAAAACATCCAAAGGGTTGAAAAACCTTGGAAATGTCTTTGGCTGTTCTGTCCAGTAAAGGTTAGATGCATTCTGCCAGGGATGTTCCAGCAGAACAAAACAGGCTGAATTAAACAGGGAGGCAAAGATCTGTTTTCTTCCATTTGCTGCTTGGGAGCGGCAGCCTAGAGCACATCATCAGGACCATCCATTTTCAGATTAATAATCTAGAGGGTGATCCATCCACCCACGCAGATTAGACCTCACTCCAGAGGCATTCCCAAAGAAATGACACTTTGATGCCTTTAGGGTACGGCCTTCTGACGTATATTATTCTCTCCTTGGCAAGGGAAAGGATGAGGCGACTGGAAATGCCTTATCCAGCTATATTGGGATTGAATTCACAAGTTCTTACATTTATGAGAATGGAAGAGGTGCAAATTTGGGGGCTAGGCAAGAATGGTGGCTGTGTAAAAAGATCATGCTTTAAAGTTACAAATAAAGAATGCTAAGGTGAAATATTGTACAGATTCAGATTCATTTATTTATAAAAGGGGTCCAATCTTGAAATGCAGTTACGATTGTCTACTGTCTCCTGAATTCCTCATTCGTATAGTATACAGTAAGGTATCCATGCTATTTATTCTACCTTTTGGTTTGGAGTTATTTTGAACAACGATGATTCATGGGTGAAACTAAAATAAGCGATGAAAAAGAAAGGAATTGCCAAGAACTCGTAAGAACAGACATCAGGCTGAGCCGATGGAAAATCCTTCGCTTGAAAAGCTGAAAGGTCCTTTACTGCGTGGACATGAAGAAGCTTGACATTTACGTTACACAACATAACATCCACTGCATTTTTCCACATTTTAAATCACTGATATTCATGCTTCCATGCGCGTCATCCTTCATTCTGATCGTGACGTAAATTAGCATTGGGTCTGATCATGTGGCTGGAAAACACAGTCTTGTGGAGCATTAGCAGGTGTAAGACACAGGCTGCTCCAGAGATACAGGTTATATTGAGGTGGCCAGTTACAACCAAAAGGGCTACTCCCAATTTCCATTTACCACAATTCGATTTTTTCATCTTAACTGCTGAGAGTTAAGAGCCGTTTCACAGCTATGTGTTTGAAGGCTTGAGGTTCTGTGCTTGTCATAAACAACATTTCCAAGACCATTCTAGGAATTTAATCTGATACCTCTCTCAGCAAGTGCCAGCTAATATGTTTGAGTTAGAATTAAGGACAACCACAGTCACCAGTGACTGGACCCAATCTAGGCCATTCACTCAGTTTTTTGTGTAAAAACTGATTCCCTTTGAAAGATAAGCTATAGCAGCAATTTCATGGATGCCGCCAACCAGTGCATTACAGAGGGGATTATGTATTTTTGATGAAGTCTATTTAAGGCTTAATTTCTGTCACCCTTGGATACAACAAGCATTTGATCACAGGGCCCTGAATAATTAAATACACTTCATGAAGATCATCAAATATTAGGCTTCATGAGACAATCTTAATGCCCGATGCATCACATTAACTTTAACCCCCCAGTGCATCGACTGATTAACAATTAATAATTTTTGAGTATCGATTTTCATAAATGTTTTCAGGGTTATCGGACTACACACATTGATTTACAAATGACATTTAAAACAAAAACAAGGTTGACTGTACATTATGACAAACTTTAACCAAATGGAATGTTGTGTGTATTGTCTAAAACAGTGGTTCTCAATCTGCTGAACGTGCCCGACCCCACCTGCAGGTGGATCACAGACTTCCTGTCCGACTGGAAGCAGCGCATTAAGATGGGAACGCAAGTCTCTGACTCCCGGTCCATCAGCACCGGATCCCCTCAAGGCTGCGTTCTTTCCCCCCTGCTCTTCTCCCTGTACACAAACAGCTGCACCTCCAGTCATCCATCTGTCAAGCTCCTGAAGTTTGCGGACGATACCACCCTGATCGGGCTCATTTCTGAGGGGGACAAGTCTGACTTCAGGTGGGAAGTGGACAACCTGGTGTCTTGGTGTAGCCAGAACAACCTGGAGCTCAACGCTCTTAACACAGTGGAGATGGTTGTGGACTTTAGGAAGAACCCAGCCCCAGTCCCCCCCATCACACTGCGTGACTCCCAGGTAAACAGTGTGGAGTCCCTTCGCTTCCTGGGCACCACCCTCTCCCAGGACCTTAAGTGGGAGCTGAACATCAGCTTACTCACAAAGAAAGCCCAGCAGAGGATGTACTTCCTGCGGCAACTGAAGAAATTCAGCCTGCCAAAGACAATGATGGTGCAATTCTACACTGCCATCATCGAGTCCATCCTCACCTCCTCCATCACCGCCTGGTACGCTGCTGCCACTGCCAAGGACAATAGCAGACTGCAGCATATCATATGTGCCGCTGAGAAGGTGATAGGCTGCAACCTGCCATCCCTTGAGGACCTGCACACGGCAAGGTCTCTAAAACGGGTGAGGAAGATTGCGGCCGACTCCTCCCACCCTGGACATTCTGTGTTTCAGCTGCTTCCCTCTGGCAGGAGGCTGCAGTCCATCAGGACCAAAACCTCTCGCCACAAGAATAGCTTCTACCCCTCTGCTATTGCCCTCTTCAACAGGGCCAAGGACTCAGTTTGAGACATCCACCAACACCCCACACCCCCCCTCCAGAATCCCACTGCACTCTGCCACTTTAGCACACAACACTTTCAACTTTAAAAACTTACTACTGTGAATTTCGCACCACTGTTTACACTACTGTGTATATACCCCCCCTCCCCCCCACGTACTATATATACCCATTCCACTTTGTACTTCCATGTTACCTGTATCATTTGTACTATTGCATCATTTGTATTATTTGTATCATTTGTATTATTTGTTTATATGTATCATATCTGTAGTGTATTTTACATTGTATTAATTTTTATTTTTATTTTATTAGTATGCCACATATATGTTCTATGTTTGCTCATTCCTGCCAAAGTGAATTCTATGTTTGTTAACCTTGCATAGCGAATAAACCCCCATTCTGATTCTGATTCTGATTCTGATGACGCTCAACAGAAGCCTGATCATGACAATTTATTTTATTCAGGTGTCTTGGAGCAGGGAAACATCTAAAACATGCAGGACAGGGTGCCCTGAGGACTAGGATTTTAACCAAGAGATTGTAATCTAATAAACATGGTTTAGTTCATGTAAGACCAGATATGGAATGTGCGGTTCGGCTCCGCGATCTCTCAGCCTCAGCTTGTCTGAAGGGTGTTTCTGCAAAGCGGCATCGCACGTACCCTGTTCCTCGTTCACATGTTGAACACTGTCATTAGTTGAGGTTAGAGGTTAGACGTGTTCTCTGAAATTAATTATCGCTTTTGTCCAGCCTGACACAGAAATGGGTGCCAATTTCGCATATGGCGTGTACTTGAGATGACTGTAGTTTGACTCAACCTGAAATAACATGGTCTGTGACAGTCTGCTGGCAGGTTGAGCAAGCAGAATCCTTCATATGTTCATTTTTCACCATGACCCAATCAAAGAGCTGTTCTTGAAACGCATGAGATTATTAACAGCAGTCTAAAATTAAACGTGTTGGTCCTAGTTCCTTGAAACCATTTGGGTTCGGCGATAGGGAACTATCATAAAAAAAGATCAAAGCCAATTTTAAAAACACCCTAATATTAATGTATATGTTCCGTTTTTATTTATATACTGGCCATCAATGTGAAATTGTCATTCACATAAATAGCCAACTTGCACCATGAGCGTTAGTCAACATTTGACTTCTGTATGTGCAAAAAAAAAGACAGGGTGGCCTACAGCTGTCCGCAGCCCTTGGTCCAACACGCAACATTCTCCCGATACATCTGTATTTAAATGTGCCCAGTATAAATTCAGACTCCAGGCATGCGACTCCATAAAACCTGTTTTATAATCAGCAGGTGAAGATGACTCAAGCCCCAAGATGAATTACACCCCCCCACCGCCCCTGCTGAGCAAGTCTATCCAGGACCTTTCGGACACGGTCTGTGTGTGATTGGCTTACTTTTATTGCCCTCACGTTTCTTCCTGTTTCACCGCATCAAGTCGCACTTGCGTGATCGCGCAAGCACCCCGGCAATGGCAGCTTGGAGGGACATGCTCTTTGATTACCTGTGTCATGTCGAGCAGCGGCTGTCCCTGGCAACCGGCACCACCACCGCTGTGGCTTTAATGTATTTTTTATTGGTGCACCAGCCGACGCAGGGACTGTCCCTCTCATCAGTTTGCCCTCCTTTATGTGGGGGCCGGCCCCCCCCTACATAATTCATCAGGCTGCAGAATCCCACCGAACCCTAGAGCCAAGAGCAGGATGGAATCGGAACAGTCAAAGGCTAGGCTATGCTAGGCTAGCTCTCATATTGGGATGGCGGGTGGGCAGTCATGCAGCCCTATGGGTGTTTAAGTCGATTGAATCACTCATTGATTATAATTACTAGTTGCCTCTTTCACATTTTCTTTAAATCAAAGTGGAGATGGCTGCAGTCTCCATTGGATTCTACATTTGAATTGGAAACATAACAAAACTGTGTGACCCGCAGCGCAATCAGAAAATGGAACAAAGGCGATGATGTAATTGGCTTAGAACAACGTGCTTTATCTTTCTTTCTACAATACAGTCGATTCGAAATTCAGTCGTTGAAATGAATAGTATTTCTATGGGCCGATGTGATGACACGCATTTTTCTCTTTTCATGAGTTTCTGCAGAAGTGTTTCGTGTGCTTCATTCTCTCTTTTCAATGGCGCCAATCACTTCTCATTTGAATTTAAAAGGCAGAGACGGAACATGTCTGCCTTGAGTGCCTCAGTAGATGAATTGCCGGACACAAAGTTGACCATAATAATAAAGGAAAGGAGGTATTCTGCAACTGACATTCTTATGTGCTCGAAGTAAAAAAAAAAAATGTTGCCATTAGTTCCCAGTACAACTTAGTCACTAGATGATATGAGAGCTGTTTGTCTGTAAGCTGATGAACACGCGGTTCGAGAAGCGGTTGGTTGTCTTGAGAGGCAGTGGGAGGGAGAACCAAAGCCATCTGTACTGTTACATTCAGCCTCTCTCTCCACAGGATGCTAACAGCATTAGACCCATTCAGCACAGGCCATCACAGTGACCTTGTGGTGGTGTCAGCCTTGAGATTGGGGAGTTCAGCTTTCGATCTCCAGTCAAACGCTACCAAAGATAAACAATTGGGTGAATTTTGCCTGCTCAGCATTCAGCATACAGTAGTATGGGAACCTAGGCTGAATAAGAAGGACTGCACAGCAGTACCTACCTTTACCTTCATACCTCTACTTCATGTTGCTAATGGTAATTTCAACTGGGCATTTGAATAAAAATGAATGGGCTGACACAAGCTTACAAGGTTTCCAAAAATCTGAAAAGTCTAGAAAAATCTGGAGAGATTTTAGGCAAAAATATTCAATCGTAACTTTCCAAGGGTTAATCCACTTGCTGTAAATTGCATTTCAGTACAGGGGATCTTATGTTACAGAATAAGGTTATTATTCGATGTGCCGTACGTCTGAGCCCAAATACCTCATCACACCATCCTGATGGTGAAGCCTCTTCTTCTGTCCAGACCAGCCATCACAGACATCATTTCACTGTTTCTCTCTCCCCCCCAACACAAAATCCAGGCACAAAATCCTCTTCCAGGCACATCCCTGAAAGGGCTGCCTGCTTACCCAGGAATCGCCCATTACTTATTGACGGAGGCCTGTGGAGAGCGAGAGACGGACTGGGCAGGTCTGGGTCCGGGAGCTGTAGGCTGATGAATCGACCCTCTTGGATGTTCCATCAGAAGGCTCCTGGCCCCTGCAGGATCCCGCGGGCGGCCCCTCCAGAGTGCTCCATCTCCTTAGTGGCTGGCAGCGACTCTGACAGGCCAGCGTTCACAGCCCGCTACAAGATTAAAAGACTGTTTATTTCACTCTACTTCTCAAACAAGGGGAACGTGGAGGTACTGTAGGGGTGCGTGGAAGAATGGGTGGAGTGTGGGGCTTCTGGGGCTAATGAGCCACAATTATTTGCCCAAATGCCCCAAATCTTGAAGAGTTTTAAGTTGGGTTGTACTTTTGGGTCCAATACAATAACAAAAATGTGTGTAGGAGGTGTATAGTGTTGACTTGGAATTGACTGATTTGGTCCCAAATCCTCTTCAGTTTAACACTGCTGGTATGAGACAAACAGTTTACGTAATCTCAGTTTGATAAACTGTTTAGATGTTTTACAACAGCCAACATTGATCGTCTCAGAAGATCCATCTTTACGAGAAAGCTGTTGGGGGGTTTGGCTTCAAACCTGCACAGTTCAGCCCGGAGTGACTCACCTAGGTATGGAGATACGATACAGTAAGCAGGCCTGTGTTATTCTTCCAATTAATTTTCCCAACCCTTTTATGTAACTGTTAAATGTTTTGTGTGCATATGTGAAAAGGGGTATGGGCTGCTCCCTTGATTTTGCACACCCCAAAAATTACAAAAATCATAAATACCCTAAAATCTATTAACTGTAACAGAGCAGCTTTACTTGTTATCACTGTGTCCTGATAAGTATCATCAATACTAGATTTTCAATTTCAGTGGAACTGAATTGTGAAAGGAAATCATTGCGTCTGTCTACTGCACATCTACAGTCAGCTATACAACGTCTCCAAACCGGTCGAAGCTGGTTGTGTCAGGGCAGTGGCTTATTGATCAGCTTGTCTAATATTCAACAAACACTGCTCCATTGAGGGGGTTCAGCCTTACGTGTGGCCCGCTCTCTACCAGGTTATCTGTGATCCCTCGACAACATTTTGCGCACCTTCAATGCACAACAAACACCAAAGACCTAAAGCATCCCCTTGGCTTCGTTGGCATCTGCTGGCCTTGGCTGGCGACAGTATGAGTTCTGTGAACATTCAAGATGAGCTGCTAAGTCAACGTCTGCTGCTGATGTACCACGCTCCAGAGAGCAATTTTAAGGAAAGCATGCCGATTGCCAATAGTCAAAGTTGAACTGCTTCACTGCACAATTGAAATTAGAAACGAGTCTGTAGAATATCTCTCATTCACAATTCTCTACAGATGCTTCAGTGACGTTATTCATCAAAGATCTGAGTGTAGTATGAATATCAGGCCTTCAGATTGCAGTCCACAGTATGTAACAAGGTATTTAAACTATTCCAAATAGTTAACTGTCGTTGACAGATCTAGCCTGGCGCAGCGGAGGAAAAAAATACAAGCCCCATTAACCTGTCATGGTGATGCTCTTTCGCATTTAAATGTTGAAGGTATTCTACCCTAACTAGGTGTGAATACAGATACAATAGATCTGCAGGAGGGCTTGAAAACTGTAATACCACGACAGCTAATGAGAAGACATGCCTCAACACCCATCCTGAGGAATGAATCTGACAGGCTGGTGAAGGTCAGAGACTTGCTACTTATCCTCCACACAAGCGCCAGTGCCGGCTAATGATCATCAGGATTGATACCGCGCTCTTTATTAAGCGTAAATGATACACACCCACCCACCCCCCACGCTCCCCCTCCCCCGTACAGGTGGGTCCCCCGTGCAGCTCGGCCACGGAGATACACCTTTACCGACGATAGTCACTGACCCCCGTTAACTGGTCTGACGTTTTAGTTTAATCAAATCTGTGACCTTGAGGAGAAAAACTGAGAGAAACAAAAATCTAAAACGTAAGTCAGCAGGAACACTTATCTGTATGATATGAAAGAGTATTGTATTCTGCATGGAACAAGGGTATTCTTGGCATGAGTTATTATGAATTATGAAATGATATATAATATGAAATTGCTCGTATCTGTGGAAGCACTCCTCAGCTGTCCTTCCAGCACAAAGCCTTGTGGTTGGAGGCCGCACAAGGCGTAGAAGCGTGGGCGCCCTTGTGTGAATAGTGTGTGTCTGTGGAGTGTGAGTGTCTGTGTTTCCCACATCATAGTGTTCAAGGAAGGAGAAGGGGCATTATACATGTGGAATGCCCAAACGTCCTTTCCTTTGCCATAGGGCCTTTATTTAACTGAGGAATAAACTCAGATACACGCACACACTGTTACTAATATCCTCACATACACACAACACACTTTTAATATGTGTGTTTGGATCAAATAGAGGCATCTGGCTACGTAATTTGATTTATTTACTCACAAGAACAGCCCTGGTTCAGGGGAGCTTTGCTGGGTAATGAAGAAACAACAAGAGAAAAAAGAAAAAAAAACACAACCCAATAACATGTTTCCACAAGCCTTACCGTCCTAGCCTGGCATTAACGACACTGAGCTGTAACCTTAGGGGGAAGCAGTCGCTGCCGTGCACCGCGTGAGCCTTTAAAGCCGACACGTCTCTGTAAGGGCTGTCATCATGCAACCCCACTCAGAGATTACATCCTCATCTCTTTGTGTATGTAGAAGACCCTGGCTCAGTAACACTATCTGTTCTGCATTATTCACTTGCTATGGCACAGAGCACATATGTAACACTGCTGGATGTTGGGGCCTGGCAGGTGTACTTAAATGTAAACCTCCTTATGTGAAAGAGAAAGCTAGTCCTGTTTGCAGTGTAGGTTATTGTATGTATCCAATTATTCACCTCAAGGAATTATTTTAATATAGACATGACGTTGTGAAGTCCTTACCTAATTGCTCGAATAGCGTTACGACCCCAAGGCACGGTTTAGTGTTGTCTTAATCTACTCTCTCTACTGTGTACAAAAAGAAGAAATGCACAGAAATGCTGGGAAGGGTCCAGTTCAGTGGTTAGAGCACCTGACTGCAATCAACAGGTTGATGGTTTAAATCCTCCCCATGCACTGCATGGCCCACTACACTGTAGATGAGAGAGCTAAATGAATGTGTCCTTACATTACGAACCTGAAGGCAACGCTGCATATACCTCTTGATATGCTCCTCAAACTAGAGGTACTTACACATCTAAGACCTCATCTGATTCTTACCAGAGGCTTCTTAAGAGCGAAAAATGATTTACATCACTAATTCGGAGGTCAGATTTGTGTGCAGGAGCAAAACAGATTAATGTGGTTTCCACATCCAACAAGAGAAATCTTATTAATGACTATAAAAATCTACACTGGTATTTTTTGACATAACTGTGCTTCAGTTTCCGCATTTATTTGATATACTGTATTTGTCTGATATTTGATAAAAGGGGTAAAAGGTTTTGCAACTAATAATGAAAAGAAAGACATAATGGAAAGCCGGCCAGGACCTTACCTTGCATCTCAGGGTAGTGAACAAACCCTAGAACCATTACCTCGACCAAAAGAGGAGGACAAGCACACAAAAAATTCATTTAAATTCATACTTTTGTGAAACACTTCAAAATGAGTCAGCATATTTGACCTTTTCTGAAGGGGGATTGAAACCCACCAAAATACTTGAGGCAAAACTGCCACCGCCGCCCACTACATTCTACATACAATGTCTCCCAATCTATTTCTCAGAATAGGGAGCCAATTCTTCAAAACCACTTGGCAGGCTTCTGTGTTGGCCATGGCTGAAGAGGTTTAAAGGATGGAGACACTGTTGTCCCCAGATTGTTTGGACAGAAAAAAAATTGCATTGAATGTCAAGAGAAATGGAGGTCAACATGACAAAAAACCCCAACGCTTCATGAAATGACGGGTTAACGACTGTCCAATTCCCTATTTTGTGACGTCAACTGTCGCATGAATGGAAATGAAATGATTGTTAGTCCTTTTGGGGCATTTTACACCCTGTCTGAAGAAAGAGGGCTAAAATATTCACAGTGGAACTATGTGCTTTAACGCTGTTACCTAAAAGCAACGGCTAGATTTGTTCAAGTCTAAAATATGATTATTTAAACTGGAAGCAACATTTTGTCTTAATCATTTATATGAGGATCGCAAAATCAATTCCAGAATTTCCAGACATGCATTTCATTACATTTACATTTATTCACGCTTTTATCCAAAGCAACTTACAAGAGAGAGCTTTTACAAAGAGCATCAGTCATTGAGCATAGCAACGTGATAGACCCCGAACACAGTCGGTTTTTTAGATCGTGAATCATACATCATGAGAACCAATAAGTGCCAAGGGAAGAACTATAAATGCATAACACAACGATTGTGAACATAAAGCAAGAGATACAACAACAACACTGGCAAGTCACCATATGGGGACCAACAGATTGTTCTAAAGCACATGCACCATCAGTGGCAACATAATTCAATTGCACTTTATATTTTCAGGTCTGTGCTCTATGGGATTTTTGCCATGCCACAACAGAGCCAAAATAAATGGCATTCATCATGATTACAAATATTTTATTAAATATTTACTCATTCAGATCTCAAGTACTGAAAAATTCATATTCATTCATTTTCATAATGTAATTATTTGTGTCACTAATTTAAATACAATTTCCTATTGTGTAGTAGTCCCACTTGGGCTGAATGAGAAGACAAATAGCCAATCAGCCAAATGCATCCAAACACGCTTGTCTTTGATCTTCTGTGGACTAACAGGAGCTAATAAACCGTTAATAACTAAGTCCCCAGGTAGAACCACACCTGTCAGTGTGTCAGTTACTGCTTCTGATAATAACATCATATCAGACTTACAAATGTAAATCCTGTCCGCATACACCACAGCGGGGACGGGTTTACAACTTCCGAAAGTCCTTTTTGCTGCTGTTCTTTATGTATAAAAGAATCCTATGGGAGGGAAGAACTCAGGGATATTTAATATACTTCCCTCCCTCAATGAACACTTGTCTGTAATATAAGGCCTATGCATATATGGCCTACTACAATCTGTATCCTCCAACTATCTCCAGATACACGCTGCTTTAACATACACAGAACCATACTTTCGTCGTCTGCCTCACATAAGAACGAAAAGCTTTCCACCTTCCCTTTACATTTAGATCTTATTTTACAGTAAATACACGGAATGTCGTTTTAGGTAAAACGGCAAAGAGCGAGTGTAACCCATGTGTTGGCGATGCCAGAGCCTTGTTCCGCCCACCCCTGCCATCTGGACCCCTCACCTACCCATGTGCACAGACGGGGCTCGGGGGAAGCACAGCTTTGCTCTTCTCCGCTTCCATTTGTAGCGCAACCTGAAATCAAAAGTTGGCCATGAGCAGGAGATGATATACAGCGGGAGGTGATTAAACAGACCAAAACAGACATAATGTCTACTTTTCAACAGACTTTTCTCTCAGTTCCAAGCACCCCAAGGCTCGATTAAGATGTTAGGATAACCAAGCCAAGACCTGATCTTGTAAACCTCAAGTTATTAGCTTGGCTCCAGGTTAGCATGCAAATTGTATAATATTGAGACTTCCAGCACAGCCAATACCAATCAGATGCCTTTTTCTTTCACAATACACACTCTAGACGGAAGGTTTATGTTGGGGTTGGTAAAGACTTCTGTTGCTACCCCAGCCTGAGGGCCAGATGGAGCTGGCTGTTACATTTCCGTTTTAGCAGCCAGAAATGTTTTTATTCTATCAACTGTTGAGTCTTTTAAAATAGCTTTTGAACTTGTAACTTTTGTTTCTTGTCTTGTTGAAGCTTTCATATATCCATGTATTTATTCATCTATGTTTTTAATTCCAAATGTGTTTTGAAGTAATTTTCTACCAGAGTATGATGGTCACAAACATGGAATATTGAAAGCGTTAAGTGAACCGTTTCACAATGGAAAACCAATAATTGACCCGGCCCCTACTATGTTGAAATGCTGTGCAAATATTATTTTTTATCATTACAGCATTTTCCGACTCAATGACACCATCCATATTCCTCAGAGCAGAGAACCCCTGCCCTTGTTCAAATGACTGCTAAGCATTTAATAGAATCCCAGTGGTCCAACTGCACATCCTCCCCTCGCACACTTACTATCCAGAGGAACAGGGCCATTTAATGGGGGTTAGTGTAATGGGACTGGAAAGCCAGTTCATTTGCAGCATCCTCAGTGACTTTGCTCAATTAGTGCAGATCCCTACTCATAACAGGGTCTAATCACCCGAAACATCTCCACCTGTAAGCCGCAGTATGTGGCATTTTTTAATGTGTCCTACCTCTTCTATTACCCAGCAACACCTTGAGATCGGTGGAACCCAAGCGGTCCTCTAGGTAGAAATGCTGTTCAGCCTCTGCTTCAGAGCCCAGTTGGCCCTGCATGTGGAGTATCTACAGGGAACCATCGCATCTAGGAGCCAAGATGCAGACTCACTTTTCTCCTCTAGGCACGTCTCCCAGATTGTTCAAACCCTCCACAAATTCAGACAGATCGACTGCCTTTTACCTGCGCAAAACCCGATTGAAAATGCTGACAGCTGCAACTATGACGCTCCTTGTCTCTTTGTCCCAGAGATGGATGACCCTCCGTCAGCCGAGAGTAGAGAAGGGGTATCGACAGTCCAACACATCGTTGAAGAGGGTGAAATATGCATCGCACGCCCCCCCCCCAACCTCCCCCTCCGAGGACCCTCGCATCTGATTGGTCGGCTTTGTTGTGGTCCCTCCATGATGGCTAGGAGATGAGGCCCCCGCTCTCCCTGACAAATTAGTGCCATCAGCGTCCCGGCATCTGGATTAATGTGGGCCTGCGGTGCCGAGGCGCAGAACGGAGGCTCATTTGTTTAGATTCCCTTCCCCATTAAATAATAATAAGGGGAATTCATGAATCTCCAGTAGCTTTCTCACTTCTGAGGCCACACAGAAAGGGGGGGGGGGGGGGGCAATGGCCAGACTCATCACACTCTGTAATCTCTGTTGAAATTAAAACGCCTCAGACAGCTGGAGAGATCCCTCTCCTTCTTATGCCGACGCCCCCCCCTTCCCTCTCGCTTCTTCCCCGTTTTAAAGGCATAACTGCTGCCACCGTGTTTACAGGCATCATGGCTTGGCTTCTGTTTATGTCTTGCTGCTGCTGATGTAAAAATAAATGAGGCAAGTTATTTTCCTCCATTTCACTTTTCTGCAGGTGTTTCGTGTTAGTGCCTTCACCCCCTCTCAGCCCCTCGCTGCAGGAGGTGTGAGTCAGGTGACCTGGCGGTTGTATTTGAGTCTATTGATTTACACCTCTGACCAATCTCGGTTGTGAGTTTTCATTTTGGCACGGTCCAACAGACATAATTGAATTGAAAGAGCAGAAAGCACACAGACACTGAAAAGCCATTTAAAAACAATTAGTATGAATCATTAGGCAGCGAAGAAAGAAATACCTGAAGGAAGGACAGGGAGGTAAGGAAAGAACAGGAATGGTTGTGTCCACTAGAACAGGGGGAAGGAGAGAGTGTTTCTTCTGATCATCTGCCCCTTACGATTAAATCTGATCATCTGCGATGGGGTCTGGATGATTTTGAGCCCCACCACAATGACTGCACCTGTGTATGTCACTAGGATATATTCCAACGTTACAAATTAGTTTCATCATCTTGACATTTCCAGAGTCACAACTCTGGCACGCAGGAAACTTAAGCGCTAAATTCCAACTTGAGTGCTTTGGAGATAAACGTTTATAATTCATGAGTTTGTGTCGGTACCTGCTTCTTTCCTAAGCAGTTAGATATAGTCCTTACATTGCTGATCCTGTCTCTACACTTCCACACACACACCACATACAGTACATACAAACACACACAAACTTCCCGGAAAGAAAATAAACACAAGCACGTAATAAAATAAATCACAGCTGTTTTATCATTTGAATGAATCAACTGGGTGCTGTCGTCGTGAAACCTCAACTGCTTTTCAAACGACCAATCAAAACCTGAGTGGAAGGGGTGTATGATTCCACTTCCGCACAGAATTTACAGCTAAACTTTCCAGCACTTTCCAGACTTCATTACTGTGGTGTTTATGAGACTTGGCCAGGCAAAACTCTTCCCTTTGAGAGGAATGAGAGTTGTGAGTGGTGTGAAGCAGCACCTCTAAATTATTTGTTCACTAGAAAATGTTTGCATTGGTTTGTGTTTGGATATACGCAGCCTATAAGATATTCATTAATACATAAATAATCATGCAGTGTATTCATATAAATATTTCTGCTCAATATGTTCCAAGACAATTAAGTTTACTTTTTTCATTCAAATGTTACCCAGAAAGGTTATCAAGCATCATTCATTGTTTCAAAATACATCACAAAGCACCAGAAAGAGAGTAGCACAATTATGCATATAAAAATATTACATGCATAGCTTAATCCAAAGTATTTCAGTAAAGTCGGAATAAACTACAAACTCTAACTAAGGGTTATATCTCTTAGTGGGTGTTACTAGGCCAAGAGAAACAACTTCTTTCAGTTAGAAATAAATCAAATGGAACAATTTAATTATAAATTCATAATGAAAAGTATGCTATGACTCACACCACTGGAGTGTCAAATTAAAGCTATTATGAACAGTTGATTATTTTTAAAAATTTGACTAAATTGGCAATTGTGATTACTCCACAGGCATCACAGGTGACATATTGCCCTCCTGTATAAGAGCTTCCACATTCCCCAGCAGGACAATAAGACATGTTGGACATCAACCAAAATGCCATTATACTATCCGCTAATTGATCATTGTTTGGTTTTAGACTTTACAACAACAAAAATGGTATACATTAAGCATGTGGGAGGACATTTAGTAGATGTTTTACTACATACAGTTGTGCAAAACTATGAAATAAAGAGGTTATGTTTACCCCACTAGACGGTGAAAATAGAAAACAAATCAAGTTTAGTGTCAGATGGGTGTCTTAAAAGAACACACTCTGAAACAAACAAACCATTACGAGGAGGTTCCTGGAGGCTTCAGTACCTCCACTCAGAGGATAAACAACGTTTTTAGAGAACTCTGAAGAACAGGGACCAAACCCAGCTAGTTACCCAACTAATTTACAAGTCACTTGAGGGCCAACTTATTGGCTCTCTACAAAAAATACAACGGTTGTCTAGCAGATGGACCCTTAGAGGCTGAGGACCACTGGACCCTACTTTACAGACACTGAAGTGCAAACCCCTATCTGCCTCTGACTGTGACAGCCAATTGAATTTTATGTATTCAGCCCAGCAGAGAAACAATCTCCATGTAAATGAAAATGTATTACAAACACACAAGACTTTTAGACGTCCTTAAAAACAAGAATTTTAAGTCCTGGATTTTATGTCCAGACAGTTGTGCCCTTACCCCCATGATTCAAGTAGGAGGGTGTTTGACGCCAAATGGATTTCTATCTTCTCCACCATAACTGTGTTCCCAAATGATTGTTTGGAAATGAGGGGGCAATCCTGATGGGGTAAGCAGCGTCTGTTCAGGGAAATAGGTTTGTTCCTAATGAACATTTAGCTCTGGGTAGGGGAAGTGAGCCCACAGATACGATTACTGGGGAACATGTGCTCAGGCAGGAATGTTTACAGGAGTGGAAATCTTAGCAGATGCCTCATAGCGATGCTAATGAAAATACATCTACCTGAGGCTGAGAGAACAGTGCATGCTAATGTGTCCACATGTGTCTTTGTGTGTGTGTGGGAGAGACAGAGATGATGCGACAAAGATATCTATCTGTAAACAAGTATCGAGAGAGTGATTGAGTTTGTTGAGTGTGTGCTTGCGTCAGCTTGTGACATTCTGAGTGCTTTGCCTAAGTATCAGAATTAAACGTTGGGGAAGTTGTAAATCTCCTGCGTCTTCCCTTAACAACATCTCACAACTCAGTCTCACGCACACCCAGAAATGAATCACAAACAATGGGAGTGTTGTAATGTAAAGTTTCCAAATGCCATGTCAAGAAGTTGCGAATAATGTATTTTTGAGTTGGGAATGACGTGCTAACGCGCAAACAGTAGCTCATGGATTGTGAGGCTGGCATCTGTTTAACTGGCATCTGTTTAAAGGCAACTTAGGCTGGGTTTCATTTATCAGTTTCTCGCTGTTTGATGAATGGGCACAGATTTTGAGAACAAATTGGATACATAACCTTGCAAGAGTGGCCCATTTCAAGAGGCCTTTGCATGAGAAACTGCGGGTTAAATCTGATTACCTTTGAGTGTTTTGTACCTCCTCAGACTTTTCCCCCCTCTTCTCCCTGAATAAACAGCCCATATCTCCGGTAAGTGGCCTCAATTGATTTCTTCCTTCTTTGTCAAATCCCAATACCTCAGGCTCTGCTTTTTCTGCCTTAAGATGGGATCCAATCATTCCCACGGGCCAAAACACTTCATTCACTTCGAATTGATAGAGATCTGTAGAGGCAAAAGATGGGAAGAGCAGGTTCTTTCATCTGGCGTTTGGATATATGAGTACTCAAACCCCCAAATGTGACCTTTTCCCATGGTTTCGTCCTACTGAAGTTTATTTTTCCATAATAATTAAGAATGCATTTCAATTCAATTCTATTACTGTTACTACATTACTTTTTAGATGAACCACACTTTCTGTCAAATGAAAGCACAGTACGTGTAGCACAGATAAATTGCATTGAATCTCAAACATGACAACTCGGTAATAAGGCACATGACATATTATTTCATTTTGCATTACGATGTGTCTGTTACTTTGACCAACTCTCCTAACTGCCAGTCTGATCCTGGCAACCACAAATAGTATAGTTTGCTTCTCAAAAGAAAGTATAATCAATCTATGTTTTTAGCTATGTTTCATCCAAACAACTATATATATATGTATATAAAACATTTTTGATGCAGTAATTGCTTTAAGTAGCACTTCATCTGAAACAAGATGTCTTGCATAAATGCTTTTACCTCCTTTGCAAAGGACCTCATCTCTGTAAAAGCTGGGAAGATGACAGGCACTCTGAAATGTCAGCTATCTCAAGTCAACAGGGGGCCTCTCACAGTTTTATGCAAAATTCCCCCAGATGAGAAAAACTTTAATTTTACACATGCACTTCACAAGATTGTGAGGTAATTTATTTGAATTAAGAAATTCTAGCATGTTTACGACATACTGATTCCAATTAAAATCTATTAGAAATAAATCAATTAAATTCACCATGCTTGGTCAATTTTTTGTTTGTTATTTTAAGTTATGTGATTTTATTTATGTGAAGTCAGACAAACCTTAGCCTACCTTTGTAATTTTCAATTTATCATCAAATTGAACCCCCTTTTCCCTCTGGCTTGAAGGGCGGAAACAGGATCCTTTGTACATCATTGATTTTTTGAGTTTCCTCCTGAATCTGGCATGTCGTGTTTGAGAACTAACGTAAGCTAACTGTTAGTTGACAGAAGTTGTTGTCATGGACAATGCTGCGTTCACACAGGATGCAAATGTGCACGGTGTGAACGCAGCACTAAACATTCTCTTGCAATAAGCAGAAGTGAAGCAGGCAAGTAAAGGTGTAAATGTCATATTGGTCTCGTCAGCGTGCCAAACATAACTGTTGTAGTTTCCGTCATGATGAATTAAAGGCAAAAGGTAATTTGTAAGATTTTTTTTTTAAATAGTCATTTACCAACAGTAGGCCTACATATTTTGATATTTAATTTATCATACATTAGTTTTTCATTGGTTTGGCGGCCCAACGGTTGGGAATTGCTGGTCCAGACTGATTGATTGTATCTTAGACATATTGTCTAAGATACAACATCACATGTTTTGCAATCACTGCATATCTAATCTTATATTTTTTTGTTCCCTCCTTATCTGTTTTTAAATCTGACTCAGATCTCAATCAGACACTTATGACACCAAGATGAAACGTTTTCAAATCGCCTGGTCCTCTGCCAAGCTCCTGTTTGTGAATACCCTTCCTCCTGCCCTCCGCAGGCTTAACAATCAGAAGGTGATGCAAGTGGACGAAGGCGAGATTGGAGAAGGTGTGGAAAGGGAGAAGGTCGAGCCATGTTGACCCATTTTGATGGAGCAAGTCTCAAACACAATGTCCAATTTCCCATAATATGTCCAAGCAACAGGCCATCACCAATAAGGGCAAAATATGTCACACTGCTCTGTTCCATTTAAGTGCATACCACATCATTCTGTGTGTGTGTGTGTACACGTGTGGGCGTGCGTGTACGTGCATGTCTTAGACGATTCCAAATGTGTTCCCCCCACCCCCGAGACACTACAAGCAAACCGATGCTTGTTTGCCTTTTTCAATACTCAATATCAGAGCAATTGCAAGGTGGCATGTTGCCTTATAACAGAGATTGAGCTTTGAAATAATCACGACTGACACTGAACTCAGATCTGGTTGCCTGATATGTTTTCCCTGAAGAACCAGATGTTGAAGAAAAGTAGCAAACAGAGATAACAGTATTAGATCAACGTTTGAACTTGGTCTGAAAATATCTCATCAAACAATAACACAGTGATTTGTTAATTGTCAGCTCATGCCCTCACAATGTTTGTTTGTTACTTTTGCCTCTAGTTTTAAAAGCAAGAAAGTGTTATCTGATGTCAATGTTCTAGCGGTGGAACAACAAGCCCAATGCACTCAGCCAAGTATTAAGCTTATGTTGGTTAAAAAGCTGAGGCCCTGACAAGATTAATATGAAGTATTTGTATTTGGCTGGTATTCAAAAAAAAAAAAATCTTCAATTTTGCTCTTACCTATAAAATTTGGAAACCCCAAATTGTTCATCTATGCATTTTTACATTAGATACATTTACAGTAAATTAACTGGATACCCTTACAAACCCCCAAATCAATTCCCCCAAATCTGGTTTTAATTAACTGTCACAATCTTGTGGACAGGACCATCAAGACGACCTGACATACAGTAGAAGCTGGGTTCTGTTTTGTCAACATGAAAGGAACGCCTGTCAAACACGATGTGATTGGAAGCTGCAGCTGCCAGATCAGAGTTGTAGCGACAACAAACCCTGACAGACAGGTGGCAGGTGTGGTGAAAGACCCAGTCAGTGACCTTCCCTGTTCCTCTGAGGAAGCCGCCTGTTCGTAATAGGCTGTGAGGCGTGGGACTGTGTTGTTTTCAGGGAAACAGAGGGAGCGACGAGAGATTTGGCGGCACCTATAAGGAGTGAAGAGGCTCGTGGTGTCAGCAAGGTGATCGGTTCTCATGTCGGAGGGGTTCAGAGAAGGCAGGGTGACCAGACAGGTGAGGACAGAAGAACACTGATCTGAGCTTTGATGTTAAAGATGTGGTCTGGTGAGCAACAAGAAACAGCAGACTAAACTAATGTCAAGTAAAAACAACCTTAGCTGTCTCGTTCAGGTAATCATGGTGAAGGTAAGTTTGTTTTCACTTCTGAGAAGAGGTTATCGTGTTTCATAATGAACTTTGATTTAAAGCAAATTTTTATATTAGTAAAAAAAAAAATCTCATTATATCTCCTTTATATCTGTAAAAAGACAACTGATAACAGCTAACATATGAAAACATCACATCCAGGGATTCAATAAACCAATCATTCAGTAGTTGGAAGAAGAAAAAAAAAACATTAAAGATAATAAATAATCTTTTGGAATCTTTGGAATGCCACACTAAGGTCAACTGAACCATCTGTTTCCCTCGTATGTCCCAATTATGTACATTTGCCAAATGAACAGAGTTGTACTCTATATCCTGCAGATATTCAAATTGTATCCCTCCTTGACCCTCAGCTCTTGGCCAAAAGTCTAAATGTCCTTATGCTAATAGTTTTTCTGTGCCAAAAGGTGATTACCCAAAGCATTCAGAACAGTGTACTGTTTAATGAAAAACAACCAGCTTGAAATGACTTGCCTGCATGAATATGGAAATCATGAATTACCACAAGATTTGTTTAGATGTTAATATTTCAATTCAAAACCACTTAAACCAGCCAAAATTGAATGAAATTAAATCAGAATTTCAAATGGACACTCATTTATGGACACCATATTATAGATATATACAGACCTCGTATGACCTGTAAGTTGAAAGGAAGAAGCTTGGAGAGAGAAAATAAATGTTGGAAGGTGAGATGAGGTAAATATTAGCCATGCTTTAAACCTCCCCTTCCTGCGTTTCCACAGTCTCCTCTCTCTGCACATGTCTAAGGGATGAGTGGGTCTCGTCTCCCCCTCCCTCTGTTCTGACTCCTATCACTTCCAACATCTCAGCCTGTCTGGGTGATATCTCCTCCTGGATTCGATCCCATCCACTTCTATTCAACCATCAGGCTTGAACCTCTTTTATCTTCCCTCTTCTCCCCTGGCCCTTCAATCTATCTTTACTCCTTCGAGTCCGGCATCTGCCTGATAAAAAACCTATTCGACAACCTTGACCCCCCCCCCCCCCCCCCCAACCCAGCACCACCCCCCACCTCAACCCTTTCCATCATACTAACTTCTACTGGGTTCTGAAATTTGACTTCTACCTCAGGACAACCACAAAACAATGAGATTTACAGGTGAGACCTGAAGGATTCTTAGCAGTACAATGAATGCTTGATGATCAGAATTCTGTCAAGAGCCCAGAGTGCTGATCCTGGACCTGCTGTCTGCAGTATTACTGCAGCACCACTTTGTTCTGCTGGTGTTTCCGACTTACAGCAAGTACAGGGACATTCCCCCTGAGGCAAGTAGGGGGAAGTGTCGTGCCCAAGGACACAACGTCATGTAGCCACAGCTGGGAAATCGAACTCATTCACCTTCCGTTGATGGGCCCAACGCCTTAACCGCTGAGCCACCTGACTCCATCCACATGATCCTGTCTATGGCTTGGTTTGTTTTGGTTGGAGCACATCTTTTGGTTGTTTGTTATGTTTTGACTTAAGGGCTAGGTTATGTTTTACGGAGGAGTATAATGAAAGACTTCCTCGGTGGTCAATGTTCATAACCATTCAGACTACTCACAAAGTGTTTTAGTTCATGTCAGGTACTGGCAACAACACATACTTTTAACTGTAGCCTGTAGCAGAAGTACTGCGTATCAGACTGATGACATCACATTTAAATGTCCATTTCTATTTTGGGGGGGGACGCTAGCCTGGCTTTTGTATTTGTGAAACATTCAAATGAGTTATACAGTTTCAATATTTCATTAAGTGAAATATTTAATGTATAGTATTCCCTTAAATGCTTCAAATATCTGAGGAATCTAAGAGTTTTTGTTCTCGGAAGGAACAAATTAAGTTTCTTTGCCTTTGGGCAAGAGGAAATTGGAAATATAGCTTTATTAGCACTGCGCTATGGTGTTGAAAAATAACGCTTTACTGTCATTATGTGGTGAACCTTTCTTCATTTCCTTATTCAACGCATGTACAATAAGGATGGGACTATCTGGACTTATTGGGTAACAGAATGAGTTGATGTGACAGGTGAGGACAGAACAGTGCTGAGCCGCTGCACAGGAGAGAGCCAATCTTTTCCACCTTGACGTTTGTTATTACTGTCGTCATCTTTCAGGAAACATTTTCGTCCTCTTCTCATGATTGACACCCGTTCCAGGCTGGAACAGACTGGTGCTAGCGGAAGAGATAGACCTCCTATTGCTTTTCTGTTTCCGTTTTGAACAGACAAGGACCCGCAATCAACCGAGTCCAGCTCCCATTAGCCACCAAATGAATCGGGATATTGGATATACTGTACGATGTGAAGGGGACCGCTATTCAAGGCCCCGAAGGAAAAGCGGTATGGAATCGATTTACTCTAGGTGACACACTGGTATTTAACTCGGCCTCAAAGAAGTCCCACATTCTGATTTACCTTTATGTTAGAGATGGCTGTTCTGCAGGTTCAGGGCTCGATCTCACGAGAATGTGCGCCTGGAGATCTCAGGTGTGATGCCTACTGAGAACACGCGTCCACTATGTTACCGAACTATAATGATTGTGGATTAATCATGTTAGATTGAACAGAATGCGTTTCCATGTCCCCGTCTCCCTGCACGTGAAATGGTATTCCACAAGTGAATGAAGTTCTGTAATTTCCCTTAAGACCACAACGGTAAACTCACAGACTCTCTGAATTCAATTCACATTGTAGACTAACTTCAACAGATGTAGGTTGTGATCTGTGGTTACAGAGACCCCTGATGGTCAGATTACGGTGTTTCTCTGACCCAGCCTAAATGGATTAGTAGTTTTTGGAGTGATGTTACTCTGTTGTCAAACAACAAAATAGTGGAGCATTTAAATACACAAAAGCCGCTCACCATTAAGTATTCACAGGCATGTTGAGCAGATTGCTTCTAGACAAAAGGTCTATGTAAAATGTGATTAACCCTGTATTTATCGTTGATGGTAGTGTTTTCAATTATTTCCAATTGGACTGAACTTGACCTCATTTAGAAACACAGTGTTCTCACAAAATGCAAGACCCCAAACAAGAATAAATCAATTTCCTCTACAACACATTCTAATTCAGAGGCCAACATGCAATTTCTGCTCTGTCAACACAATTCATCCGTTCTGTCACTGCAGATGCAGACTACACCTCACAGGATTCTTTGTCTTGTTTTGCTCAAATAGTACCATTAGAAAGCAGCCCATTTAGGTCCCAGTGCCCCAAATTGATTTTTCTGTTGGAACAACGTTCTTTGAATGGAGATCTAAGCCTGCGTCTTCCCAGCACTGGGTATCATCCTCAGCGAGAAACCATTATCTGCAGGATTGATTGCCATGAAAGATAATGAATTATTCTTTATTTAAATGAGCAATGCGATCTTACAAAAACCAGAAAGGCACACCCTCAAGTGGCAGAACAAACCTTGTGTCTTTCATCTACCAAAAGGTGCTTGAAATTGTCACTGAGAACCTTTAGACCAGGGGTGTCTAATCCTGGTCCTCGAGGGCCGTTGTCCTGAAGGTTTTAGGTGTTTCCCTGCACCAGCACACCTGATTCTAATGAAGGGTCGTTATCGAGCTCTGTTGAGGTGTGCTGGAGCAGGGAAACATCTAAAACCGTCAGGACAGTGGCCCTCGAGGACCAGGATTGGACACCCCTGGTTTAGACAAACAAGACACCGATGTAGGACTTCCCAGAGAACTGACGTCCTTCTGAAGAGCCGGATAATATTCCATTCATTTGAATCATGTGTGTTGGAGCAGGGAAACATCTACAACAGTGGTTCTCAACCCTGGTCCTCAGGGCCCAGAGTCCTGCATGTTTTCGATGTTTCCCTGCTCCAACACACCTGATTCAAATAAGTGAGTCATTTTGAAGCTCGGCAGAAGCCTGATAATGACAATTCATTTGAATCAGGTGTGTTGGAAGGGGGAAACATCTAAAACATGCAGGACAGTGGGCCCTGAGGACCAGGGTTGAGAACCACTGATCTACAACATGTAGGACAAGTGTTCCCTGAGGACCAGTGTTGGGAACCACTGATCTAATCTATTTCATAACCAAAATGCTGTTAATATGTTTTTATCAGATCCTATTAAACCTAAATAATTAGGTCAGACAAGAGAACCATGTACTTAGAAACAAATTTGAGCCTTTATTGGAATGTTGCAAGGCATTAAATACAGAAATCCTGTTCTTTTAATAATTTGGTATATAATAAAAAAGAAAAGAGTTCTAGGCTAACAATACTGGTCAAACAGTCGCTCTTTTTCGATTTTACCATTAATATTTTATGAGCCTTCTTTCTTTTCTTTTGTTGCATTTTTGAGGTGGGTATCTAGCATGAGTGGAAAGTGAAAGAAAACAGATAAATGTATTGGGAATTAAGGACATATAGCAAGGACAAAGATGGAGTCGAATGGTGGAAACATTTCTTTTTTTAAACTTAAGAAAATAATGCGTATCAAAGCTGCATTAAGGGTTAAAACAGTCACTCGCTGATACTGGTAAGCATTAAATGTTTTCCCCTGATTTCCCAAGTTTTACATATAAAAAACCTTTGTATGAAATATAAACAAGCTCTTGCTGTGATACACATGGAGGAGTGCATTTGAAGCAGAAATAAAGAGACAGTAATATGTTCTAAATTTGTCATGATCACAAAATATCGAGTCTTCAGATATTGCCCAGACTCATGCCCCATAAACATAAATAATGTTTTATGACTTCGGGTTTACTATCATCACCAATATTACTGTTGTCGTTGTCACCATAATCATCATCATCATTCTTATAATCATCATTAAGCGTCCTGCAAGTAGCTCAACAGATCTGGAATCGATCTTAAATCGGTTTGGTTCAGAAACCATTATTTTTTTTCCCTCATTTTGGAAAGCAAAGACAAAAAAGAAAAAAGAAAAAAAAAGAAAAGGAAGAAAAAGGAACATTCACAAGAACTCTTCTCCAGCCGCTCTGTGTTTGGTCTGGTCTCTCTCTTACTTTTGAATGATTCTGGATCACCCTCTCAATCCGTACATCCGGAGAGAACAAGCAATCAAAGAGCACCATCCCCGAATCCCCTCACCGACTACCCCCACCCCACCCTGCCCCACCCTCCACACCCTGCCCCTACTAATCTGCTATGAGAGCTCCACCTCAGTTAGGACATGACTCCGAAAACAGGGTTGTGACGACAGATGCTGGGCCCGATCTCCTCGTAGTCCTTCTTGGTGTGGCAGACTTGGTAAAACTCAGGCTGGAGAGCAGACAGGACAGTTATGTTGACAACAGCTTTGAAAATCTACCACAACACATAGAGTCCAGAGTCTTGGTGTTTTTGGTGTTTTGTGAAATAATACAAAACTACATGTTGACACCGTCTCATGCATTGTCACATGTGTGTCTCTTTTATACTGTTGTTTTTGCAGGCTTGTCAGACTTGACAGAACCGTGAATATGTTCAGTCCAGTTTCATTGGCTCAGATGTGTATGGGGGATGCTGTCATCTTCCAAATGAGCTTCATCCACAATACTGGGCCATAATTAAGATGGACATAGTTCACGAGATGAAAATAAAATTAAGCACATTAATGCTTAAGTGTATTATTTCATTTCATTTTCAAAACCTCTGAAATTAAATCACAAAATAACCTTTGCCTTTAACCTTTGTCACAAAATAACCTCCCAGTTGACTCACAATGAGTGATGTCCAAAAGTAAAATGTCAAACAATCATAATAACCCTTTGTAAATGAACTCTTCGCAATACGTTCTAAATTGTGTACTTTTTCAAACTGAAAATCATGTTAGGTAACTTAATTGCTCTGCCATGCACATTCAGAAATGTGAACGCAAAATGGAATATTATAATTATTATAATTAAGCAGACATCAATTATCAATTAAATAGAAAGGGTAGATGCTATATTCTCATCAACTGTAATTGCCCACACGAGGGATGTATTTCTGTTTGGTTTGAATAAGACTTCAGGAAGTCAGTGCTTTAACAGTCCAGGGAGACACTCTCATCCATACAGTTAATAATTACAATAACATTTCTGAACAAAGTTTCTTCTAGGTTGGCTGTCATACTTACGGTTGATGCTAGCATGGACCCTCCGAACCACACTGCGTATCTCTGCATATGATGTGTGATGACTTGCACATCGATTGGCTTAGGCTGAAAAGACACATCAAATCACCAGTAGTGAAATATAATGAATGGGTGAGGTAAACAGTTAATAGATTACATTGCATTATGGCATCTATTCAATGATATAAGTGTGTAAGGATTTCTGAGTATGGTATACATGATAATAAGCAGGAATGTTACTGAAATGTCAAGGCATCCCCACCCCAAATGTGTACAGCATTCCTGTATAAGCCACTCCAGAGGGTTGGAGGGAGAGAGGGAGAGAGGGATGGATGGGAGGACAGAGGCCAGTTAGAGAGAAGGAGGGAATGAGAAATGGGAGGAAAGCCAGAGGGATGGATGGAGAGAGGGTGTGGCAGAGTCCAGGCTAGGGGAGAGGCCAGGCTGATGGAGGGGCGGAGGCCAGGCCGGTGTGTTCACCTTGAGCTTCCCGCCGCTGAGCTCTTCACTCATCTTCAGACGGGCATCGACTGTCCTCTTCAGGTCTCTCTGCATGCGCCGGCCAAAGTCCCTGAACATGGTGGAACCTCCAGACAGAACAATGTTCTGGGGAAACACAGCAGAGCGTCAACAGGGAGGTCTACGTCTCCTTCACAAGCAGAGCGTCAACGGGGAGGTCTACGTCTCATTCACGAGCAGAGCGTCAATGGGAAGGTCTACGTCTCATTCACGAGCAGAGCGTCAACGGGGAGGTCTACGTCTCATTCACGAGCAGAGCGTCAACGGGGAGGTCTACGTCTCATTCACACGCAGAGCGTCAACGGGGAGGTCTACGTCTCATTCACGAGCAGAGCGTCAACGGGGAGGTCTACGTCTCATTCACGAGCAGAGCGTCAACGGGGAGGTCTACGTCTCATTCACGAGCAGAGCGTCAACGGGGAGGTCTACGTCTCATTCACGAGCAGAGCGTCAACGGGGAGGTCTACGTCTCATTCACGAGCAGAGCGTCAACGGGGAGGTCTGCGTCTCATTCACGAGCAGAGCGTCAACGGGGAGGTCTGCATCTCATTCACGAGCAGAGCGTCAACGGGGAGGTCTACGTCTCATTCACAAGCAGAGCGTCAATGGGGAGGTCTACGTCTCTCTTAGTTCTCTAAGCAGACGCTTCATCCTGACTGACGCAAAGAGCATTGAGAAAGTACAGCAGAAAAATCAATGATCAGAAGTGAATAGCTCTGGTTGTGTTTTAGTTGTCAATGTCAAAGAAAGGTTAGTATGTTGCAGGCACAGTGCAAAACAAGCACATCTCAGCTACTAGGCACAGTTCAGAATAATAATGTCTCTCTATGGAAACTACACTGCAGTTACTGCAACTTCTAATCTCCACAGATACTAGATACTTATGTGATGAGAACGCTTCATTGGGGTGTGGGTGGACTGGCTGTTCGTTAGACCCGGGGGGGGCGGTTACCTTGTAGAGGGGACGTCTGACGTCGATGGGGCAGTTCTGGATAACCTCGTCCACCACTTCAGAGATGGGCTGGGTGAAGTCTGGGTTGGCAAACTGAAGGAGAGGCAAGTGAAATGGTCAGCTGCAGAAAGGTATGCCTTTCTAATACACGCAACATCCAGAGACACACATAATACAAAACACCAAACATGACCGCAATTTCCCACAATTTGGCAGGTTTACATGGTGCTGTAGCAGAGGTTCATGCAGCACTGGGTAAATGGGTTTTATTCCAGCCACATGTGATGCACAGGCCCATGCAAACCAACCAGGCCCAGGACCCCAGCACACCTCCCAACCCCCAGCTCGTGCTCACACACCTCAGGGTGGAAGAAGATCTCAGGCCCCAGGAAGCGCTCGTATCCCACGTCAATGGTGAACTCCTTCTTGCTGATGGCGTTGATGCCGGTGTACTGCTTGATCCACTTGGAGCCGTCCGTATCGTACTTGCTGAACTCCTTCACCAGGTCCGGACACACGTAACTGTACCGCTCCTGTTGGGAGGGGGAGGGGGGCTTCATGTTAATCCTAAACAATGAACGCCAAAGCCCAAATCTTAAATGTTAAGTTAATTTATTTGGGAATGACACTGAGCACATGATACAGAAAATCAAATAAACTAATAATAATTTTGTATCTTGAAAACCCAATCTACACTAGATACTTTTCTTTATGCACCCAATCATGACATGCTGGTATTTGTCTTGGCCTTGATGAGCAATCAGGGCATATTGACAGTCATTCCCTGAAGTCATCAGCAAGGTGCCTGAAAAGTGTTCTTCCTAACGACCAACGTTAAACAGACACCAGTGGGATTTCACATGTACATGTTCTCCACAAACCCCAACACGATCGGCAGCAAATACAAATGCTTTCCAATTACCTTCAAAATCAAGGAAACAATTGCTGTAATCAAGTCTCACTAGCCAGGAAACATGGGTCTACGTCTTGGAATAACAAAGAACCATCTTCAACAGAAGGAAACGAGCAGAATGTTGATTCCCTCCTTTCTATACCCATTTGAGTCTTTGAATCAAGAAGAGAAGTGCAGTGAATCACAATTGATTTGACTGATATCAAAGGAGCAATTACAAATGGAGTCCTAATGGCAACCACACACTCCACACCAGGGGAGTCAAGTTGTGAATAATAATCTGGGCAAATCAAATACCACAAGTATCTCTCTCGGTCCCCGGGTTCTTAAAAATCGATGAACAGAAAATACTCAACAAATCAAGACCTTCCAGCAAGTAAGAAAAAAAAATGTTTTTGTGAAGAGAGGCAATGGTGCCCTCTACTGTGTTCTTACAATTATTTCACCTACACTTCCCCTCCCCCGAGCCCTTTATGAAATAACGTGTGACGGGATAAGCAAATGTAGCTGTAGACCTATGACTGAGATCCAATTACATTATTACTCAGATCGCATCATACACATCATTAGAAATTACCTTTAATACACCCTTCAACGTACTTAAATGACAGTCATGAAAACAGCTAGGAACAATGCCCCAGCCTCATTACATCCAGGAAGTAGACAGTGGGGGCTGATGGGAAATGTAGTTGTTGACCCACCTTGACAGCTTTGGCCGTCTCCAGGGACTGTTCCGGGGGGATTCCCACCTCCCGCTCCCTCAGAAGCTGCTGGGTGAAGTAGGTGATGTCACGCCCGGCGATGGGGATGTGCTTTATACAGCTGCCAATAACATAGCCCTCCGCCTAGCAACCAGACAGAAAGATGAGAACATTTAAATAAATAAAAAACAAAACGGGTTGGTGAAAATACAACTGGATTTTTTTCTCGATTTTATAACTTTTGTGTAGCTTCTGTCAGAAACCCAGGCTGTTTCACTCACCACAGGGATGACGTGAGTGACTCCGTCCCCGCTGTCAATGACGGTTCCTGTCAGAGTCCTTTCTCCCACCTGCCTGGAGGTCCAGGAGGCTGCCAGTGCCAGCACTGCCTGGAGAACACAAAATACATCTCATCAACATCTACACCACATATGTCAAAGTCAAGAATTAATTATCTATGGCCCCCGGGATGATATTTGATTAGTATTAGAACCGGCCCGCAGGCTGTAGCCACCCGCTGGTGTTTTGCACGCAGCAATACTACATTTCCCACAATGCAACGGTAACCCGCGAACTCACTGCAGCGCAGCAAGCGGACCTCGGCTTCATCATTCATTAGCAGTCAGAGCAGATGTCAACTTTCAGCTACCTCCTCCCAAAAAAATGGCTAAACGGAAGGTGGATGCTGAGAACAGGGGGTTTCAAGCTAGGTGAGGGGCAGAGTACATGTTCACTGAGGTACATGGCAAACCTGTGTGTCTTCTGTGTGGAGAAAGTTTGGCTGTAATGAAAGAATACAATCTAAGAAGGCACCATGAAACGTCTAAGAAACACACGAACAAAGACAAGAATATGGACACGGAACAAAGGCTACAGAAGGTAGTAATAATACACTGTATTAGGTCTTGGTTCAATAGGCTATGTGCAATCATTTCAATATGTTTTAATAAACATTGAACCAGTCCGGCCCTCGGCTTATAGCCAATTTGTTTTTTTGGCCCTCTGTGTATTTGACTTTGACATCCCTGATCTACACAACACCAACACTGCCTGGAGAACACACAAAACATCTCATCAACATCTACACAACACCAGCACTGCCTGGAGAACGCACAAAACATCTCATCAACATCTACACAACACCAGCACTGCCTGGAGAACACACAAAACATCTCATCAGCATCTCAAAAACACCGGCACTGCATGGAAAACCCACCCACACACACACACAACATCTCATCATTATCTACACAACACCAGTTGTTTATTTGCCAAAGTAAAAAGTAACAAAACTGCCTGGGGAACTCACATTAATTCTAACCATCAAATACTAAAGTTATCTGGCATATCTTGATTTAGAGAAATGTGGATGGGGAATATCCTGAAATTATGCAAAGCTCTGAAATCATTAAAAAGGTGCTTCTAATTATGATAAGAGGATTATATTTGAGATTGTAGAGTTCTTTAAAAGGAGAAGGTCTGAGAAAGGGAGCATATGAATGCTGTGCAATTTCCTCTCAAGGTTCCTTCTCTTCTCTGCAGTGAGAGAACGTCTGCCTTGCACAGAGATGCCTCTCTGGAGAACAGCCATACCTGCACAGCGATGTAGAGTCCAGGGACGTTGAAGGACTCGAACATGATCTCGGCAGTGTACTCTCGGTTCTCCGGTGTGTTCAGAGGAGGTTCTGTCTGCAAGAGGAGAACGCACAATAACCAGATGCTTAGAAATTACAATCCAGCTCATTTAGATAAATCTGACAAATTGAGACCATGGAAAATGCATTACTCTGCTTCAGGAAGAATGTGAGTTTGTGCAGGGCCTGGACTAACGTAACTCCAGTACACCGTCCCACAGAACAACCTCAGGTGGCCAGCAGCTTGTCTCGTCTCTTACCAGCAGGAAATAGTGGTCCTCAGGCTCCGCCCTCAGGTACTTGAAGATGACCTGCTCCATGAACCGCTCCATCAGGTCCCAGTCCTCCACAATGCCGTGACGGATGGGCCACTGGAAAGAAAAGGTCAAAGGTCATTCCCTTGTGTGTAAAATCCCATTAGGATTTGTTAAACCAGGGGGAAGACAGATGATGGTCATTCCTTTATGAGGTAAACTTGCATGCAAACTTTTGTGATGAAATCATATTTCATATTTTTCATTGTTTCCATAGGCAACTGAAATCTTTCAACATTGAAATCCAGCAATGCTGGAAAAAAGTATTGGAGAGCACCAAAAAAGTATTGCCTAGATCACCAAGAAAACACCAGACAAACCCATATGTCTGGACACTCAAGAGTTTTGTATCTCCTGCCTTAAGGGTTTTTACATTTGGACAGCAGCGTACAGCTGCCTCTCTGTTTGTCCCTCATGTGAGTCTGTACTTTGAGACGCTTGGCTAGAGCCAGCAGGGTCCAAAGTTTTTGTTGTTTTGTTTGTTTTTTTGACAGAGTACCACAGAAGGTCCTCAGAGGTATGGATTCATCTGCGGTGCAGAGCACAGGTGCAGCTGTGACACACCGGTCTCTGACTTGCACTGTGCTAGTCAAACTATGCGGTGTCAACTGAATGTGCATGAAACATAAAGTATGATATGCAAATAAATTAGTGATGATTTGAGGATTTATGTCACTGGTATAACTGATTGATTAGCTTGTGGCATATTTTGGATTTTGTTCATAAGGGTCATACTGCGGTCTTGCGGCACTCATATTTCAGGTCTTGTTGTGGTCTTATGGATAGTGTTAGAGAAGGCACGGTACCTTTGTAGCGTACGTGGGCTTGTCTATTGCCTCGTCACCGATGTAGAAGTCCAGATCGTCCACTCCCTTCATCATCCTCCTCTGTGCCTGGTCTCCTACCTTGGCCGACTCTTTGATTGCAATACCTGAAAGACAGGGAGGGAGGGACGATGGGAGAGGGAAAGCAGAAATGAGGATGATGTTTATCAGGCTGATTCCATCACATTGACCACATACAGAAGACCAGTCTCATGTCAGTACGTCGATCCAGAGACTTTCTTCTCAGCCTGTTTCCCTAATGACAGGAGGAACCTTTTGTTCCACTTCATGAGACAGAGACAGCTGGAGGTAAACAGGAAAAGCAGGAAAAAGAGAAGGGAAAAAGACCTGAACCAGACTGGAACCCAGGCCACTGTGAGGCAAGTGCCCAACCCAGTGAGGTACAGGAGAGTCCAGTAAAGTGAACCTCCCAAGCAGACATACTCACATGATGGAACGATGAACTGTGGCTCTGTGTTCCCTGCATACCCCAGTTTAGTGTATCTGCAAGAGAAAGAAACCCATCATCAATGACACCGTCTCCTACAGTAGCTAAACCCTTAATCCACCAGTGTTCTGTGTCCACTTGGCACACTTGGCCAGTTTATTCTGTTAAAAGATATTTGGCTATCTTTCCTAAACTTATCTTTTGATCAATACCATGACTGTCCTGCTGAATGTGGCAAGTTGGCTGCGAGCCCGCTCTCTATACAGGGGCTGGGAGAGCAGTGAATGAACCATTCATGTCACACTCAGACTCTAAGGAACTACTTATACTGAAACGCACTTTCTTGAAGATGGTCATTGCATTAGAGGGATTTGTAGTTTTTAACTAGTCGGTAGTTAAATTGAAAGTTTGATATTAAAATTGAAAATGACTGTGACGCTTTGAAAGTTAGTTGGTGCACAATTCGACACAGGAGATAAGAATGCTAGCCGTGTACCATGTAGACGGATCAACCCCACCATCAACTAAAGAGGTTTCAACCATTTCAATCATGAAAACAAACACTTGGAGAGAATACCTTTAGCATCAAGTTTTTCAGCCCTCATCAGCTCCCATGTTGAAGTGGGGTTTGGCTTAGCACATGTTACCCAGATGTAGCTGATGCTGCAGTCAGTGGTTACCTGCTTCCTGCTGAGGGCTGGTGGAAGAGGCTACCGAGGCCTGCCAAAAGCAAAGGGGCCATGCTAGGCTACATCCTGGTCATAACACTGCCTTCTTTGAACTGAAGGAGGACAGGATGTGTTGGCTGTCTTCAAGATCCATGATTCATGATCAAAGGATTCTAATGGAACTAAGTCTGGAACGTTCTCTAGGTGAGGTTGTTCATGCTAGGACCATTTAATATAAAATTGTCCGTGTAACATCAGAGAACTCTGATTGAGGAAGTTACAAATAGAGACTTGGATTTTAGCTTCATTCCACAGAACCGTCTAGGCTTGTCTGGACATCAACCAGCCTCAACAAGCCAAGTTACACCACGGAAACCTGCGGACATAGTCACTGAAGCTTTATAATATATAATATTGTTATAATATATATATATATCGAAACACTGACAACACTGCTAGCACACGCTAGCCTGGCCTGCAAACTAGGCAAGTTGTGCGTTGGACAAGAGCTAAATCCATGTTTAAAGAAATGATCTTAAATGTGAGTTGGCTGCTAAACCACTTATTATTGCTACTTTTGTTTGAACATTATTTTGAGACTCCAAATCAAGAACCATTTTTTTATCCCTGTTTTTCCCAAAAGCAACACTCAGTAGCAAATGAAATAGGTTCACTTTGAGCCAGGGAGTTTAGAATTAGCTTAAAGACAGCACTGTCGCTCATGCCATTAAGCTCTAAAAATAGTCCATCATCACTGACTGTACTTAGCGCGAAAGAGCAGTTTTCTCACTTCTCTTTTGCATGACTCATGTAGGCTGCAGCTCAGCTTCCAGGCTAGTACCTTACCAGCTAGCCTTTCAGCCTCCTCAGCGTTTCACCACATCTGCTCAGCAGAAGCAGTAGCTTGATTCTCCCTCCTGAACAGCAGAGATCTCTTCCTGGGTCGTTCAGACCAGATGCACTCGCTAATGGCCCAGAGGGTGTGTGTGTGTGTGTGTGTGTGTGTGTGTGTGTGTGTGTGTGTGTGTGTGTGTGTGTGTGTGTGTGTGTGGAGAGGTATGCCAAACAGGCAGCTGAAGAGTTCAGGTCTCTACATGCAAACACACACAACAGTCTCCATCCCCTACCCAGCATACCAGTCTAATATCCTAACAACTGCATAGGCCCATTTTGTTATTCGGAACAGACTGTGTCTAAAAGGTACAGGATCTGAAACTGATATGAATAAATCCTGTAGTATTGTTTAGTTACTGAAGAATATACAAAAAGGTGAATGGGGATGTTCTTGTGAGAAACGTGTAGAGGTCTATATATGAGTTGACGTCATGTATTTCGTTGGTTGGTTGAGAAAAAGTTGTATGTATATGGATGAATCCATAAAGTAAAACGGTGATCAATCGTGAGGTCACCTTACTTAACATGATTTTTTTCCTGTCTGTTTTAATGCGTTTTTCCTTCATAGAAAATGCATGACATAATATCTAATGGATTATAAAATGGATTAAAAAGAAAAGCAGACGTCGAAAAAAAGGGAGAGAAATTAGAGAACTTAATCAAAAAAACATGTTCGGATGCCGAAAAACCACCATATATGGACTAAAGAAGCTTGAATGAGGAAGTGTCGACAATGTAGGAAGTCGCTGTGCGCGTGCTCAAAGCCGGGACTAACGAGCAACCGCTGTAAAATACTGAACTAACTATGAATTGCATTTTCCAAAAGTCAAATCGACAATAAATGTATACATAACTGCATACACTCTCCCATACAATAGGACACGCATATATCATATAACATTGAAGCTTCGAGGCGAAAGAGCAGATAGGAAGATGTCTATGGTTGGACGCTTTGCTAGTATGAAATCCTTTCGACAGGAAGAAAACCTTTTCCGATGATGATGATGGCAAATATCCCGACTTTAATGTTGCAAGATAATCGAAAATAATAACACCGGTTACACCGATTTCTACTGATCAGGCGTGCATGGAAACAAATTAGCAACACGATTTTAAAATAACGATTATTTAGCAATGAATGGGTAGAGCAAGCGATGCTATGATGGTAAACTAGCTCGCAAACACACCCAGTTGCTGTCATCGTCTCGGTGAAACACCCTAAATCTCGGTGATCTCTCTCTGCAAGGCGGTCTAGTTTGAATATCTTACCCTGTACCGCAGTCAACAACACACGCCGGTAACCGTCCTGCCATCTCTTGCTCTTGTGGTAAATCACCGATATCTGCTTTGATGGAGAACAGTCTTGTGTCGGGTGTGTAATGATCTTCCACAGGCGGAACCCTGAACCCGCACAGTGAGGTTTCTACTTCCGCACTAAGGTTTAACAGGGGAGAGGCAAGATGGCTGAAGCCGGGGAGCGATGCAGGCCTGATGCAGGCAGAGATGCAGGCAGAGAGCTTCACAGCAGCTGTCAATCAAGGGGCCCTTTCCTGTGAGAGAATAATAAAAAAGCATAATCATTTGCCAAATGCATGATATCTTTTGAGTCCCAAAACAAATACATGCATACGCTTGAACACGTATATGGTCACTTTAAAATTGCAGAATTCATTGTCATTCATTGCAGCACACAAAACACTAATTCCAAATATTAATGCAGTCGAAGAAACAATTTATGGTTATTGAAGGGCTGGACAATATGACAGTAAAATCCCTCAGTTAAAACAAATCTTTACACATACTATCACATTTCTATAAGATCATAAATGCTGACTGTGCTGAGTTTTCGTGCAAGACAATCGAAGACTACTTTTGACATATGATTTATGTAATGTTTTGTGTTGCAAATAGACTTATAGATCTCGTGTCGAATGAACCTAACCGCCTTGTATAATTTTCGTGTCGTAGATTTATTTTTCTGTAAAAAAAAATATATTTCTTAAATACTATTTCGGTTATTTTGACCACTAAAACCCCACAGACTTGCTCACCTTTTGAAAACTTTTTTTTGCCCCCAAAGTTTTTCCAATTTATGACGTTGGAAATAGCATTGTGAAATAAGACTACACATCCCAGAAGGCCACACTTCACTGAGTGCCTTAATAAGACTACACATCCCAGAATAAGACTACACATCCCAGAAGGCCACACTTCACTGCCTTAAAGTGAAGTCACCTGAGCAGAAAGAAGCAGGAATGCTCATGTTTACAACCAGTTTAACAGCTATAATATTTGCATTATCATCACTCATGTTGATCGATAACAAGTGTCTTTGTGTCTGTAGAGACAAAGTGGGTTTCAACTCTCGTACCTAACAAACTAATCGATACCACACAGCAGATAAGGTAAAGTACGAAGTGTTTAGCTATGCTAGAGTATCGATCTTACCAGGTAGCCACCTAGCTAGAGCTAATAATAATAATAATCTATATTTCGCTTTTAATAATTATTGCTGGTACACCTTTCCGTTTGTAAACTACAAAGATCTGCAATATTACTATCATAATTGTGAATTTAGATAATCTTTGTAAGACATCTTTGTAAGTTGCCTGCAGATGAACTAGCTTATGTTATTTCATAAATTTAGTTTATATTTGTTGATGCATGATCTGCCTTGTAATGGGTATAATGTGGAGCTGGTGATACCAAGACATTTAGTTAATCCGAAACTCCCGAGTCCTATTATTGTGGAATACTTTTTGGGGAGTCAAATTAACAAATTTAACTTTTTGAGTAACTGTGAATTAAACTAGCCGAGTAAGTATTATTTTGCCGTAAAGTTAAAGCCAATTTACAGTCAAATGTAAAGCTATTTTCACTGGCTTAGACTGATAAAACTGATCACTGATCACTGACAGAAACTGCTTCAAACTAGATACCCACGGCCAAATAGACCTTACTTAACCTAACAAACCTTTCTCTTTTACACCATCTTTGGTATCACATTGAAAAGGTTAGGCATATTTCTTAATACGTACCAAATTGTATTTCTTTAAAAATAACGTTTTCTAATTCATCAAATCTCAGCACAGCAGTCGGGGGCAACCTGCTTTATTGACCCTTAATGGGAAAATGCGGCGTTTCATCCAGCAAGATTAGGAAATAATAAACACTACATAACCGATACAAAATGACTAGATTCTCTAACAATAACCTTACTAATCACAGCATTGAAATCACTCGTTCAAAACAAGTTGTCCAAGACCAATGCATAGTTTTAGGGCATGTGATGGTGGCAAACAGAACAATGAGGGTCTTTCATGGGCAGAAGCACGTCGACTAGTGACAGTGTAGCATTACGAGGCTTGTTTCAAGCGCATAGGTGGGCTTTCATACAGAACGGGTTTCTTAGTTTGTAACAACATCAAGCGGTATCAAATCACATGTTCTCAAAAAAAGAAAAAGGAATGATGTCAAACGGGTCCCTGTCATCAAAACAGCCAATGTTGTGGGTTTTATGTTAAGTTATCTGCAATTTTCCCCCCTGGGGGACAAATAAAGGTTCATCTTATCTCTTATCTTAAAATGTCATTACCCAGGTGTAAACCACTGCCTTGCGGTGAGGTCTAACGGGTAACACGGGGGAGTCGGTCAGACTAAATCTTGGCTGTTACCTTGTCGTACCTGTTTACCTGCAGTGGAGCACACCTAACCAGTCCTCCCCCTGGACTGCTCTGACTCACCAAGCTGAGGACAAACACCAACGTGCCTTTTCAAGCAGGTAAGCACTCTACAGTTCTTGGGTTATCAGAGGCCAAGCCTGTTACAGGTGTTACCTAGGTTCCAGATTCTGTCAGTGTTTGTTTTTTTTAGGGCATTTCTGCTTTATCGGAGTAGAAATAGCATAGAATGACAGGGAATATAAAGAGAGGGAGGTAGAGACGGAAAGAGGGATGGAGAGGAGGAGGGACAGGGAGGGAGAGAAGACAGGATATGCAGTAAAAGGCCCTGGTTGGATTTGAACCTGGGCCTATTGATAGAAGGCCTTCGGCAAAACCCGGCCATGTGAAGGATGCTGAACTGAGAGGAGCTGTGTGCTGCTTGACTTCAGTGATCTCCTCTTCCTGTTTCAGGCTGAGAGAGCGAGGAGGCCACAGTTTCCCCCAGACACCCTCAGAGGGATTCACAGGTACAGTCACACTTGCAGAACAGCTCCCAGCCGGCTGGGTGTTTGTCCTCTTTAAAGTTGAACGTATTCCAAACGCTTTGGTTTCATTTACTTTCAATATGTCTGTGTGTCTGTCTGTTCGCCTGTTCGGTCGCACATGTGTGTCTACCCATTTGTATGTTGGCCTGTTATCCCCCAGCGGCAGTCCAGATGGTGTGGGGGTTCATCGTGAACCGGATGGCCTCTCAGAGCAGCTCTGTGGCCCAGAGGAGGCGCATGGCTCTGGGGGTGGTTATCCTGCTGCTGGTGGACATTATCTGGGTGGCTTCCTCAGAGCTCACATCCGTAAGACAACTTCTTCATATAGAACTGTTATATTTGCTAGTCATGGGGGAGTTTGTATACGTCAGCGTAAGAACAGAGACAGGGAGCTATTTCAAAACAAACTCTGATCCACCCCCTGTCCTCTCCTCATTTTTCCAGTACTTATTCAAGAGGCAGGAATACAACAAGCCGTTCTTCAGCACCTTCACCAAGACCTCCATGTTCGTCCTATACCTGCTGGGCTTCCTGCTGTGGCGGCCCTGGAGGCAGCAGTGCACTGGGACACTGCGAGGACGACACGTTGCCTTCGTACGTGGCCCTCACCCGCTCCAACCACCGGAGGGCGGTGTTGGATGTTTTCTTGTGCCTTGTGAAACCCTAGTTGTCGGCGCTTGTAAAAAAATAAATAAAAATTAGATGTGATTTGTTTGAGATTGTCTTAACATCACGGATGTGTGTGTTGCTGAAACGTGTGTTGATGATGGTGTCGTTGTTTTAACAGTTTGCTGATGCTGAAGCGTACTTTGCTCCCTGCACCACTGATCCCAGTGGGAACAACTCTTTAGTGAGTATTAGACTTGTTTAGATAGATTGTACTCACTCTGGTTCACTCCTTTCCAAGGCAAGTCTGGTTTGTAATTGGCCAGGTGATGGGATATCTTGTCAGGGATTGGCTAATTGAGCAGTCAGTCAAAAAGTCAAACTGCTGCTGATTTGAGATACTTAATGCGCTGTTTGCTGATTTGTGTTTTCTTTTCGTAGAGTGAACCTCTGTATGTTCCAGTGAAGTTTCCGGATGTTCATCCAGAACACAGCAGCTGTGGAAATGGAGACTGTCATTCCAGTAGGTACTAACACCGTGTGACAGATTTAGATGTACAGAACTGTCAGAGCAGACTTAAAGGAAGCATATTGGTTCATGATGCTGATATTTGGTGAAGCAGAAAGAGGAATATGACAGTTTATAATACTACTGGTTTGGATTGTGAGTGATTACTTCAGGTAGATCATTTATGTATAAATCAAATTATATGATGCTGCTTAAAATGTCGTACAGAATACATATTTCTATAAAGCACAATGGCAAAAACCACAGTGGATTTCCTGTTTGTACTGCAGATGGTGCTGGTGAGCTGTGAATGGATGCCTTGAACGTTCTCTAGCCCGGAGCCTTAATCATCTTGTTTATCTATTATCTCTACAAAAAAACTAAACAACATCTTATTATTGTCTTTCTGGGTCGTATATTATGGGATGGGGATGATGATGATAGATTACGATGAAGCCAGTTTATCAGTTCTCGTTTATTAAAGTGAGTTTGATTTATTGAGTTTTAAGTTATCCGTCTCCACCCCCTTCTCATCTACCCCTTGATCCATCCATCCCCTTATCCCTCCATCCACTCATTCTTTCATCCCCTTTTCCTTTCATCCTTCGTCCCCCTCTGCCCCCTAGCCTCCAGGAAGCAGCGCGTACGCTTCAGCAACATCATGGAGGTTCGTCAGCTGCCGTCCACCCAGGCTCTGGAGGCCAAGCTGTCCCGCATGTCCTACCCGGCCGCTAGGGACCACGAGTCCATGCTCCGCTCCGCGGCCAAGCTCACCGTCTCCGACGTGGCCAAGATCAGCTTCTTCTTCTGCTTGGTGGTGAGCGGCCAGGGCTGGCAGGTCCACAGCTCCCTGTCCGACAGGGTGTTCGTCATGCTCAATTTTCATTTTTAGCTTGGTAATGCCAGCACTTAAGGAAAGCCTGTCTCTCTTATTATTCAGTCTTACTATTCGAGGTTTAGAAGTTAGTGGAGTCAGGTGGCTGATTTGTTAAGGGCGTCGGAATAGTGATCGGAAAGTCGTCAGTTTCCGGCTGGCAACATGACATTGTGTCCTTGGGTGTCCTACTTGCCTCAGGTGGGACTGTCCCTGTACTTTCTGCAAGTCGCTCTGGATAAGAGCATCTGCTGAATGTAAACGTAGATTGTCAGAGTTGTATTATTTCTGCCCCTGTGGCTCTCCCTAGAGAGTGCGGACAGATAGCTTTGCCATTCATGAATAGTGTAGCTCAGGTACATTATGCATGCAGACACCAGATATCATTTATCAGTCTAACTTTCAGCTGTAAACACCTGTGTATGGTATACACTGTGTAACCTCCTGAACAGTGATCCTGAACAGGAAGTGCTCGTGCGTCACACTGACTCCTGTCCCTGTCATCCCTCTCAGTGGTTCCTTGCTAACCTGTCCTACCAAGAGGCCCTGTCAGACACCCAGGTTGCCATAGTGAACGTTTTATCATCTACTTCAGGTGAGTCGTCCTCAGAAGAAAAATTGGTTCATCTGTAGCCATAGTAACAGCCCTTGATGGCAACGTAAATTACTTCAACTGAATTTACGCTTTCAAGTTGAGTTAAATTACTGTAACCGCATGTACAGTTTTACTTATTACTCAAAATGGCATGCGTTTATTGCAGATGTAACTTTTTATATTCCGCTGTTAAATGCCGTACCTCCAGCTGTTTGCTTAACCCTTGTTGAGTGCCATGATTTGGCCGTGGGTTTGGATAGCGGCGTGTGCTGAGTGAATGACGTGCTCTGTTGTGTTCCTGTCATGATGCCCGCAGGTCTATTCACCCTCATCCTGGCTGCCATCTTCCCTAGCAACAGCAGTGATCGCTTCACCCTGTCCAAACTGCTGGCAGTGGCTCTGAGGTAAACATATCACGTAATGTGTTGATTTGAATAAGAAGTGAACATATTTACACACACGGTGAAGTGACTAAATGAGCGCTCTCATTGTTGGTGTGGTGTGTCTGGCCCTGTTGAAACTTGTGTGTCATGAATTGGGTAAGTCACTGCTGATTACTAACTCACGCCTCTGGATGAGCTATAATGGACGCTCTGGGAAGTGGCGAAGTAGAGGATGTATGACCTGGTTTGACCTCATGTGACCTGGTGTGACCTTGTTTGACCTGCTGTGTGTATCCTGCCTCCTGCTCAGTATGGGAGGAGTTGCAATGGTCAGCTTTTCCAGGATGGACAGCCCTGACGGCAATGGAGCAATAGGTAACCATGGACCCCAATTTCACCTTACACAGCCCATAATAATACTATTCTATGGTGAGCCTTTCCTTGAACATGTTACACTTTGTGAGTCACTAACACACATAGGAATGTGTGCAAAGGGACTGATGGGTAGATGGATAAGCTTGGATGAGCTGAGATGGGTTTTTGGGGAACAGCTGTAGTTTGTTGGAAGCTGCATGAAGAGTGATCAGAGCTGTTTGTGGGTTAAGGTTCTCTGTGGTCGCTGGCGGGGGCTGTGCTGTACGCTGTCTACATCGTCATGATCAAGAGGAAGGTGGACCGTGAAGACAAACTGGACATCCCCATGTTCTTTGGTAAGGAGAATCAAGTGAGATATAACTTAAGCTCAGCACTGCTCACAGAACAGCGCAGTGCACTGAAATATAACTACAGTTATACAGAACAAACAGCTCTTTGGTTTGTCTGCTAATTGTTGGCGAAATACTGACAGGGCTGGCGTTTTCGACAGCAGCTTTCACCCCCAAACCACAAAGACAAATAATTAGGCAAGGCTAATGACTTCTCACTGTGCTTGGCTGTGTGTCTGTGCCTTAGGCTTCGTGGGCCTGTTCAACCTGCTTCTGCTGTGGCCCGGCTTCCTGCTGCTCCACTACACCGGCTTGGAGGCGTTTGAGTTGCCCAGCCAGCTGGTGTGGACCTACATCCTCATCAACGGCCTGGTCGGCACCGTGCTTTCTGAGTTCCTCTGGCTCTGGTGAGGCTGTGTTGAGGCTGTGGGAAGCTCGGGTGAAGATCGGGCCTCCACAGATATGGGGGGCCCTACAGCGGGGGACACACAAATCTTTTGATAGTAACTAGGTCTGTGTCGTCTCTCCCCAGGGGGTGTTTCCTCACCTCGTCTCTGATTGGCACCTTGGCGCTCTCCCTCACCATTCCGCTCTCCATCATCGCAGACATCTGCATGCAGAAGGTAAGAGGAGGGGCGCGTCATTATCAGCACATTACTCCATCTAACTCCCACTCTTAAGCCGCTCTTTTCCTCCTTCTCCCTCCCCTCTCCTCCAACTCCCTCCCTTCCCCTTCTCAGGTGCGTTTCTCCTGGTTGTTCCTGGCAGGAGCCGTCCCAGTCTTCCTGGCCTTCTTCATTGCCACCTTGCTCTGCCACTACAACAACTGGGACCCGGTCATGGTCGGCCTCCGGAGGGTGTTGGCCTTCATCTGCAGGAAACACCGTATCCAGAGGTACGCACACACAACACCGTGGTTCTCTGCTGAAAACTGCGACTTTGAATCAAGGACAATAGATTACTCTGGTAACTTGCATGAATGGTGTGCAATTGTGTGAACAAGCTGCCCTTAATGTAATTATCATTGGGCTGTCTCTAATTCTTTTCTGACTGCTTGCACCTATTAAGACGGCGATAATTATGTTGATGATAGTTCTATAGATGATGGTGATGAGGATTGACACCTTCCTTCCCCCAGACTGCCTGAAGACGGCGAGCAGTGTGAAAGCCTTATTGCTCTCCACGATGTATCCACCGACGCTTACCACACGTGACTCTCTCACGTACAAAAAGGTAGAGAACCATCTTCCTATTTTGTATCTTCAATCTTCACAACAACATAACAAGGGACCTTGACCTTTTGAAGATTATCGAACGGAAAAGCGACCTTTCGTCGCTCGACTCAGCGCTTTGTCGGAGCTTTTGTCGCTTTGTCGCGTTGACTCAGCCTGCAGGCTGAGGTTATCCATGCCACCCGCCATGTTTGTTTCTCTTTGAAACATCTTTCAGACATTTATCTACTTCCCCAAATGTTTAGATGTAGATGCTGACAGGGACTCAGACAGGATATGACTGGGAAGGGAGGAAGATCATGAAGTAAATATTTTTACAGGGTAAATATCTGGCCTGTATAAGAGCAAGTCCAGTCTACAAGTCCCTCTGTTCATCATAATATCAATGGATCTGGAGAGAGTTTTTCGAGTGAAGTCAACATGGTTTTCTCTGATGTCTATCGTAAAAAGGGAGTCAGATGGCTCTGCGGGTTAAGGCGTTGGCCTCATGAGCGGAAGGTTGTGAGATCGAACCCCGGCTGTGGCAGTGTGATGTTGTGTCCTTTGGCAAGGCACTTCAACCTACTTGCCTCAGGGAGAATGTCCCTGTATTTACTGTAAGTCGATTTGGATAAAAGCATCTGCTAAATGAAATGTAAATATGTCAATAAATGGTTTGCCTTTACAAGGTGCTCAGGTACTGGGAAGGTATGCTGTCGACTGTGTGGCAGGTTATTGCTCGACACTCATTAGTATTCGACATCACTGTCCTTCAGATTCCGTAGATAAGAAGAAATCGTGTCCTGTGCTCTAAAAGTCCAAAGTGATGAGCTAGTGTTTTGATATTGAAGCTTGCAGCGTCCTCTGCATAGAGGACCCCGCCTGCCATCTCAGTTTTGGTGGAAATATGATAATATACCATATTTTTCGGACTATAGGGCGCACTTAAAAGCCTTTATTTTTCTCAAAAAACGACACTGCGCCTTATAATCCGAAGCGCCTTATATATGGATTAATTATTTTGTTTACTGACCTCTAAGCGATTTTTGTGTGGTACAAGGCACTAAATAAAAATGTTTTAGTACGACTTTGGTAAACTACAAAGCCGCACCGCTTGCAGCATTACGGCTACCGTAACCATGAGTGTCGCGGAGTAATACATACTGTGCTTCACCATAATATTATTCGACTTTATCTGTTTTTTTCCGCTTAATGCGCCTTATAGTCCGGTGCGCTTTATATATGAAAAAAGATCGAAAATAGACCATTCATTGACAGTGCGCCTTATAATCCAGTGCGCCCTATAGTGCAAAAAATACGGTAAACATGAAAGATGCACCTGTGTGTGGGAGGCGCTGAAAGCAGCTGAACGGCACACAACCAGAAATACTTAATTGTGGGGCTGTGGGAAAGTGCGGGTCAAAGCTTGTTTTTGTTTTTCTATTAAAAAATGTGTGGTTCTTCGAGGGGATCGGAGCTCAGGAAAACAGCATCTCTACATTTTTCTGTGCCTACTCCTGTTTTGCTCTGTGTGTGCTGTTGGCAGCTTGGAGTTGGTGGCAGATTGTTCCATTACTCGCAGCAAGAGTCCTGCTCCTAACCCGCCTGTTCGTGTGTCTCCGCAGGTGGGGAAACCTGAGCACTAGACGTCATGATGCGTTGATCTTGGAGCAATCAAACAAAGACTTTTGACTACCCCCAGTGCCTCTTAACTCGACCTATTTATTCTCTGCAGTGTGGAGATGACTGCCCCATCTCTACAAGATGACACTCTTATTTCGTACATAGTCGTTGACTTTATTCACCGTCTACTGCGATAACGTGTGTTTCTTCCACCCCCCAACTCCGGATGTTGAAGTGAAAACAGCTCTCCGAGCATGAAGCTTCTGGGCTGCTTCATTGGTCACTTCCTGTCGTTACCACTTGGAACGGTACACGTTTCTACAACCGGATTGGAATTCAGTAACACTAGAAAGGCTCGAAGGGTTTGGTTTTTCAATTCTGGTAGAGATTTGAAAACAAATGACACGGACTCTGCTGTGATGAGAGAATATTTCTGATTTGGTTGGACTCGACAGGCTTGTCCAATCATTGTGTTTGTAAACCTCGTAGCTGATCCTGTTTTGTTTAAAGAAGGCCCGTTTCACTGTTAGACTCACATCTTCATATATTATAGATGGGTCTAATATATCCTGTATTTTGAATTGTAAGGCTTTTAAAAGACTTTTGGAATCTGCAGCGCTGCACAGCTCTTAGTTACTGTGAAGTGTGAGTACATCTACAGCTTGTGGACCATCATCTTTTTATACGTCACTACCTTCTCCTTATGGCTCTGTCTTCCTCTCTCCCTGTCTTCCTCTCTTCTTTCTCTCTGTCTCCCTCTCTCCTGTCTCCCCTCTCTCTCTCCTTCTCCCCTGTCTCTCTCCTTCTCCCCTGTCTCTCTCCTTCTCCCCTGTCTCTCCCTCTCCCCTGTCTCTCTCCATCTCTCCTGTTTCTCTCCTTCTCTCCTGTCTCCCTGTCTCCTGCGCCTCTGTCTCTCCTTCTCCTGTCTCTCTAGTCAGGCAATGCTGGAACAAGAAGGCAAACTAGGAACAGACTTTCTCTTGTTTTTCCTATCGTTTTTTTTTACTTTGAATGTGAACCAACACTAACGTGCTGTCAAAGAACTCTTCTAAGTGGAAGTTCGAAGTTTGCCTGAACAGAGTTACCATCTCACATCAGGTGTACATACTGTACGCAAATAAAGTATTGAGATTTTAGTTCTTAAATTTATAGATGACCGCTAAGCAAATGTAAAACTATTTAGAAACTTTTGATTTTATATGCCATTTGTCATATAGACTTTACATTAAACCTGTACAAAGAGGGGTAGAACAACTAGACTGAATTTGCCAGTGTCCAAATAGATACCCTGAAAACTTGACTGATGACAAAATACAACAGATTATTTATACCACTTCTCAACTGACATTTAAAAGCACCAGTTTGGTGTCAATGTGATGAATTCTATTTTTACTACGTGTCCTGATTTAAATTGTTAAAACATACATTTGTGGTTGTATTTACACTTGATAATTACTACACTTATTCTTTCACTGTTTTAATTGCCACGTTTCTCAAGTGTGTCTCGTGGTAGTTGTATACACTGTGACCTACAGGTTATCCATGTTTTTCCAGCATGGCGCGAGGCTGCCTGTATACACAACTTTATGGAGCTGTCTGCGGTAATGACTGTCTTGTAAACGGAAACATTTGAGCCCTTTTAAACGTTAGCTTTGACAATTCATTGTTTGCTTAAGACTTCTGATATTTGTAAATGTTTACTTTAAATGTAAATTTCTTACTTGCCATGATTTCATTCAAAAAAAGATTTTGGGATGGAGAAAGATGGCACGTATGAACGTGTGTGAATTTCATGATGAAGATTTGTTTTCATTCATTTCATTCTCTCTCAGGTACTTGGTGAAAAGTTTACTTTTATCTATCTGTTCATTCAAGTTCGTTTGGAATCATCGTCTTTCTGTAATGTACCTTTCTTGTATCTTATGATGTTCTCAGTTTTTAAAATGGCATGATCATTTGTAGGTTGCTTAATCATCGCAAGCTTTTTGAAGAGTATTTGATGTTGCTGATTATATGATACATGATTATTTTTCTTACACTGCACTATTAAAATACTGTGGAGATGTCTCACACAACCACTTAATTTGTGCTTTTCAAGTAGATTTCAAGACTCCTCTAAGTTCTAACTAAAGTGTGGTTAACAGTTTTCTTATCCATTTACTGAGCATGTCCTGACAACCTTGTTTCTTGATTTTACTGTAATTGTATACGTTAACTCTGTCAATCTTAGGGTTAATGTGATAAGCCTATGCACCGTTTTCAGAATGGTTTCTTTTTTAATGTATAGTTCTGCACCCCACTCCACAAATGCGTATCCACAATAGGCTTACACCTCTCCGATTAACATTGGATGCTGATTTTTCTTCAGTTTCTTATCTTCTTCTTATTGCAACATTCAGGGGATGGTTGTATCGAGATGCTTGAAATCACAATCAAACGATGGATCATTAGAGCTTAAAAACAAAACAAAATTAAGATAAAAGGTCTGGAATTAATTGGATAAACAAACAAAATTGATTTAACCAACATCCCCTGTGAGAGCTGGCACCTGTACGCTTTTCTTCTGGTAAATTATCAAATGAGCCTTTCAGAAAGTCCAGACCGCCAACAGGCACCAATCAGTGTTCTAATCACACACATCAAAACACTAATGATATTGTTTTCTCAGTGTAAATATTTAAACGTTAATGAGCTTAACAAAAGTTAAGTCCGATGTAATATAGGTGGTACTATTCATTGGAAGTTGTGTTTTGTGCAATGTGCAAATGCCTTGACTTCCATCCATGTGGCAGGATCATTTTCAATCCATTTCCTCCTTGGCCAAGTCCATTTTGAACGTTTGAAGGATACAGACTCGGATATACAAGCTTATCGGAGACGTCTGCTAAATGTACCGCCATCTCTAAATCATTTCAAAGAAACTTCATTCATTTGAACTCTATATCATCCTCATCTCTTTGGCTCAGTTGAGTTTTATCTTGTTTTTTTGTTTTGTTTAGTTTATTCATTTGACATCACAGTATGGAGTTTGTGTCCGTTTCATTTAGGTTTTAGTTTTGAGAAAAAATGTACTACTAGGTAATAAGTTAAGTAACCGCTCCCAAGAATTTATACCCGGACAGTCTTATCACTGATTGTTGATAAAGCTCTGGTAAGATATACGTGTGCATAGACTAACAGGATACCAGACTTAACTGGTTCTTGCACTGGCTTTTCCACTCTATCTCTCACTCTTTCCACATCTCTCTCTGTCTTTCACTACACTCTCTATCTCCCTCTTTCTCTCCATCTCTCCTCCAGTTCCCTCTCCCTAGCTCTTTCTCTGCTCTCTCAGCCCTTAAGATTAATGTTTAACTGGCCTATCCTTGTTAATGGGAGGAGGAAATCAGGGCGGTCTGTCAGTGCCATGACGCATGGCTTAAACACTGTGAATGCAAGTTTACCGTCAAGCCAAAATTCGCAAAAGGCAGAGACAACCCTACCTCATGTTCCTCAAGCGGTTCCACACCAAGATGTCGGTGAGAGGAGGCTGAATCAATGTTCTCCCACAGCAAACTGGATGCTAATCTTTTCGACGTGGGTTGTCTGTGTGGCCCACTGGTGTGGAAGGAAGTGTCAATGCTTTCAACTGCTGGCTTGAGCTACCTCAGGATCTGCCTAAGGTTGGGATTTTGAGTAGAGTGAACTACTGAAAGTTGTAATTTGATTCCAAAAACGCCTCTTTTGTGATCTTTGGAATTTATGTTGGATCAATAAGGTCTACGCCCCAGTGAACTGATAAGCCGGGGGGGGAAATCCATTTAAACACTTTCGAACACCGCAGTCTCCTCGCTATGGATGTAGACACCAAGATTGTGGAAGAGAAAGACTGGACAAAACTTGAGCCCAACTATTCGGTCAAAGTCTTCCTCACTATCCTCTACAGCTTAATCCTGGTGACGGGCATTGTGGGAAATGGAGTCACCATCTGGGTGACACGGGTGCTGCTGAGAAACGGCTACCTTCAAAAGAACGTGACGGATCACATGGTGAGCCTGGCCTGCTCCGATCTGCTGGTCCTTATCATCGGCATGCCTGTGGAGCTGTACAGTGCCATCTGGTTCCCCTTCACCTCCGCCTCAGGAGACGCTTCCTGTAAAATCTACAACTTCCTGTTCGAGGCCTGCAGCTACGCCACCATCTTGAACGTTGCCACGCTGAGCTTCGAGCGCTACGTGGCCGTGTGCCACCCCTTCCGCTTCAAGGCCTTGACCGGCCGGAGGACACGGTACCTCATCGCCTTTGCTTGGGTCACCTCAGTGCTCGTCGCCCTGCCGCTGCTTATCGCCACGGGAACAGAAGGACACATCCCCAAGCAGGCCAGGATGCCGGTTCAGAATTTGACGTTCTGCACCAACCTGAGGGAGCAGTGGGTGATGTACAGGGGCAGCATCTTCGCCGCGTTCCTGGTGTACGTTGTGGTGCTGGTAGGAGTCGGGATCATGTGCAGGGCCATGATCCTAGTGCTCAGGAGGCCGATGGAGGCGCCAGGGGTCAACGGAACAGAGGGTTCATCCCATCAGGAGACCACCAAGGTCAAGACGGCTCGAAAGCAGACCATCCTGTTTCTAGGTATGTTGTCCACAGACTAGCACTCACTGATAGGAGTAGGGGTTTGTTGTTTAACACAGCCGCAAACCTTTTTATATGGTTGGTGGGGGTAACTTTGGTTAGAGAGTGTGTGTGTATATGTGTGTGTGTGTGTGTGTGTGTGTGTGTGTGTGTGTGGTCGTGTTTAACTACCCTTGAGGTTTTAGTAAACTAAAACTTTGTTGGGGATATTTTTTTTTTTTTTTTGGGGGGGGGGGGGGGGGGGGCACAATTTCAGGTACTTTTTCTCAGGGGACTTTGCTTGGGTTTAGAATTCCATTAAAGATTAGAATTGGGGTGTAACAACTTTGAATGGGACTGAATTTCAATAAATCCTCAATCGTAACTAACCGGTGTGTGTGTGTGTCTGGGTGTGTGTCTAGGTGTGTGTGTATCTGGGTGTGTGTGTGTCTGGGTGTGTGTTTCTGGAAGCCTGTGTGTGTGTGTCTGGGTGTGGAGGCTACACAAAGTTTCTGTTGCGCTGTAGTGCTTTTTTATGTCAGCGATTACGTTGAAGCATCTGGCTTCTGTCTTGTTTACTCAGCAAGGTCTGCACCAGACACAAGTTGCACTTGTTTTGTAAATGTTATAACAACCCAAGTGATTGATTTTACACACACACACACACGCACTCACACACTTTCTGTTTATATGAATTGCCCTTCAACATGTGTTCATAGAAAGTGTCGACAGCACATGCAAGACAGCCATATGTATTGACTTTTCTACTCTGCAGGGTGTGGTTGGGGAAAAACTGTTTACAAGTGGTTACAGTTCTTCTAAGAACCTCTTTAAAAGTATTGGTTTAGATTTTAACACCAGATTCACAGCTTTTATCAATAAAATAGTTTGCACTTTCGTCAAATTAAATGGTTCAACTTGAAACCAAAGAGAGATCAAAAATCTGTTCAAAAGTTTCCAATTTCAACTAAGGTAATTTTATGGATGATGGATTTATAGTTCTATAACCAAAAGTTGGGGAAAATCCTTTGTTTTCTGTATAATGCTGCTCGAAGATGTGCAGTTTAATAGAAAATATATCTAAAGAGAAACATTTGTCAAAATGTCCTGCAAATCTTACACAGCTCTGCTGTGGGCTATCAACATTCACAAAACATAGCTGTTCTCTTAAAAAACAGAAATGTTTCAGCACTGATGAATGACTCTAGCAGAAACCAGAAACGGTAGGATAAACAGAAATGCATGTGAATATGGTTTAATTTACAATCCTAAAATATGATAGATTTCCACTCTCCCTCTAGTGCTTTGCCACGCAATCAAAATTCAAATGAACAGATTTCCTTACATTTTGAATTTCTGGATAATGCAGAGAGACACTTTATCACACACGTCAGCTTCTTATTCGATATCCACCTATCGACAATGAGAATAGGAACGCTTGAAGTTTGGGTAACATACTCGTCTGCTTTGCATTTTGAAATGTTGATGTTTTTGTTAAATGAGATGGTGGGAGCCTACACTTTATCTGCTGTTTACCCACCACACAGGAAACATACGATAAATATGATGCCATGACAACGACAGGCTTTCTAAACTGACGCACAAAGCACAGCTTGAGTCATCCTGCACAGAATATAGAGCAGCGGTCCTGCCAAGATTCATATGCCATCCTGATATGCGATCCTGTTGTTCGATGGTTCCACATGCTCAGTTCAATGCCGGCCCTTGTCTCAGAGATTCTAACCGTCTCTTCTCCTTGGGAGATGTCTTAGTATCTGTTCCCGGACCCCTTATCCATCGCAGGGAAGGACTCTGAGAGCTGTGCTTGAAGTGATTGCAAGGTATTGATCCTACCAGCCACCAGGCCTGCTTTCACTCACAGTGAAGGCAGGAGGCACTTCAGAAACCATTCCATGTAATTATAGACATTTGTTTTCTGTGCTCTGCAGATGCATTCAGTTGCTTCGTTGCAAAGTGTTTAAGGATTTTTAAATTTATGCCAAGATTTGGGTGATGCACCTGGCTAAGTACAATGGAAAGGCGCTTTGAGGAACTGCTTCAATAAAACGTTGCACATATAAGGAAGACGAGCTTCAATGGGGTGATGATGAACAGCAGGTTGTGGTTCCTGTTGGGCGACATCATCACAGTGAAGTGATTTAGGTCACGCTAAATAAACAAGCTTAGCTTAAAGGTTCAAATTCAACAACACCTTATCTTATGGTTTCCTCCTGCCTCTCTGTCTTCTAAATGATTCACTGTTATTTACCTAATGCGTAGTAGTGTAATGGAGAATGGATAAAGGCTTATATTTTCATGGGGTCTACTTAGTCTTGTCGATACGGCAACATTACATAAATTAAACACTCTGCCGAGGTCAGAGAACAGACATTCATCCACAAAACATTCACGGTTAATGTTTATGTGGTAAATGGGAAAGACTAACTGCCTGGGGCGAAGGATATTGTACCTACACCTATGGTTACCTGCCTCTAAAGACACAATGTAAGAGTGTAATAACACAACTTAAATGTTGCTTGAATCCCAGTCACGATAATCTTTATTATATTTACTATACCAGAGGGGCAATTCGTTGCACAGCCAGCAGTAAATGGATAGGCAAACATGGTTTAACTAAATGCAGTGGCTTTATTGATAAACTCAGCATTGTGGAATAAGCATAAACAGACAGGCAGACATAGCATTGTCACAACGAAACACGACAAATTCGCTCCTGTTACTGTATCTGAATTAAAATAACATTGTTTCATTATCAACATACACCTCAGCTCATGACTGATTACCCCCAATCCGAGCTCATCCCATCGCAGCAAAGATGGCTTGTTCATGGTCTTGATTCAATTACACCACGCCCCATGCATCTTTAACCGTCTCATAATTACACCTTCAAATTGGATGTGCCGCGTGGGAGATTGAGTGCATTTGCTCAGCCGACCCCCTCCGCGGTCTGCGACCAAGAAGTGGGAACAGCGGGGAGCTGAGACAGCGAGGTACGGAGACAGGGCGCACAACAGCGAAGCCATGAAAAAGGGGGTTTGTCTATTAGTCCTGGTCATTGTGCCCCACTGGTTACAGAGAGCCACAACGCAGCGTGAGGAGAAAGTGATGTGCGGCTCTTTTGTTGTGTCGTAAACTCAGCCAGCCGGAATCAACACACGTTTTCAATGCTGTTATCTAGATGCTGTTTTACGGTGTCAAAGAAAATCTCAGTGGAGGATGTTGATGATTATGGAGGGGGCCTAGGGTGTCAACCAGTCACCCAGAGTTAATCATATCAGCAGTTGAGGCGGGAAAAGATGTAGGCCACATATATAGTCAAATGTGCTTAGTTATTATATCAGAACATCAATGATAGGTTACAGCCAAATCATTTATGGGCTTCTGAAGAAGTTCACAGATCTATACAGTGAAGAACAACAAGATCAGATCATCAAAATTAACATGTTTAAGAACAATTACTGTCTAAACTGGAAATGATTGAGAATGGGCTTTACTATTCACTAACAGGTTCTCACCAGATTTGAGAAAGGGTCATAAATCACTGACTTGGTAGACAAACAAATGTTATAATTTACAACATGCAAATCCCCCCCCCCCCCCCCCCCCCCCAAAGGAAAAGTTTCGATGCAAAGGATGACCTATCCTATAATCCCCCCAAAATATATATGTATATAACAGGGCAGTGATACTTCTTTCACTGTATTTGACAGTTTAGTAAATTAGTAGGTTTTGTTTTTAACCAGAAGGTGGCAATGAACTCTAACATGCCATTATTCTGTATCACTGGAAGAATTGACTGATATGGTTAAATGGTGAGTGTATCAGGCTAGTAATCAGAGGGTCAGTGGTTCAAACCTTGGCTGTGCCAACATGATGTTGTGTCCCTGAGCAAGGCACTTCACCCTACCTTCCTTGGGGGGTGGGGCGAGATGTGCCTGTACTTGCTGTAAGTCGCTCTGTATAAGAGCGTCTGCTACATGACCGAACGCAAAATTATCTTCTGTGTGATTTATTGGTAGTATTGTGTCATGGTTCTACAGTATTTGCAATACTGTGTCTATATTGGAAGTGTATTTCATTCATGAGAATTGTTTCCTTCCGCAATATGTTAAAATGATCTAATGTGCACATAATAAGACTCATTCCATTAAGTCTAAACCTTCTGCCCTCTTCTACTCAAAAAAATCTCACTACTCATTTCATACTCAGAGTAAGAGTTTAACAATTTATGAGGACACTCATTTCAACTGGCAGATCATGTCCAACTAAGCAATATTTTTCTGCTGCATGGCAGGAAAAAAGTATTGCCTTTTTTAATCTATCGACTTCACCTCTTGTCCTCTTGTAAGCATCATAACATCATCATCTCTATCTCATCTCATCATCTCTAACTTCAACACTAAGCAGCAGCCGCAGTGGATTAGGAAGTGTCAAGTCATCAAAAGAAATACACCTAATAAGGAACCAGCTTTTAAGTGTTTTTAAATTGGCAGATTAGATTATTCTTTGTGGGACAGCTTACTTGTATTCATCTGTGTTACTCTTAGGCTCAGTCTTCACAAAGTGTAATAGAATAGTTTTAAGAAAGCAGTTTGTCGTTGCCTGTATTAGTGTAGCGCTTTCCTTGATATAGTCTCCTATTATGAGGTAATCACCACTGTCATTAGGCCCACTTCTGAATAAAGAACTCTCACCCCATCAGCGTCAGTTCACCTAGAAAGAACTTTTAATCTTGGCGCACTCAGTGACTTTGGAGAGTAATTAAAAACAGTGTACTAACTCGTTGAGTTATCCACACGTCAGTGCTGGCACAGAAGGTTAATTGCTTTAGATATTTTTCTCTGTCATGGAGGGCAAGCGTTTGCAAAATGAATATTAATTTTGTTTTGCGGCCTTCAGCACTTGATACACCTTTCTTTCCGCCCGTTAGTCGAGCAGGTAAATGGTGAGTCCATCTGCTCTGCCATGACTCAACCGTAAGCGCCGTTGGCCCTGAACTGACAGTGAATGAGAAATGTGCTTCCTTCATTTGTCACCTGGGACTTTTCCTTTTACTTTTTGTGTTTGCTCTGTGCAGGCTGCCCGTGCGCTGAACTTGCTTGTTTACATGCAATGAAAGCACAGTGCTGTACTAAACATCAAACAGAGGAGTTTGTCAAGTTGTCACGAGTCTATGGTCTCTTAACTCTCGTCTTCCTTTCTTGATCCAGTGTTGACCAACAGTTTCAGTCAATACTTGCAGATGTTTTACAATGTTGTCTTTTCATTACCCCAATGGTGGAGCTCAACACACGTCAGTCGAACTTCTCATGAAATATGATCCATTGAGTGTATCCATCTTTAAGCCCCATATCCTTTAAACACATTCTTAATCAATGGTTGTTTAGAGATCCGAAACGCCGCGCCCCTAATCCTTAACGGTTCCTCTCCACTGGTTTCTCTATCCAGTCAGCCAGGAGGCTGGTATAGCTCACAAACATGGTGACAACCTTATAGCCAGCGACACAGCTCTCAAACCTCCGTCCTTTGGATCAATATGGCTTATTTATTGTGTGCAACCGTAAACTGTGCCTCCCCTCTCTGTTGGTTGGCTGTTATAAGCCGTTTTACTTGCTGGCTGGTGGTTGAAATAAACCTCAGGGAGGATTTGTGACTGGAGATGTATGAGTCCCTCTGGGCAGGTCGATTAAGAGCCCCTCTCTTTCCTCTCATACCTTCTTGACACCTTCCTTCCTCTCACTTTCTCTGTCTCTCTTTGTCTCTCGGTCTTTCTTAGAACGACAGCTGCATAATTTAACGATGCGTTGCTATCGGCAAGCTTTACCACAAGTGACAGTGCCACTTGCCTAGTCACACAGGAGACAATAGAGTGAATGGTCATGAGGGGGAGGAAGGGGGTGGGTGAAGAAGAATGACAGACCAAGATGCACTGGTGGTGTGTCCTTCACTACGATTGTAAAGTATGGTACATTATAAGCCTTTCTAATCCTAATAAAATCATGTATGTGTGTTGCAATCAATATTGCGATCAAGATTCCCACACACAATCACACTTGTAGTTGAGCTATTGCCCGTTTGAGATGCATGCCATGTAATTTTTATTTGTTTGGTTGAATGCTCTTATGGCTCTTTCCTTTGGCACTTGTACTTCTCACAATGTATGTTTCATAATCTATAAACCCGAAATGTTTGGGGTCTATCATGTTGTTATGATCAGTGACCGATGCTTTTTTGTAAAGCTCTCTCTTGGAAGTCGCTTGGGTCTGCTAAAAGAATGAATGTAAAAGTTCCCGTCTTTAATATTTGAAGACACTCTTCTGGCATGTTAAAACATCTTGTTTTGGTTATAACAAATATCCTTCATGAGTTGCTTCCCCATCTTAAAGAGATTTGCTGAAAAACTACTATGCCATGGCAAAAGCCTCGGTGTGAAATGTGATGGGTTGGAAATCTATTTATACCTTCAGCCAAAGTAACATGCAAACCCTGCACATATACCCTTGATTTAACCTTACTTATTTACAGCCCATTGGGTTGGAAATTAGATTAGTTTCAAGTACCTAAAAACAAATAAGAACTTAGTTTTCTTGATTCATGAATTTAAATTGCAATTGAGGTCATAGTGAACAGGAATATTCTCTTAAGCAACAAGAAAGTTAAATTTTTCTTTCATCACTGTTTTCCTCAAGGACAATTCAGAATCGTTCGCCATGCATGTTCCCTTGTGTCACTGTGGATCAACAAAGGGTATTTTGACCCTGAGGCCTTCTTAATACAGTTTTTGTCATTCCAGACCAGTTCAAGTTGAAAGAACAACCCTTTGCATCATAGTACCATAGAGACAAGGACATGGATGCGTCTCGCGCCACAGTACATAGACACACGATCCTCGGAGAGAGAGCAGATGGTGGAGTTCACTAATGCACACAATAACATCGTCTTTGTAAACCCCTAATTAACTGCATCATGAAGTTGCAGCATACATGAAGCTCTTAGTAGAGGTCAGTGTGCACACTGTGTTGCACACGCAGACAGTCCAGTGAAAAGAGTAGGTTACTGCACTGAAGAACAACGATGATGAACACAGAAATTGATGTATACTGGGAATCAGGTAGCTGAGTGGTATTGGGGAATTGGGCTAGTAATCAGAATGTTGCTGGTTGAACCCCAGCTGGTCAAACCCTGGCCGAGCCAAATCACTTTGTGTCCTTGGGCGAGGCACTTCACCCTGCTTGCCACGGCAGAACGTCTCTATAATTGCTGTAAGTCACTCTGGATAAGAGCATCTGCTAAAGGACTAAATGTATGGTCAAAGTGATCAAAATAATTGTATTCAGCCTACAATGGCAACTGCCCTCCCCCCACCACGATCATGGCGGAGTGAGAAGGGTCCAAGGTAAGCTGACCCACCTACTGTTCTGAAAACTTTTCATAACACTCTCTCTCTCTCCCACTGAGGCCCCTCAGGGCAGGAAATGACCTGGAAATAGGAATCCGTCCGTTCTCTAATTGCTGCTCTGCTGTAAAAAGCCTGAAGGAGCAACAGGGGTCATACAGGAAAGATGAATGGAGGAAGTGAGAGCAAGGGAAAGCATTCTTCGTTTGGCTCTGGCCAATGGCATTCCAGTCACTCTATCCATAAAGCATTGTTATAGACCTCTCTTTTTAATCAAGCTAAAACCAATGGTAGACAGCCTGAAATCCTTTCTTGGCATTAGTGTGATTAATACTGAACACTGGCCTTTTCTGTTCGTAGGTGTGATATTATAGTTTGTGTCACTGTCCTGTCAGTGGTTGTGATTGGTGGCCCATGACATAGATAAGCTACTGTTAGCTCTCAGAACTTTGCACAGCTCTGCTGAATTTATGGAATTGGTATTATTATCTACAACCTGACCTTGGGGACAAGGAGCAATTGAAGCTAAAATGGTGGATTAGATGAATAGCTCAGTTTCTTTAAGCTCCAACTGTTACATTTCTGTGATGAATCAGTCATTTGGTAATTCAACATGAACAAAAAATAGTATGAACATTCCATGTGCATACATTCCAACATTCATATGAACATTCCATGTGAAATAGTACCGCTTGATAGCTAATATGGATAGAAAAATACAGAATGTATTAATCACTCATTGTAAACCAGAAATGCTGGTGGTGTGTGCGCCCCAGTCAGTCTGGTTCAGCACTACTAAATAAGCTGAGACACCGGACTAGGGGGGCAAAGCATGATATATCTAAATAAACAGCAATTTTTCCAGCGGAAAAGTGCATAAGAAATTAGATTAGCCTGAAATGAATAATATTTGCCTCTTAATGAATGAAGTTGCTCGAGTGGTTTAACGATGGAGGAATCTCTAATAGCGATCAAATTAATTTGCACTCACACTGGTTGGTTTGCATCTTCACATTATGAATCGTCGCTTCTAATTCCATTTGCTGTGCAACGGAAATCAGTCTCTGGGTGTGATTTTTTTCAAGCGCGTGTATATACTAAGAATATTCACAGTTCTGCAATGAAAGGGTGAATCCCTTATTGAGGCCACTTTTAGTCAAATTATTTTACATAAAGTCAAAGAAACTGAAAATGTTTCTGAAAATCAAGAAAGTTTCAACCCAATTTCAAAGCCGTAATTGTTTTCACTTTTAGCCCTCATGGAACAAATCTAAGAGTTTCAGAGAGACTTAAATGACAGCAAATGCAGGGAATTTATTGGATGAATTATCAAGCTTAATTGCTTTCTAATTAGTAGCTTGATTAGCTTTTTGAGTGGGGGTTTTCCGCCAGAACAAAAGTCATTATTTAAGTTCATTCTATAGTGTGTATGTGTGTGGGAGGTACAGTACATGGAAGTGCGCATCATGGGAATACAGGCAATTCAGATAGACTGTCATGTCATGTGCAGTGAGACAGAAGCGTTAACCAGAAAAAAAGGGGAAAAAGCTCAACAATGGCTCCAGTACCAGCAATACTAAAGACAATATTGAACACATTGAGAATGATCTCAATATCCATGTTTCAGTACCCTCTGTGAAGTGAAAGCAAATGTTAAACAATCCTCCAGCATAGATTCTCCATTTCCAACACCATTCATCCTTTATCTCCACACATCGTCATCTCTCCCAGAAGCTCACAAACATGAACACGTACAAACAGGTAGACAAACTCAATATCTTTGGCAGACAGTGTGTGTATTTGTCGTATTTGTGTGTAACAGTACAGTGGACTGCACAACCACACACGACTGCAGAGACCAGTTGTTCTGGTGGTAAATCTGGACAAAGAATTCGCCAAAAACCCCAAAAAGTAAAACACAAAGAGATCCAGTGAGGTCTCAATGTCATTTTGACAGAGTGGGAGCTGGTATTAGATTCCATTATAGTACTCCTAAAGATATATAACAGTCATCAATACATGATGGGCCAATGACAATTTTCCAGATGGCTGGTCACCCTGGGAGCAAGGAAATCACAGGACAGCCAGAACCAAACTCAGCAATCGATCGTCCTCCTGGGAACATATAGGGCCAGTAGAAAAACAGTTGGCATAATCTTTTTCACGGCTTCCTGACCAAAGGGTACAAGTAAAGGTTGTGTTGGGTATGAGGTCCCATGCACTCAGGACAATTTAGCAGGCCTACTGAAGTTTGTTATTGGCATCGATCTTCATAAATAAACTGTCAGCACAGGGAAAGTGCTGCATCTTAATACGGTTTTGATGTAGATTGACTGTTTACTGTGGAGACACAATGCGGAGGTGCTGTCTACTAGTTGTTGAACTGTCTACATATAACTGGCACACTGTCAATGCATCATGTACTCTTCAGAAAAAACTGTTCGGTGATCAGCTATCTACTTTTACGATATCCAACAAGTTGAATCCTTTGGACATAAAGGCTAGTTTGTAACATGTAAGCCAGTTGTCAGCTTGCAGCCTCTTTTTCCATGTGGTGTAGCAGATCCAAGACCGCTAAATCCTCAGTCTGGTTAGTGGAAGTACAAACGTAATTTAATTAATCCTGAAACAAGGCCCAGTCCTAATACTCCTGATTCGTCACTTCATGTTTCTCTTCCCACCTTCCTCCTTCTGTGTACAATCTCTTTCTCTTCATCCTCTTGCCACCTCTGTTTTTGGCGGTCCTCCCTCTTTTGGAATTTCGGAAACTTGTCCAGGCCCCATGTGGAACAGGTCGTGGGGGGAGGGGGTGTCACGTGGACACACCTGGAAATAGCAGATGGGATTCATGCTGCTATATCCCTCCCTCTTCTACGACCCCTTTCACAAACCACAACCAGCTTGGTTGAGGAGAAATAAAGGCCTCACACATTATTTACTATGGAGTTGTTTCATAATACAGTACATGAAGGGAAGAGTCTGCCAAAAGAAGATAGATGAATCGAGTTTTGAACCCGTAACTTGCAGCTAGTGTTGAACTACGTATTAAATGACTGCAGTGGGTTTGTGTTCAGGCGCATATGCAGAGTTCTGAGTTTAGAGAGGTCCAACCAGATACGTAAATCATCATCGTTGGGACATTTTTATGTTTGAAGAAGAGGAATATTTGAATACATTATTGTGTTATGGGTTTTTTCCCCTGCACCAAAGTCTGAACCTCGGGTACATTATAGGCAGCCCTGTCAGTATTTGACAAGCACAACGACGATGACATTTGATAGCCGCTTCATGAGATGGGCCACAGTTTGGAAAATGTTTTAAATTGTGACCAGCTATGTTGCCACTGACCCCATCAGTGATTAGCAGGTGGCTGCACCCCATCAACACAGTAATGTGTTGACCTCTGATACAGATCATGCTAACTATCTCGTCAGCTAGGCTAATGGACTGGCCTATGCCCACAGATGAGCTAATGTGACACTTTCTGAGCACTGGTGTGTGACTGTGGCAGCCTGTGGCAACACGGTTGAGATGAGGCATAAAACATTGACAGAGAAGAGATGTGACAGAGAACAGGCAACCCCTTGTCCTTTTGACGTAAGGTTATAGCCTACATTTATTGAAATACTTCACATATACACGTTTAAATTATAGAGATTTCTTAATAAGAGGGAAAATAGTGTAAAGTCTTATGTGTATGTGTTGTACGCATGTGCTGTCAGTTTGACGACAAATATGATCATATGAAAGTAAGTATGTTGTTCTACAGAGCCTATCCAAGAACCTCATGTGTCATTTGTTATAGAAGATTCCGTTAGCAATTTAGTTTCTCAAGACATTTCCCTTTAGCTTCGTGTTCTCTTGCAAGACTGAGATAATGGGCTTGACTTCTAAATGAGAATAAAATGGACTCAAGAGCGCTGGGAAGATATAAGTTTAATTAGGCTGTGAACTCAAGCCGACAGTTTCAAACGTTGACGGAACACAAATAACCCCCCTCCCCCCCCCCCTCAAATCAATGACGGCCAATTAACCAAAAACACTTGGTCATCAGAATAATATGTCTTAGAATTATTACGTTTATTGACGTCCTTGGCGCAGTGGTCAATTAACATTTTCAGATATTCGGACACCAATCCTCATGGATTTAGATACTGAAAAAACATCTGAGAACGTTCAGAGATTTGCTATTCATGTGTCCTGACGAATATTCTGCAAGATGTTTTCATTTGACTTCTATCCTTGTGTGTTTTTCTGTTTACCCCTTCAGGCATGTATATTCTCTAGAGACATGTACTGTATGCGATGAATAAATTATTGGAATGAGAGGGGGGTGATGAGTCATCAGGAGCTTTGGTTTTCAGATATGGGACTGGGTGATTTCTGTACTTCAAATATCTGGACTACCATTTACGTTTTGAAGCCAGTTACTTATTACTTTAGTTTTAATCTGTATTTGGTAGCTTAATCAATATTATTTATTTGTGACTTCTGTGAAACGCTTCAGCATTCACAGATAAGGGGGGGTCAGATGGCTGAACAGGTTAAGGCGTTGGCCTCATGATCGGAAGGTTGTGAGAAAAAGAAAAAAAGTTTATAAACAGTTCCTTACAGCCTGCTGTAGCTTTATGAATTGAAAACACTCAATACCAGGCTGACATTAGTTAGTTTTAAATTAGTCAGTTTTTCTATTCTTCAAGCCACATTTCTACAGCTACACACATGTCCATTCTGGGCAGCACTGGTGGTTCAGTGGTAGGACACGTGCCTAGGATATGCATGTGCAGAAGGCCTGGGTTTGATTCCTGGCCAATGCATTGAACATGTGTGTGCCTGTGAAATTTCCCCACTGTGGGACTAATAAGGGATGATTTCTTTCCACTGTAGGTTTCTAACTTCAAAACTCCAGATTGAAACAGAAACACTATATTTCAATTGAGTCCCTTGAAAGTATATGTAATCCCACAGTAAACATAACATCATTATATACAGTAGTTTTTGAGGAAGAACTATTTATTTAACTGCATGACTCGATATCGCCTTGTCTGTCTGGAACACCCCTGAGGCCAGTCTCCCAGGAACGTGCACAGCCAGACTTTCCTTATTAGCATCTGAAAGTCTAAATTAACAGGGGACACACAGGATACGTCTTGGATGTATTAAAAAATGCTATTGGTAAAGGGTTATTGTAGTACAACCAATCTACTGCCCGTCGGAGGTGCCTGCCTTAAATTTGTAAACTGTTTGGCTGAATGCTCTTATAGCTCTGCCCTTGGCACTTACTGGTTTCTCACGATGTATGCTTAATAATCTATTCAGATTCAGATTCAGATTCAGATTACTTTATTGATCCCGAGGGAAACTCCTTTGTATCAACGGCACACAGTCTCGCAAAGCACACAAGGGTAAGGGTGTGAGGTAAAAGATTAGAAAGTGTACACAGGGGTAGGGGGTGGGGTCAATAACAATAAGTAAAAAAATGGTGGGTGAGGTGAATCCTCCCAGGGAGCATAATGATTATGTACAGAAGCTATACATTTACAATTATACAGTAATGGTCTTGTATAATATACAGTATTATATTAGAATGCACATGATTTTCAGTTTTTGTACAGAATGTGCAGAATGTACAGCAGAATATACAGTATGTCCAGGATAAAGTGCAGGTTACAGACTATACCCTTATAATCTATACAATTCAATTACAATTATGCAAGTAATTGTGATGTACAGGATTTACAGTTATTTGCAGCATATACAGGATATACAGGATTTGCAGGTTATTAGCAGAATATACATGGTTATATACAGTTGTACCAGAATATTGCCAAATATGTAGTTATGTTACAGAAGTTGTGTCCGACTATTGCCTAATGTCCATTGTTATATCCCTGGATGTTATGCTATTTCACAGGATATACAGTTGGCTTACAAACTACTAGTGTGGGAATTGTAAAGTTTGATGGCCACAGGCAGGAATGACTTCCTGTGGCGCTCCGTGGTGCATTTCGGGAGGATGAGTCTCCCGCTGAAAGTACTCCTTTGTCCGACCAGCACATTGTGGAGTGGGTGGGAGGTACTGTCCAGGATGGCGTTGAGTTTGGCCAGCATCCTCCTCTCCGACACCACTGCCAGAGAGTCCAGCTCTACCCCCACAATGTCACCGGCCTTCATAAGCCCGCTATGTTTTGGGGTCTATCACGTTGCTATGCTCAATGACCGATGCTCTTTTGTAAAGCTCTCTCTTGTAAGTTGCTTTGGATAAAAGGGTCTGCTAAATGAATAAATGTTCTACAAATACTATCCAATACTAATGTAGCGCTACAGAACAGAGATGTGGAGGCGCAGCTATCTCTATGCTACTACTCACCATGGATTGTAATTCTAATTGCCATTGCTTTTGATTCAAATGAGCAGCAGAGCTGTGGAAAACAGTTCTAATAACTCTCTGGAGAGTTTCCTCTAATGGACCGTTTCTGCTCTCAACTCTCAGTGCCACTCTCTTGTGTATCTCAGCTCCATTGTTGCGGAGAACAAAGGGAGAGTCTCGCTACACTATTTTCGGTTATCCTCTTTGAATTTCAGTTGTATACATTTTCAAAGCTCTGTGGATATGAATTCAAAACAAATGGTTGTAAACAATTCACTTCATCTCTCTCTACCACCTCTTCACACTTTCTTCCGTTTCTGTCTCTCAGGTTTGATCGTGGCAGCCCTGACCGTGTGTTGGTTGCCCAACCAGGTGCGTCGCCTCATGGCAGCTGCGTATCCCAAATCCGAATGGACGCTGGCCTACTTCCGCAGCTACGTGACTTTGCACCCCGTGGCGGACACCTTCTTCTACCTCAGCTCCGTCCTCAACCCCTTCCTCTACAACCTGTCATCCCGCCAGTTCCGAGATGTCTTCCTCCAGGTGCTGCGCTGCCGCGTCACCATCGAGCACGTCAACAAACGCACTGTGCGGTCAAAGGTGACTTTCTCGTCTCACTCACGGCTGCCTCTCCTGTCCCTGCGTCGCAGCATGGCCAGGCGCTCCGCACAGAGCCAAACGCAGCTCAAGGTTGAAACGCCGACCACGGTCCTCGCTCAGACAGACTCGAGTCCTAAAAACACGGAGGATTCCCTGTGCCTGAACGACGAGTCGTCGTCGTATTCTACACTGAAGAACAACATGCCTTCGGAGACTGAAATTTAACAGGCAGCGCTTTAACATTTATTGAAATGCAAGACAATGTTTTAAGACCTTTTTTAAAATATAAATCATTAGCCTACATTTTTACTGCAAAATGACTATTCTGGCCATTGAAACAGACAGTCGTCCTTTTGTAAAGGGAAATGTTGCGGAATCAATGAAATATACCCATGTAGGGTGGACAATAGAACGCGTTTTTCCTTGCCAAGCTAACCAACTGTCAAGTGATTCGAGAGTACAGGTAGCAAACACATTGAATCGAACGTCTCTGATGTCATCTTTAGCCTGAATGTGGCTAAAAACGAATCCTATGAAAATGGCACCGGAATTTTCAGGTCCAAGTCCTTTTTAGAGCTCAATAACTAGCGACTGCTTGCAATAAATTAAAAACAAATATGACAGTTAGCATGTAGACACTTACACCTTAATTCTATCAAGTGTTGGTTGCGATCAACATTGAGAAAGTATATGAAAATATTGCTTATAGTTTTTGAAGCTTTGGCTACCTTTCATAGAGGGTCAGCACAACCGGGAGACATACCTTAAACGAAAGGCTAGGTTGTTTTCTTCAAAATAAGGTATGTTTGATCAATTTTAAAAAATATACATTTTGAGAAAAATCAAGTTGAAGTCATGTTGATGAAAATCCCATAGGAATGCATTGAAATCTGAACGTTCTATGATGGCAAAAGTTGGTTTTTCCACTTGTAACCTATTTTAGCATATCAGCACAACTTTTTTACTTTCTGTATAGCTGGGTCCTGCAATTATACGCAATCTATCAAATTTTGAAAAAAATCGAAAGATATACATTTTATGTTTTGGCCTCTTGAATAAGACTTTTTACCAGCCTGTAACATCAGGATTGGAGTGTCTGAGCAGCTCGCGCGCTGGATAGAAGCAGAGATGTGACATAGAACAATGCAGAGCCTGATCAGAACCTGACAGATTCTCGGTGCCACAAAATCCAAGATTAAAGCAGTGGAATTTTTCAAAAATCTCGCATAAAAAGGGGTTTTGTGAGAAAACGGCAAAAGATAAATAAAATCTGACTTCGGATTAGTTTAAGTTGGCTTATGTTGCATACGAATAGCAAAAAATATGTTTTCAAAACATGTAAGAAATTTTTGGTCTGTCCACCCTAACCCATGGCAACCGAACTGCAGTTCGCTTGCAAACTCCGTCTAGCCAACTCATCTTTCCATTAAACAAACACAAATGTAAACAATAAAAAAACAAGCTAGCCCTTTGTCATATAAATACATTTAATCCAGTGAAATTATACATCATGATTACCGAAAGTTATTCCACGTAACGTTAACCAAAGTAATTGATTAGATATGATCAAACCTTACTACACTGAGATTTCCATTGTGACCAAACTGTGGCTGATAGTGTTATGTGTCTGAGAAAGAGCATTAGTAAGTAAAACACATTAGAACAAAAGGTACAGTCATGAACCATTATTATTGTACTTCTCTGAGTGCCTATTACAGTCATATTCGCTGTCTTTTTCATTGAATTCATTTTTCAGTCATTTTTTCTCCACGACAGAAAGCAGACACTTGCCTTATGATTATCTTTCAGTTTAGCAAAGCAATTTTTTTTCATTAGTATGACCTACGTAACAGTATTCAAGGTTTCTGAACTTGCTTCTGAACATCACGTAATGGTATTAAAACATATAAAGGACTACCTTTTTCTATTGTCAGTGGATTTTCACATAAATATACAATATTCTTTCCTGTGTTCTTTGCAGTCTTCAAACAGAGTAGGCAGGCAGTCTATGTAGACCTGAGGAGCTACACAAACTCCATCTAACAATCAACAACTGGTTATGTTGTTGTCAACATCCCATCATGTGACAGTCATGTGACAGTGACCCTTGTGTCCCTCTCCCCTCCGTCCACTCACTCTGCCCACCGTGCGCTCGACAAACATCCATTACACACGTTGTATCTTTAAGCACCTCCTCCTACCACCACTGACAGCAGAACAACAACAACACGCCAACCTCGTCAGCTCAAAAGCACACAGTTCCTTCTTCTGCCCAGACCCCAGCAGATTCTTAGGAGGCAGAGCATCAGCAGAGCATGAGCGCTAAAGGCAGGATGAGCAGGAGGAGGAGACGGGATGGCTGACTCTGGGGCGAGGTGTGAGAATGTGGCGGGTGTTTCTTCTGCCGGGGCTTGTTACACAGGTGCTCGCTACAGCAGCTGATGCACACGGAGTTGAGCTTCCCAGTGCAGAACTGCTGGTAGCCAGAGGAGGCCAGGAGACAGGCAGCGGAGGCCGCACATGACTTGCGGTAGTACACCCCTAGGGAGAAGACGGAGAGAGGGGCTGTTAGACAAGACCTGAGAAAGGCTGTTAGACAAGACCTGAGGTTCAGTTCAGAGCCGACTGGAGAGAGACTATCAATACTTCACACTGTAAGGAATGCTCTCGCTCACATCTGACAGGGACTACAAATCTGACTACAAAACTCTCACGCTTGACATCTTCCAGATCCCTCAGGCTCAGCACTGTTGCCTGAGGGAGTGCCGTCCAGTTGGAGACATGCCAGCGGAAGGAGACCAAGAATACATATCCTGAACACTGAGATACTGGGATGGTGGAGTTGGAGCTGTCTCCCCACCTTCAAGAAAAGGCTCGAGACACACTTATTCCAGGAGTTACGAACCGTAGGAACGGCACTTAGGATTGATTTGCTGGACCTGATGTTAGTTTCCTCCAAGATCACAATGACTCTGATTGAGGGACTTGTTGCTCTTGTTGGTTAGCTGTGACCGATTTGATGCTCTGTTGTGAAGCTCTCTTGGAAGTCGCTTGGGATAAAAGCATCTACTAAATGAATAAATGTAATGTAAATGATTTGTTATGGTAGAGAGTACAGTCCATTTTACATGTATTCATTTAGCAGACACTTTTATCCAGAGCAACTTATAGCAAAAACAGGGACATTTTCCCAAGGCAAGTAGGGTAAACGTCATGTTGCCTCACCGGGAATCAAACTGGCAACCCTCTGATCACTAGCCTAATGCCCTAACTACTCAGCCACCTGAAAGTAAGAACAGGAAATGACCTCAGCCAAGCACACCTGAAGCAGACTGACTATGAGGAGTGGGTGAAAAGGCTTAAAGTTTAGACAAACAAGCAGATTAATTTAGCAGTGTGGGAAGATCAAAATGAGTTCCGCTTCCTCTCTACCAGAATCAAGAATGTCTTTCAGGGCTTTCAACCGATCAGCAGCGTCAGAACTACAATTCCTTGATGTTTTTTTTGTGTGTCTCTGTGTGTGTATGTGTATGAAAAGGTAAAGCACAGGAAAGTGTAACTCCCCCATGTCAGGAAAGCTGCAGATCGTTAAAAACTGACTCGTGTTCTGTTCAAACCCTCCACCGAAGCAGTGGCTGCCAGACTTGCATGGGGTCCGCTGGCCTTGAGAGGTGAAGAAAGCCTTTCTGTCTGTGCCATGAGGGAGCAAACAAGCCAATTACTGCCTGTGCCAGTTCTGTGGTTTGGTTTGAAAAGGAACAACAGGAGGATTGTTGTTGCAATTGTCTTACGTACACAGGTGGAGTTATGTTTCCTATTTTCCAGTTAACATGCAGGTTTAGACTGGTTGTTTGCGACTGACGATACAGTGTAATCAACCAACATGAAACTAGAAACTGGGTTGTGACTGACATATCAATGAGATGATAAGATTATGCTTTTTATGGAGTCAGGCAGATTTGCATTTTCGAATCAGAATCAGATTTTGGTGCAATACTTCTCTGAAATGTATCTACATGTAAACCAGTATAGAAAAGCAAGGATGGCTGATCTATGAGAGGTAAAACAACAAAACATAGAATTTAAAACCTCATATTCTGTTCCAGGTAGCCCTCTAAATGTCCTTAACTGACCCGAAGAAGCATTCAATAACAGCCTGTGTGTAATGTGTCTGATTTTAGCAGAGATCCTACACATCCACATCGTCACAAAAAAGCGAACATGTTTTCTAACACCCTCATCCCCTCTCCTTGCCCCAGAAAGATATAAACTCCCTTTCCTTCAAGTTTGAACCACTTTTAGACAGTCCTCCAACTCTCTGACCTCCACCCTGGCTTCAAGGCACTTCTGAACACTCCTTCAAGTTCTCCTGGATGTTGCTCAGCTGGCCTCTTCACCCCTGCAGCAGCCCTGCTCAGCACACTCGGACAGACTGAGCACCCATCCTCTAAACCATCCAAGACATGGGCATTTCATATGCAGGTCTATTTTGGTTTAATGTCATGCCCTGAATTTAATTGGGTTTTCCGTGTGTGTGTGTGTGCCAAACAAATACATATGCTGTGCTAAAATACTATTCTATTTTTGACTTGTTCAAGATGAGGTTTGAGAGTTCAGGGTTGGTAGTCTTCTGTAAATGGGTCTTTAATCCAAAACCAATTCTGTCTGTGTGCAGTTTCGCACTCTTAAACCTGCTCCATATCCCGTATCTCACACCTGTCCTCTCATCACCTCCAGCGTTCAGCAAAAACTTCCTGTTTAGAGAACATTTCGCTATCACTGTCATAGAGACTTTCCAGAGGAAGTGTGAGCTGACGTGTCGACATGTGCCTGTCCAATCACAGCTCTGCGTCCCTGTTTCTGTCATTGCACTGGCATTCTGAGTGTTGTAACACACAATCGCTCCGAGCACAAAGTACCCAACAAAGTCATGGCAAAGACAAGTCATCCTGTTTGTTTTCTGAAATTTTAACGACCCCACTAAATCATACTGGAGCCCTGGCAGGCCAATTGGATAGATGCCTCGAAAATTACAGGGTTTAAAAACCATGCATTATGACAGTTTTTGGCTAATTTCATAATGGGATTCACCACATTCATATGCATCTACCGCCACCGGCATCATTACTTATCACAGAGATGCGAGGCACAGCACACAAACATGTTTATGTCAAAATTAATCACGATTATGTTCTATATCTCGTTAATGCGTCTACGATTACAAAGTAAGCAATGACAGAAAAAGACAGGAGGCTCTAACAACACGCACAGCCAGCAAGTACAACACACATCTGCAGAGGGTGTTTTCCTTTCTTATATTCCTCAATCTGGTTGAAATGAACATGTCAAGGTGTTTTACAGGGGCAAAGAGAGGTACAGAATTCAAATCATTGTGCAGTGGCTGTGAACACACACGCTTTTCCAAGACTGTAATGAGAATCGCTATGGTTGGCTGCACGAAAAGCCTTGAGTGGTCAAACATGTAGGGAGCCTTGTGTGTGGGCTGGATTTCACTTGTAAATGAGGGCCTGCCGTGCAGTCAGCCACAAAGGCAGACACTTCTAGAAGCTCTTGGCTAAAAAGTACAGGTACCTAAAAAGCTGCAAGATTGAGAGGCAGCCATTCAGTCTTCCAGACAGCTGGCCAATCAGGCAGCCAATCAGGCAGCCAATCAGCCATCCATTCAGCCAATCAGACAGCCAACTATTCAGCCAGCAAGCCAGCCAATCAGCCAGCCAACGATTCAGCCAGCCAACGATTCAGCCAGCAAGGCAGCCATTCAGCCAGTAAGCCATTCAGACAAAGCCCATCTGTGACTTTAATAAAGATGGGCTTACATATGCATGTCAGAACAGAAACAATGTATATTTCATAGCTGCTGTTAAAGTCATATTCTGGGCCTTGATCTGATATCCTTAAGTGGATGATGGACCACACACTGTGGTCATTCTACACAAACACTCGCACTAAGCCAACCCATATATTTCATCCTCAACAGCTCACAATTTCGTTTATGTAAAACCTGCCAAAGCACTAAAACCAGATGACATAATTTTTTACGAGCGTTCGTAAAGATGTCATTCACATTGCCTTTAATGGTATCCACATGGACGCCACTTCTGTCATAAAACCCCACTCCAGGTTTTTCCATAAACTATTAGCAGTTACAAGGCAGTTTCATAATGAACTAGAGACCATGTAACTCTCTGAGCCCTGATAGACACATGCCTTGATTACTTACTGCTGAATATGGCCTCTGAATGGACATGAGACTGAAAAACATGATGCTATTAATATTTGTATCTATCTAGGTAGGAAAGTAGGAAGCACTGTTGAAATGTTCCCCTTTATGTCTTACCCTAGTTCTAATTCCCATATCTATTATCTTAAACTAATTCTCATCTCCCTGCTTTTAAATAAACCTCTCATGTCACTTCTATCATTTTCTGAGTACAGCTCGAGAAAATTATACGAGGATAAAAACTTTATAGTAACATGAAATAATAAGGAAAAACTAAATCAAAATCTGAGCCCACAAAGTCGGAGTATACCGAGTATAAACACATACCACCAGCAAATTCTACAAGGATATTTTGAAGTAAGAGGTCCAAGGAGCACAGCTGTTACCATCACCTGAGTGGGGAACTGTCTATCCCAGGTGTAACTGCAACCAGGTGAACTGTACATGCTGAATAAGCTTCTACCCGGCAAACCAGCAGAATACTGGAATGTTCCTCACCAGTCTCGTATGCAAATTATCAGTTTCTGATTGCATAATAATAATTTGTTTATTTCATCTGTGACTCAGGTCCCATTTGAGGGGAAAATAATCAGCTTTTTCATAAATAACAGAATGCAGAACTTCTTTAGGTTACTTAGCAGCACATCTACTTCAAACACCCAACATGGTACATCCAACTAAGTTTGATGTAACTGATCCATCTTTCATAAATATTTATGGTGCTGTTGATTTACAGTCCTCAGTGGAAATGCCATGTGCTCGTAGCAAGATATGGGCATCTTATATTAAAGTAGTGGTTGATCAAAAGTGACACAGATTGAAAGCATGACTGACAAAACTTTTAATTCATGTAGACAAGATGCTCGAGTGGAATTTACTTCATACATGAAACAAGAATGTCTCATCGCTATTAAGATTACTCCACTAAAACGTAAAATACATGTTTCTTTTGCTTAAACATTTGCTAAGTAAAACCATTATCAATGCCCTCCACAAGGACGCAGGACTTCAAATCTCAGAGAAGCCAAATTACACATTTCCAAATTACCACAGGGATGACTTCAAGAATCATTTCAAGTTTTAAGATAGACATAGACTGTGAATGTAACCCTCTGTGACTAACTACATCATAATTTCCTCCTTGCCGATTCAGTAAATTAACTTTCATGAATAGTAATGTCTCATTTAGATAAGCAGCAAAATGAGACAGTTTAGCTGAAGCCCGACCATGTTAAACCTGATGTTTAAGGTTCTCTTGACTTCAGCAAGTCAGTGGTCAAATGCCATATAGGATGTGGAAAGGAGTTTTTAAAGCGGCATTAACGAGATGAGGTTCCTAGTTTGAAATCCTACACGGCCCTCTCAAGAGGGCAAAGTGTTATGCAACTTGAAAGAAACATTTCTTGTTTCAGACGCTTGTTAGCCTCCTAGCCTCTGAACTCAATGCTGAAGGCCCATGATACCGTAAGGCCAATGTCCACATAATTAATGTACTTATTTGTATTACTTATTTATACATGCAAGGGAATAAGGAGCGTATATATAAAATATATACGCTTATATACATATATAGCATTGTATCTTCTATCTGCTGATGGGCTGGTATAGAACATAGTAGAACATTCCTACTGGGTCCACCTGTGGAAAGAATCATTACATTGATTTGTCTTGTCATCGTGTGAGATTGTTGATGCCCCTGTCTTTCCGATTAAACGTTAACAAGCGATATCACCTCCTCGTAATGACAGGTGTTCTGACTCAGATAAGAAGGAGCTGTGAGGTAAGGCTTCTTTTAATCTCCATGCCACAAGACATTTAGTATAATGAGATCGAAGAAGCGTGGCTCTCTTTTAGTCTCTGGGACAGGAGCTATCTGACATGCTTGTCTAACTAACTGTTATGTCCAATCATGTCAGGTTTGAGAAGCTAGATTCAACTGATCAATATTAATTCACAGACCTAATTGAATTCAACATTTCAAAGTAGGAGTTTCAGACACTCAGCGTTGGTAGACAGCTCTACGTGCGTTGCTGAACTGTCCAAAAGCAGTGAACATGTCTCTGTGTAAGCCATTTAGATTGTAAACGATGTATGAATCATTTCATCAACATCAGCCAGATAACCATTTCTTGGGTGATTACATCAGGCTATTTGCTGGTCTTGGAAATGGCTTCCACAAATATGGGTAGCAGCGAGCTCTTTGTTGTTAATGATAGTCGGCCTACACGGGGGGATTGAGAGGCAATTCCTCAGCCTTGAGCCCTCAAGTAGCTCACACTTGTTAGAGTGGATCGCTTCACCCCCCCTACAAAAAAGCCACCGATTCAGATGAACGCGGTCCACAGCAATCACCACGGCGGAGAGATTGTGGATGAAACACACCACTTGAAAGTGGCGAGTGAAGCCACACACCCCTGTCATTTCTCAAGATGTAATCAAAGGGAGGCGGTGATGATGATGATGATGATGATGATGATGGAGGGATGAGGAGGAGGAACCAGGCTCTTGCATCCCTGGGAGAGCGAGGTGGGCTGAACAATAGCTCTGGTTTAAATGCAGAACTCTTGTTCCTCTTAGCCAGGTGATGGCTTCTTCCACAGTCCTCCTTCCTTTTCAATGTTCTGCCAGCCGCCCTGCTGGAAAGTTATGAATGTGAATAGCATGCGACGTGGAACACTAGGAGGGAGGTCTACATGCCTAATCCTTGTGTGTAGACATTTGAACAGAGGGAGACACACTTCACAACTCCTTTATATTCATCGCATGCCTCGGCATGTACAATCATGGGCATACAGCAGCAAGCACAGAGCAAACGGAGCTCAAGCAGACTTCCACTGGGTTGGTAATGAATGTAGTCCCAGCCAGTGAGGCCCTGACATAATGACTAATGTGCGTCTTACTGTTCAAACAGAGGTAAGACTACAGCCGTCCAGAGGAACTGCCCACTCTCCAAATGTCCCATGTGCAGTGAAGTATGATGATGTAGTCCAAGGAGTCGACTAGACTCATGGGCATGAGTGTGAAAATGTTCGTATAAAAAAATTAAACCCTCTGCGGTGCAATGTTCTTGCTCTTTGGCTCCTGAAGCGCATGTTGTACGTCCACTGAACAGCTTATTACTTTTGTTCATCTGGGGAGACCAAAAATGGATTCTGACAAAATTACCCAATTTGAAGGAGCACGATAAGAACGCAGACCCAGGGGCAGTGCAGTGGCTGACCGGTTATGAGTCACAGGAAACATAAGGATCAAATAAGGAACCAAGGATGAGAAGGATACTACAGAGAAGACTTGAACAACAGCACACTCTGTGGTGACAGAAGCTGTGATTCCCAGTATAAAAAAAAAAAACTGATGGGTACTGATAGGTTAGAAAAAAAAGATGGTTTCAGAAGTCCTTGAAGACTTTTCACATGTAAGGAGTTCTGGTACTCAGACAATGTACTGTATTGGAAATAAATGCATGGCTATGCTTGTTCAGCCTTACATAACATGTTGATACAATTCCACAGTACAAACAGCACAGTTGTTCCACAGTATCACTAGCCAAACACACACTGCACACACGTAGACAATAATGCAGTAGGTCACTTCTGATCTTTCTTGCTATTCTGTTGAAATCTGATATTTAGTCTTTTTTGTGAAACTTTAAGGCTGGCTTGCCAGACATTTATGGAAATGGTTTATGTTCACAGCCCTGACAATGGTTCGAACTGCTTATTAATATGATCCTCCAGGCTTTACTGCTGTCATTAAAAACCAGGGTCTAACCAGGAACCCATATCTGTTCCAACAGCATCTGAGCAGTGAAACTACAGTACTAGTGGAGTTCATCTCACACCAAGATTGTTGTTCTGGGAAACAGATCAGTTCTTGTGTGTGCATTTATGCATACTGGTGTTTTTGCACTGCCAAGAGCTTTTTTTCACATCTATTGATGTAGGCTACTTTATTTTCACCAAAAGACAGTTTGTGGAAAGACACATCAACAGGGTCACTCACTGGTTACATTAATTCATTCATTATCTACCGTTCATTAGCAGTGCCACTTATTCCCGTTAGGGGTCACATGTAATATACAAATATTAATATTCTTATTTATTATTTTAAAAAGCGTGACCCTCCTTATGTTCGATATTTCTCTTGTGAAGTGTACAGGTTGCATATGTGATTCACATTGCAAGATAAGAGTAGCCACGTATCCTAATTTGCAGCTAGGTTATGAAAGGTGGGGTGATCTTAAGTTTCCAACTATAAATGGAGGATTCTCACGAAGCTGGGCGAGTTTGTGCACCACAACTGAATTCAGAGCAGCACGACTGACACGCAACACAACAACACAAAGGGTCTCACCATCCTCCTTGACCAGCACCTCCATTTGGCACATATTCTGCACGTTGACTGTGCAGTTCACGATGAACTCTGGCGTCGAACACTCGTTCTGAGTCACTTCTTCGCATTGGTAACACTGGATCTGCAGAGCGATGCCTGGGGTTACCAAGAGCAGAGGCTAGATTAGCTGCACAATTTAATGGTTGCACGTTGTAGAGCAATAACATGTAGGAACATGTCTAATATAAAACTAAATATAACAGTTTTACGTGCAAGAATCGAACCGAATCGACCAATAATTCAGAGGGGATCCAAGCGTTTTAAAATGTTAAACTTGCTTCTTCGGTTGATGTGTTCAAATGAAAAGACACAGATGCTAAATCATTTAATACAATTTCAGACCTTGAAAAAGTTGTAGAGTTTGACCTGGTTGAAAACTGTAGCGTGCGGATATTTTTTTCTCAGGATGAGTTAGTAACGCATGCCCGGAAGTTCACTACACCGCAACCTTCCCAATGAGAAGATCAAACCGTCAAAGATAAATAACTTCAAGGTGCATTGGAGTTAACAATCCAAACTATGTCACTGTCTTTAAAAGAAGAGGGGTAAACCGTACAGTGTAGCTTATTAACATTCACCAAATATGCTGGAATGTTTTGACTTTGGACAGTGGAGTTTTTAAAAGTCAAAACAAATACGTGTGACTTCACGTCAAATGTTACTTTGCTGCAAGCATCATTAAGCTGTATTCTTGAATCCAACCACTATTGATTTCCGATTAAACATTTGACAGGACAACAATCCAAAGCTTATTAAAATAGCATCCGTAACATGGCAACGAGTAGCCTATAGCTTTATACAATGATGAAGTAACCTTTAATAATGTCTTCACATTCGTTTGAAGATAACAAATCACATCATCGCCCTTTATTACCCCATTATATTGACGCTGCGCTTCTCACTGCTTTCCTGTTACAACCTCACTATCATAACAGGTGGTCCAAATAACAGCGCAATTAGGCTATAGTTAAATGAGGAAAAAGTTTCTTAAATGTCTGACATTCTGAAAACGAATAAGCACCCGCTCTTTTCCCAATACTATGGCTTCTATATAGACTGTCTTCCTCTATGAGAATAATTTACTATAAATCAATAAGATTAGTTCTATTTCACCGGGTCCTGCGTAAAACCGATATCAACCCAACTGAGTGTAAATCCTGTAGGCTATTGAGAATGGCGCCGTCCACCGTCCTCTGCTCTATTCTAGACTCCTAACACAGCTCATCAAGTAGCTTAAAACAACTCTCTAAAATACCTAAATGTCAACTAAATGTCGCCTTCTTCATTCTAGCTTACTCTTGACATGTAGTCACACGGACACACATTTGCATAATAACATAATAAACATTATGAACATACCTGACTTGAATATAAACCAGAACAAAGTTGACAAAGTAAACAGCCACATCCTCTACTTGTAGCAGTGGGATATATAACCATTAGATCTGGCTTTATAAGGAAGATGGAATCCTTCGAACGATCAGACGTCCGCGCATGGCACAGCCTTCCCGTCCCGCGCCGCTCTCACCTTTAATTCAGCAGCAGCCCGGCTGCGCATGGAAGTGAGGTGGTGGGGGGTGACGACGCTGCGTACCATGTGACTTTACTGTTAATCAAAGAATAGTAGGGTGTTTGACATTACTGTGACCATGTGGTCATTGGCTCCACAGAAAAATGCATGTATTGACGACTTGCACAATAATTGTCAGTGATGTTACGAAAATGTATCATTTTTTCCAGGGTGGGTCTTTTACATTTTAATTGTGGGCAAATGTATTCCCCTCGATAAATGGAAATAACATTCCGGGTTTCTTTCCTTCTTTTCCTTCGTTAAACGCTCTCAGTAGTACACGGGTAGTACACGTGGAAGCAGAGACAGACCCTCGCTGTCCCTGTATTGCTGTTATACACGAACGATCCACAGACGTGCCATTATCACCATCAGCAAGAAGGGGTTCGGCCACAGAGCCCAGTCCTCTAACTCCAATCCTGGTTCATCTTAGTTTACAGCCTGGAGTTCCTTTTTGGAGATTCCAACCTAAGATGTAATTTCCTCTGCAACAGACCATAATACCCTGTCTCTAACACACCACAGAGACATCAACAACAGCCTCCAAACTCATTTGTACAACATACCTGCAGACAGAATGTTATATGTACTGTGAAGCCATGGCATGGCAAATGATCAAATTCCGGCAACAAAAGACAAGGGTCACCACTCAACATAGATAAGATCTGAACCTGATCCTGAGTGCGTAAGTATTTTTTATTTTTAAGAGGTTGTATTAAAGTAGCTATGTCATCTTTTAATCATGAGATATTCTTTGAACATATACTTGATCTGAGCACTGCAGCAAGCTTAGAAGGAGGATATACTATCTTGAACTGACAGTGAGCCACTCCTGACTTACGGAGTTAATTAGCTTTATTTATACTTGGATAATCGCCCATCAAGAGACACTTTAATTGTTATGAATCCCCTGCTTCCACGGAGCTCAAAATCAGTTAATTGTCTTACTCAGTGAGTCATAACAAGAGAGGAAGTATATTTTACAGGTTGAGGACACTCGTCACGATGTTTGGCAGCTTGCCAGCAGAGACTAGTTTGGGGAGTTGCTTAGGTGACTCTATCTAGTTGCCAGGGGTTTTTCTGACTTGACGTTAGCTGCAAATTACAAGACTTGAGGGTTTAGTTAAACTGCATAATGTAACGATAACAACGCTCTTTCCTAAGTGAAAGAGTTTGCCTTTGACATAAGTGCTGTTGTTGATATTCGTCGTGAAGATTGTGTGGGTGTCAGACATTTATCTTGCGTCCCTGGTGATTTATTCATTATCTCTAAGACGCACTTATTTTCCGGGAGTACAACAGTACCTAGGAATGACTGCTGGACCTGATGTTAGTTTTACTCCAGGATCTCAATTACTCTTATTGAGGGACTTGTTGCTTTTGTAGTGCCATATGTAACCGACTTGAAATTCCTTTACTCGCTGTACGCTATATTATTGCTATTGTTGTAATTTGTTTAACTGAATGCTCTTGTGGTTCTTCCCTTTGGCACTTGTTTGGTTTCCCACAATGTATGCTTCATAATCTGACTACCAGCAATCTCATTGTTATGATCCATGACCATTGCTCTTTTTGTAAAGCTCTCTCTTGGAAGTTGCTTTGGCTAAAAGGGTCAAATTAATAAAATGGAAATGTAAAATGTTAATCTCTGATCACTGATATTCATGCAGCCAATAATCCAAGGAGACCATACAAGACACAGCAATGTGGTGGCAATCTCCCCATAGCACAACAGCACTAAACTGGCACTGACTGGCAGAGAAGGTTTCATCAGGACACAGGCCATCTGAAGTCAACCCTCCCCAGCACACAAAGCATATACCTTGGGTGGAAAGGCCTACACAAGCACTAATTTCAGAAGCTGCTGGCTGGGTCACAAAGGTTTTCCACATATACACTATATTACCAACAGTATTTGGTCACCCATCCAAATGATCAGATGGATGGGTGACCATATACTTTTGGTAATATAGCGTATATCACCACATAGATTTCCAAATAAAAACCCATGGAATATGGATATTTTGGATGAGTTTTGTGCTTTCTTGGGGGCAGAGTAAGTGATACTGCACTGCCTGAATAGAACAGTATATATCGATGACAGCAGAGAGAAAAAACCCAGCGAAGTACTTCTTTTTAGAAAACAACAAAAGCAGTTTTGTGGTGGAAAGGGGACTTTGTGGTGAGTGTTTATGTTTTTCTGAATCAAGACCTATTCATCAAAGAGAGGCCATATGCCACAGTGACTAAGAATCGGAGCCTGAGTCATTTTCCCTGACGGCTTTCGGTGGTCAAGGTTAAAGAAACCTTGATTTTTCAGTGTTTTTCATTATTGGCCCAGTGACTACCATCTAAAACTGAGGCAGGGAGGAGTTTCAAAATCAGCCATGTTCCCTCACCTGTCTGATAAGCACATACAAGAAACATAAACTATTAATAATGCCCAGACAATGGACAGATAAGCCAGGCAGAATACAACATAACAAGTCAACTTAAGAACTAAGGTAGTTTATTTCACCCTGATATCTTTGCATAGAACAGATAATATGTAATGTAGAATACAAATTGAGAATTCAAATAAGACACATTACAGGAACACGAGACCATAACTGTCATTGATCGCTACATAAAGGTATAGATTGTGATTTTAGGAGGGAGGATTTAGACAGGGTTAGGTTTAAGTTATCCTACACATCTGTACAGCATACAGATCTTAGGAACAAGACAAATATATGAATTAAAAATATAATACTCCTTTGAAACGGACTCTCTCCTTAAATATGAATTAAAGTCCATGCTCATGCCTGTACCAGATGGCTTGAACACCGTCGTTAGTCACATGAGGCTGTTATAATTTATACACAAATATTGCTATTGCTTTCTTTTTTTCTTCATAAAACATAAACATATACAGATTATTCGTATACAAGTATGTTCTAATACTGCTAATATATACAAGGGAAAAAACAGACAGTTCCAGTTGGTAAGTACTGTGTGCCTTGGACAACATTGTATCTGTAGCATCAATTTATCTTCAAGGCAAATTACATATATAATTTTCTCTGCTTAATTTATTTTCACAATTTATTTAAGATGTTCAATTTGGTACGCAATCAAGGTAGTTGCTTGTTGTCTTGAACAAAGAATTAGCCCCAAAGCAGTTTTTGGTAGTAGATTTGAATCTGGACAGAGACAATTTTCACTTAGCAGCAGAAGCCAGAATGCATTCATAACACCAAACATGTCTGTAAGAAGTACACAATATACATGATAGTGTAAAAGTGAGACGTAGTTCTGGCCTTTCTGACTTATTATTTGAAGACGGACATAGCAATAAAGAAGTAGCAAAGAAAGGTCTTCATTTCATAACACACACATATGTAGTTCAGGTGAGCACTGTTGTTTAGCAATTCTACATCTACACTTTACAGTTTAAATTAAATCCTAGTCTTACCTTCCGACACCAAAGGTCTTTTCCCTGAGCTCATCAAACAAAATAGTCTCCTGACTGCTTGTATGACGTAACTGAGCAGAACCTGTTCACTGAGGTTTTCGGCTATTATTGTCTGTCACAGGAAGTAAAAAGTGCATGATACATACATTATGATGAGTAAATCACCTCATTCATTTCCTACTGACATGCAGCTACTGCAGAGGATTATTGACCATGAAGGTTAATGGATGATGAAGCCCATCATCTGGGGCCAGCACACTCCAGAGAGCAGCCGGCTCTACTATTAAACACCTGACAGACTGAAGACATTCAGAGGTCTGTTCAGGTGTGCTCAGGGTCACCTGCACTTCAGTGTGACTTAGATGTGTGTGGTTTGTTCAGCAGAGGTTGTTTATGTTGATGAGGTATTGACTGTTTCTTGTGGATAATGTTCTGACTGTTTCTTGTGGATGATATTCTGACTATTTCTTGTGGATGATGTTCAGACCCGTTTCCAGTGGATAATGTTTGGACTGTTTCTTGTGGACGATGTTTAAGATGTACAGGTTCTTGTCTGACCTGCCAGATCCAATAATTCCGCTTCTCCTTGTATCTGCTCTCAGTACCTCTCTCCAGCTCGCAGCTCAGTTAGTCGATAATCACTTCTGAAATGGAAAACAATGGCATGAAGTAGGATGGCACATTTTTTGTTTAACACAAGCATACATCTTTGTCACAAATACCTGAGTTGTTTACTGTACACTTTCGGTACGCTAGCAGACAATGCGGCAGTAACATTTCTCAGAAAGAAGTCAAAACGGCAAAAATGACCAGTTTTAACATAGCGAGGCAATCTCGCTTGTTGATGTCCCTGTCGAACTGACTCTAACTTCTGCAATCAGTTTGGCCCTCAGGTGAATTACAGTCACAATGTTCTTGTGTCTGTTGTCAATCCACCAGGGAAAACCCAGTGGGAATATTGGAAGCTGTGCTGTCCTTGACAAATAGCGTAGAGTGGTGTGGTTTAGTTCTGATGGGAACAATCAATACTCCTGTAAAACTGAGACTGCTACCATTGTTACCCCAATAACTGTCATCTCCACAGGGTATGATGCTTAATGACTTTGCATATTTCACTTTTGTTTGACTTTTCTTCTTTCTTTTCGTTTTTATATGGAGAGGAAGTTTACTTTGGATTAGTGTCCAACTAGAGAATAATTTATTTTTACATGTATTAATTTAGCAGACGCTTTTACCCAAAGCGACTTGGATTTTAGCTTTACTTCCAACAGAGTAGAAATGTTTCTTGTGTTCCACTCACTCTCTCTACAGCACAATACTATGCTGAATATCAATGGATCTATTATCTACCATCTACTTTATGCTACTAAATTATCCCTAGAGATTTCCAAATACTTACAGAAATTCACAACTGGGGAGGTAACACCGTAGTAGTTGATTATGTTTATCTGTCTCGATGCCGTACAGAACAAGTATTGTGTAATTTATTAATATAAATGTTATAATTGATATTCCCAATTGGTATGGCTCAATGTAACCTTTTTTGTATTTTTTGTATTTAATATGCTTAACTTTAATAGGCATACTTTCAAATCCAAACCAAATTCTAGAGCTCTTGAGCCTGGTGCGTATCCATTAAAACATCCGCTTTCATTAGTGAATCTGTTTGCAGAAAGCAGACACTTCAATTATCACATACGACTAATGCACTTCAGCATGCCTTTTACACACAAGCTGCTAATGGATTTTGAGCAAATTTCAGATTTTGTCTTATTTGATAATGACATGTTGAAGCGTAACATATGGCTGGTAACTTACAGAACCCCTAAAGAATAAAATAATGAGTTGTTGTAAGAAAAAAATTATCATTATGATGTTAGAAAGGTAACTACATTATTTTTGTTCTTCACGTATCTGAACCTCGAATCAGATATAAACCCTTTACACACATGACAAGAAATTAAAAGAATATTGACAAATAGTACAGTTGGTACAGCATGTGAAAACATGTACACCAAATATATCACAACAATATGTTATGTTGTGAAATAGCTATGTAGTTTTGTCATACTATCGTCGAATGTAGGCTTATTAACTACCAGCTTCAGACGAATACCCCGTGGCTAGCTGTTTGTTTTCCATGATTGTAGTTTTACTTCTACCAGATGTAGAGAGGTCACTCCACAAAGTGGACAAGGTAAGTAGTCTGACAAGGTCTCCTATAGTGCAGCCTTGTATGTGTGTCAGCAACATAGTTTGGGTAAGTACTATATTTTACACTGAAGATGCCTGATTATTGTGTTCACCCTGAACAGCGGAGATTTGTGAACTGCTTCTGAAAATCATGAGGAAAAAGCTTGGTTCTCTTACAGTTGGCGAGCTGGGCTTGTGACCTCTCTGGCAGCTGAGTCTGAGTAGGCCTCGTCTTTGATTTGATATGGCTCATTCTCTTCGGCTCCACTCCACCTGAACAAACAAGGAAACATGCAGGCTAACGCTCAGTTCAGATGGATCTTTTGTAGTTGTCCTAGCAATTACAATTGCTAGTTCTTAATTAAGCTCCAGTCCTCTCAACTGCAGAAGATGAGAGAACAGAGGAGAAGAGACAAGGAAAGACAATTTTAAGTTATTTGGTTATACTGTTAAACTGTACAGTAATTAACGTTGAACAGGATACAGGTGTCAGTAGGATCTAGTAATCATACATCACAGTTTGGATTTATTGTATGTAATCCAAGAAGAACTCCATTGGATAAATATCTCTGTGTTCATCCCTTTAGGGAGTCTCACATTATAACACTGTAACTGTTTCACTGGTATAAGTGACACTGCCTGTTATCTGAAACAGATCAGCTCTCTTGACAGTCGGTAATTGGGAGTTTCCAAGCGATCAATTAGCATACTAAACTGCATAGTGTCGTAACAATGTGGTCTGAACACAGACACATCCATCATTCACATTATTTAATCAATAACTTCTGTTTCTATACTGCCTATTGTGCTTTGGATTAGAATCCAGTGCTAAAGGTACAAGAGATTGGCTTATCTGCTTCACTCATGAATATAGCATTCACCGTGCCTTCAATATTGAATCCCACAGATGAAATACAGTGCAATGCCAATTCATCTTTCAATGCATTGAACACATTCTGTCTACAGATCTTCTAACCATGTTTTACCTGAAGCCAGCCTTGGCAGCTGGCTCGGGGTTTTACACTCACTGGCACAGGTCACAATAGGCTCAGACAGGGATTGGACAGGCTGGAGGAAGGTCACAATGGGATAAGGCACTGATTGGACAAGGGTAACAGATGTGTCGGACATGGAGTTTGGCATCCCCAGGAAGTGGTCCTTGGAGCCAGATGGCAGCCTCCATCGGGGTAAAGGGGATGGGGAGATCTCCTCGCTGGAGGAGGCAGGCGCACTGGGAGGGCTGAGGGACGGGTCTGGGGTGGACGCTGACTTGGGAAGGAGGTGCAGGACGGAGGAGAAGAAGGAGGTGGAGTCGGGGAGGGGGATGGTGCCGATGCCGCTGTCCAGAGTTCGCGTAGCACGGCGGGAGCCAGAGGCATGAGGAGAACAAACGATGGCGTCTGGGGGAGGGGTGGGGGGAAGCGTGGGAGAGACACAGGGGAGGAAATAACAGGATGTCTTTATACACTGTTATTTCGGAAGGAGGCAGCAACAAGAGAGAAATTGACGTGCATTTTACACATACAGGAGATGCTGTATTACAACTGAAATTATTCTCAGTGAGAAATGTTTTGTTTTTCTGGACGTACAAAATATACCATCTGTTATTCATGGCCAATGAATAATAATAACGAAACAAATGAATCAAATAATGAACGGATGTCGGCGACACTTGTAATAAGTACAGTATAGCACTTTGTGCCTCATCAACATGAACTGGAATATCGGAGTGCTCCATTACCAATTTACTTTTTCTGTCTGGCGAGATTTGATTGTCTCTCTCCGGCATGTCTCCTGTCAGTCCTCCAACATTGTCATTATCGTCAGTCATGAGGGATTTTTCAAGCAGCTCCCAGTGTTGACACCACGACAGGAGTGCTTGGATTTTCACAGCATTAATGCAACAGATGGTCAGGTTGCTTCATTCAGACTAGGACAAGGTTGTCTATGAACACTAAAGCAGATGGATAGCAGTTCAATACAATCCAATTACAAGTGACTGTGAGGCAGATTAATGATTCCTCGCTAATTAACATGATTCCAGAGAATAGAACGCTTTCCACAGACTGCTGGAATAAGACACTTTAACGCTACCGTAGTTTTTTTTCTTTTTATGTGCTTTTGTGACAGCGTGAGTAATTAAAAACTTGCAATTATTGCCTGTATTGGTAACGTTGTGGGAAACTATTAGATTTATTAAACTCATATTAACCTTACATTCAATTATTGAATAAGTAATATGCAGGGTATACTGCAGTGTAATTTATCATCTTGATGTGTGAAAATACCTCATAACTATATGTTCTCCAGAGGAGGCTACAGAATGACAACGGTAAATTAGACATCACTTGATCCCTCACCGCTGCCCCCAGCCCCACAGGAATCAAACTCTGCTCTTCAGCAGCCATTACAGTCCTGCAAACACATCCTTTTTTAGAAATCAGGGCTCCTGATTCGTTAACAAGTTTGTACAGTGTAGAATTTTGGATTTAATCTACCAACGTTCTTTTTCTCATTCTTCGACACAAAAACAGCAACCGTAAACGTTGATGTATAACAGCTATTATCCCTCCAATGAACTGGCACAGACCAAGACAGCAAAGACAGGAGTTGTCATTTAAACCATCAAAGCATTTCCACTTGTCATTATTTCTTCTCTCACAATTTTTTACTTTCCAGTTTAGTGCTTCATATATTTACCGAATTATCATACTTCTATTAACGGAAAACAAATCACAGGCTTCTTCGATGGTCTGGATGAAAGAGTTCCAAAAAACAGATGCACTGCTGACAGTTTCACAGATAATTGGTTGTTTTGATTATTTTTGTAAAAGAAAATTTAATTGCTAATGTTTGACATGAAACACATTCAATGGTCAGTTTCAAAAAGCTAAAACATAAAACTTTGAAAGAAAAAACAATCCCTACATACAGAAGCTTTTTATAGGCAAGATAACAATGAAAGGGCCATTTCATTTCCTGCCACCTACAAAAAGGAACACTAAGGGCCAAATGAAAGGTGCAGATTACCAGTGCTATCGAGTGGCTGATCTTTAACTGGTGTATAACAAGGACCCCTGTGACACAGCCACATGTCTCGATCCGGGCTGGCCATCGATCCTCCTTGACAAGGCCTTAGCCTGGGTGCAGGGACGGCAGCTCTGTCTGATCTACATCAATGGCCCTTCAGGAATCGAAGACTTCCTGGACAGGCACGCTAATACTTGTACAGTTCAACGCTGACAGACAGACAAACACTCCAGAACGCAACTGACAGCCACAGATAACCCCACAGGTCTGCACAGTGGGTGGTAGTGTTGTAAATCATGAACATGTACACAGACATATGGACAAGAGAATAAACTGAAATTTTATTTTAGCGTCTTGTACGGTTTTCTACAAGCCTCTTCAAAGGAAACTTAAAAATAGTTAATGATCAGGCTCAGACTGTTTGTTTACCTTGGATACTATTATCCAAAAATATGTCTGAAAGTTATATTATATGCACAAATACAGTGTCACTGTAATACTGTGTGTTAAATAATTCACAATACCCCAAGCCATTTATCTGCAGTAATCTATTTTGCCATCCTTTCTGAATGGCCAAGTCAAGTGAATTATGTTTTATTTCTGAAAAAATCAACAATGTATAAAGCCATTCTGGGTCGTAAGGAGAAGCAATGGGGACTGGAAATTTTAAGGGATTGCAGGAATACTTTTATGGGTGCGTAAATTCATTTAATTGGAAGCCTATTGAAATGTCATCGAGGTGATTAGAAGACACAGACACTATGAATTTTCTTTTGCCCACTCCTGACAACTCTTAAGCAGAAGTAACATCATACATTTCATCCTAGCCATCATAAGGAGAGTACCCACAATATATGGGGTTAAAAGATGTGCAAGAAAATGTGAATAATATACAGTGTGCTGTAATATAATATGTGTAATATTTTAAAAGATATCCGACCCAATCTGGAATGTATTCCAAGCTACACATTTGCAGTTGCATTCATACAACAGTCCCAACGGCTGTTGTTATTTCTTTAAAATATGTATATATAGATTTATAATTTACAGAGAATGGGACATGGACATGTCTGTATTGTTACCATATTTTTCGGACTATAAGGCGCACTTAAAAGCCTTTAATTTTCTCAAAAAACAACAGTGCGCCTTATAATCCGAAGCGCCGTATATATGGATTAATTCTGGTTTTTCTTACTGACTTCAAAGCGATTTTGTGTGGTACAAGGTGCTCACGGCGCTAAGTCAAAATGTTTTAGTACGACTTTGGTAAACTACAAAGCCGCACCGCTTGCAGCATTACGGCTACCGTAGCCAGGAGCGTCGCGGAGTAATACATACTGTGCTTCACCATAATATTACAGTGTGTGTATAAGGATCACAAAGTGGCACCTGTCAAAAGACACGCTTACGACGCAGACTTATCTGATTGTTTTTTTTCCGCTTAATGCGCCTTATAGTCCGGTGCGTTTTATATATGAAAAAAGATCGAAAATAGACCATTCATTGACAGTGCGCCTTATAATCGAGTGCGCCCTATAGGGCAAAAAATACGGTACTCATATGACACAGTAGGCTGGAGGCACTGCTGGAATCCTACATGGATGTTGGATGTTTACAAATCAGAGTTAATAACCGACAGTCATAAAAAATGCATGAGAAAACTTTGCCTCTCTTTCACTCTGTAATTCATCTTTTAAGATGAACTGACATCCATTAAAAAGAGAAGACAGCGAGAGAAAGAGGCACGTGATGACCAGAATTCATTTGGTGGCTTCAAGGAAAGGTTTCCAAGTTAAAACATTTTAAAAGGTGTTTGTAGTCTGTAAGAATGTCTTACTTGTAACCGGTTCCTGGCTTGAGGTTTTCAAAGCGGCTCCATTTTCGTCCTCGGGTCTGAGATGAACCCTCTGCTTCTTCATCTGTCATAGAAGAAAGAAAAGAAGAAAAGAAACAATCATGACCCGGCCACCTTGTTGGTGTGGACTGGTGGCATGAGCAGCTTTGGTGGTGAGAGTGTGGGCAGGTGCTCGGGCCCAAATGTGAAAAATCAAACGTATAATGAGTGTGAACAGATGACTCAATGATTTTACCGAGATATGTTTTACTGGCAAGGGGACCCATGTGTGTGTACCAATCAACTATTTTCAAGCAAATAATTAGTCTTTATTTTGATTCAGGACAATTAAATGTTACTTCTTTGAAAGTTCAACTGTCTAAACTAGTCTGGTGATGCAGCAGATTAAATGGTATCTCAATCTCAAAAACACAATTTCAGTTTCAATGTTTGTTATGGTTATTACAATAACTTTGATAAGCATCCAGAAACCTGAACTTTATTCATATTTTTTCCAAGGTAAAATCGGTTAAAATTATAAGAAATGAAACACACTCATATATGATTTATGTATAGTGATAATAATGTGATCTTCCATGTTAGCTAACTCTACCTTCACATCACCAGGGATGTCCGGGTGTCCTGCCGTTTCAATGTTAAGTGGAGCTCCGTGGACCGGCATGGACAGACACTGGCGCACAGCATCATGGGAATCTCGTCTCCCCACAGAGCTGAAAGAAAACTGCTCTTCATCCATCTGCCATAATCTCACGATTCAATATTGACTCAACATGCCCTAGGTGTTTCTGCTGATAAATGACACAATTTCTCTTGCACCCTGCGATGCTTTAAAGCTGTCTCAGGTCTGAGAGGAGTGATGTCCGGAAGCTCTTCATATAAATGGCCTGGGTTATCTTGGCTGGTCAATCACTCCTTGGCTGAGGGCGAACAAACTGTTTGACCAGGTCAAGACAGAAGTGAAGTGTGACTCAAACTGGAGAATTAAATGCGCAGGCCATTGCCGAATAAAAGGAGAGTAACAGGACTCATAAACGTGAGTACCAGATAAGTGTGCGTACCCTGTAGGCTGAGGGCTTACTGCAGCTGCCTGGGTTCGATTGCGGCCCAGGCTCTTTGCTGAATGTCTCCCCCCACCTCTCTCTCTCTCTCTCCCTTGCCTTTCCCGTCACAATTCACTTAAAAAACGATCTACGGTAATAAAGCTTGAAAATGTCCCCCAGCAATATATTAAAGAATTATTACCTTTCTTTACCATCGCTTTTTCTCCTCTCTTTCTTCTTGTCTGTCTTTGCCTGCTTTCCGCCCAAAAGAGATCCAATCTTGTGTTCCTTCTTCTCCTCTTTCACCTTGGAAAGATCTCCCTTTTTACCACTCGGAGCAGGTAGCTTGCTCTTCCGGAAGCCGAACCAGTTGGCCAACGACGACCCAGATTTCGGCTTCGTTTCAGTTGATCTGTCCTGCTCTTGCGACTTCTGCAAGTTCTCCTCAATTCCCAGCATTACCTTCTCCTCAATAGTGGTGATGGTGGTTTGTCTCTCGAATTCTCCAGGAACAGGTTCTCCAAACGCGCTGGACAGTTGCTGTTCAATCTGAACCCGATGGTCTTGTTCTCTCTGGTGTTTCAAACTAAACCTTTCATTGGATGCTCCCAAATGAGAAGGAATTGGCAAGCCCTCTTCGATCAAAAAATTATTAAGCAGTGATCTGTTCATTGGACAATGGTAGCTACTGGAACAACTCATGCTTCCTTGGAACACATCACCAAGGGAGTTTAGTGAGCTTCCTGAGTGAGTCTTAATCTGGGTTCGGACCTTTCCGGACCTGCTGACATTTGGTCGGTCCATGTAGCGTGCTCCAAAGCTCTGGCTTCGAGCTTTGGCTCCGTTCATGCCCATGACCGGTTTGAGAGGTGGTCTGGTGGACACCGACACAGACCTTTTGAACAGCCAGCCCTCCTCATCAAACCCCCAATCCAGCATGGTCCCTGTCTCGACTGCGGGCGGAGCTACGGGAGGCTCCGAGTCCAGCGAGCTGCAACGCGTCTCGATCCTCCGCTGGGCTTTGGCCTTCGCTACGGCCGCGTTCACACCAGGCAGAATCTGACAGGAATGCGCTTCAAGGTTGAACGTCTCGAATGTCTGCACCGCTTTGGAACGGCGCGCACTGTTGCTGTCGTTTTGGTCACGCCTCCCCAGGACAAGGAAGGTGTTCGCTTGCATCGGGGACGTCTCTGAAGCTTTGCCACCAACAGGAAGGGCTGTTTTTACAGCCCTGGAGATGGAGGGGTGAGGGTGATTGATGATCCCGAGGCAGAGGGAGGAAGCGGAACCCTGGGGTGAGACTTCGGCAGCCTGCTGATCATTTGATCCCTGCTGACAAATCGCCATGTTTTGAACATGGTTTTCCTCGTGTGAAGCCAACCTGTTCTTGGACATCTGGGTGGAGTCAGCTTCATTGGATTCTTGAACGGGTAACGGAAGGTGAACTTTTGAAGGAACACGTTTAGGAGAGGCGCCCATTTTTGGGGCCTTGTGGCGAGTATCTTGAGTTTTGATGGGGACTTGGGTTTGCATGTGTTTAACCGGTGATTGCTGTACTGCTTGAGGTTTGTTGCCGTTAGTAGCTGCTTTCGCACTGCTTGCGGTTTGAACTGCAGGCTTTTGTGCTTGAGGTAAAGAGTCATATCCTGGTCTGACTAATAAGGATGTAGTTCGGCCTGGTGGCAGGGGAGGGGAGGGGGATCGGAGGCTAGGATGGGTGGTGGTGGAGGGCTGGTCTTGGCATCTCTGTTTGAGAGGAGAACTGGGTAAGTTGTTTGAGGTTGGGCCTTTTGAGGCAGAGTCATTTCTTGAGGGTAGTTTGGAGCCCGTCTGAAGTACCTTGGACGGGCTCCTGGGACCATCAGTGAAACCGGGAGCCTTGAATGTTTTCGATTGTTTCACCGGGGAAGTTGAAAGGGATTCTTGTCCTAAAGTCTCCACACAGCCCAAGATTGCTGAACCAGCGGTATTCTCAATTTTCTCAGTCATCTGTTGAGAGACCTTAGAGCTGCTTTGGACCTTGGTGAAATTGGACTTTGCACTAGGAATGTTGTGTACAGGAGGGTTTGAGCGGCCTTTGGGCCTGTGGTGAACCTTAATCAGCTTTTGATGAAGGGGTGAGTGCAGCTGCTTAGGCTGGTCAGGGCCTCCGTCTGCACTCTTGCTACGGAGAATGAAGGCCTTCCTTGCTGAATCACAAGCCTGGGGCTTGGGTTTCTTTTGAGGGGACTCCAAGATGGTATAGTCCTTTGTGTCACCTGGAACTTGGTTGGTCTTCTCCCTGTAGTGAGGCATGTCCATTGAGGCACTGCGCTGTCTGGCCTCACTTGCCCAACTCAATACCTGAGCCGCAGTATGCTGAATTGGCACGCTCATGTCTCTAGCCCCGGCCTCGGGTTGTTTGTCCGCAACTCTGCTTTGCTGCTGCTTGACAAGATCAAGCCTAGACTTGCGTTCCCCAGATTTGCTTTGGCCTCCGTCTCTCTCGTTCCACTTTTTGAAGACAGGTCGCTCGGCGGTTTCTCCCTGGTCTGTAACGTCTGGTTTGCAGGAGTGGGTGGAGCTCTCGGTTGGGCTGATGCCGGGTATGAGAGTGGTGTCCTCTGGGAAGACGTTCTCTGTGACAGTTGATAGTTTCACTGGCTCCTCTGTGGATAAGCCATCTGGGGATTGAGCTTTACTGTACGACGATACTGATTCACCAACGTCCTCAGGGGAAGGAGACTCATTTATCGATTTGTCAGAAGAGTGAGGTGGTTCATCGTCTCCATCATCTGAGTCTGACGGTAAGGTCGGCACTTCGCCTCCTGCCTTGAAGATCTTCGCCTTAGTCACTGGCAGTTTAGGAACCATCCCCTGTTGCCCACATTTAACCCCCAAAGAGTATATTCCCTCGTTGGAAGTCATGCAGTCTTTATAATGCGATGTGGGGACCAGGAAGGAAGACTCCTTGGGGCTTCGCATCTGCAGCCTTTTCAGGCCCTTGAGAATGTGTCCTTCCTTCCATCCTAGATCCGGCTGCTCTGACGGGACGGAGGTGTTGTTGCTGGACACCGAACCGGCACTCATCCTCTTCTCCCGGCTTAGAGCGCACTGTCGAAAGCATGACCAAAATTTGCGTTTGTGGAGAAAGAAAGAGCCTCTAAACTTAAATGAGGTGTCACGGTGTCATGAAGTGCACATGCCTTACACAGTGTGTTTCATAAGGATATCAGGGAGACATACTGCTAAGAAACTGCTTTAAAAAATACCTTTGTAATAACATTTTGAATTGCTAATTGTTATTGTACTTTATGTTGTAAGACCGTGATTATAATGCACTGCAGCTCTTTGAACACAAGAAAGGTGGCTTACAAATAAACCACATTTATCCTTGTTGTCATTAAGATGATACCTGCTTAGATGAGCCCCGCCCGTCGGTCCAGGTGTGTGATCCGCTGGAGTATTCACTACCTGCACTGGAGAGGGAGGCTTCACTGCTACTGCAGCTGCTGCGAGGACAGGTAAGGCTCACCAGGCTGGGCCAGCGTCCAGAGGGTGCCCCTGCTTTCCCATTCCTCTGGGCCTCCTGGAAGAAGACCATCAATGGGATCAAGATGCTGTAACCATGCTGAATTATATCACTAGGATTATCCGTCTCAAGAAACAAGCAATCGTAACTGTTGTGATGCTTTTTTGTAATGCTCTCTCTTGTAAGGCACTTTGGATACAAGCGTCTGCTAAATGAATAAATGTAAATGTAATGCGCAACTGCGCAACTGTTAAAAGTCAGTTCATTCTCCCTTGCGCTGAAGCCACAAGTCACTTATTCATCTTCCTGAGGACTGAAGAAAAATTAATAGAAAAGCCACATCTCTGTATTTAGCGGCATGGTTCAAAACGTGGGGAAAAAGTAGCGGCTAGGCTTTTAAGTGCGCCTTATAGTGTGGAAAATACGGTACATTGAGTCATTTATCAGACCCTCTTATCCAGAGTGACTTACAGCATATACAGGGACATTCCCCCTGAGGAAAGTAGGGTGAAGTGCCTTGCCCAAGGACACAACGTCATATAGCCACAACCGGGATCTAATTCACAACCTTCCGATCACGAGCCCAACGCCTTAGCCACTGAACCACTCGATTCCCTTACGGTTTTTTGGGAATTATTTTGGGGGGGTTTATCAAATCAATAAAGCATTGTGTTTTTAGGTGTTATTTGCTTTAATTGATTAAAGAGTCGCACATGGAGATGAGGTAGAGAAATAAAAGATGATAAAATCAATCTGCCAAGGTGTCTGATAGATTTAAGGTCACTAACACACAGTGGCATTGGTCTTATGGACTAACGACCTGAGTTTCAAGACGCTTAATATAGAAGGAGAATCCCGACCACAGCACCTACAGAATGGTGATACCCACAAGGCCAAGCAAATCCATGTAAGAGGTCTATTCATTACCTCTCCTGCCTGCTGTCTAACAAGACCTGCTCTGACTCCAGCAGGTGAGATAAATCGATGCCCAGAAAGAACACTTTGTTCTTTCAACAAACTGTTTGTCGGAATGTTTTTAAAGGCAGACAATCTCAAGTTTAACAAGGATACAATATATATTTGTACATACTGTACGACATACAGACAGTATATGTATATAAACAATTATGTTACACAATATAACAGTTAGTGGAAAATCTTCATTATGAGAAAGTCCACTAAAACTATGACCCAATGAATATAGCTATCTCTAGCCAATCTTTGTGTTTTCACATTCTTCGATTTCATTCAATGGGCACTTTTCTCTTTACTGGACAACACAGCACACAAATGGAGATAGTTCCCTATAGTGGTCTATTTGTATTTGTCACAGCGCACAAATAATCAATATGCTGAATACATCTCTGTCTCTTTCCATCCAAAGGCTAATTGAGGAAGGGAATGACATTTTCTGCTCCACTGGCCAGAGGAACCTCACTCTCTCATGTGTTTATTCACTTTTCGCTGTGAAGGCAGATAAGTCTGGGTTTCTTATTGTTATATATTATTAGCTACAAGGTCAGCTGAAATATATTTATTTTAAATGCTTAAAAAATATTTTCAGTGTTATAAATCTGTTAAGTATTCACACTGTGGACTGTGAGATCCAGGCCCATTACTCCTCTGTCTCTCTGGCTGGAAGCACATGACCATGTCTTCCTTCAAGGAGGCTTCTTTATCTAACCTTTCAGGAAATGTGAATCATGCTGTTGCAATCGGAATTCCAATAAGAGCGAACGAAGTCTGGGAATTTTGCTCCTGTGAGAGTCGATATATCTACACTGCAATACGATGTCTCTCAGTTATATTGTGTCTCAGCATCATCTAAGTATCACTGCCATGGAGACCAGGTCTGCACAGGTTCTTAGAAGGTAGGTTAGCGTGGCAATTTCCCGCGAAGAGACGCTGCTAACCGAATGGCAGAGGTGGAATTAGTAATTGCAGCCCTCACCGGGGAATAGATTGGTCTAAAAATCATTGCTCGTTTAAGGCTGAATCTTTGGTACTACGGAGTGTATCTCAAGTTCAGTTCACAACCATGTCTGTAGTTGGGATTGTGTTCCGCCAGCATGCTAAAATTCTGTATGCATCCTGTCCTGTGTCAATTTAGAATAGGTGTGCTATGAACCTTTTCTTAAATAGCATTGATCTCTGCTATAGAGGAGCCGTTGGCAGCTTGTCTCTCAAAGTCATTAGTGTCATCTGTTAGCAATAATTAATGTGAATAGACAATAATTGCATAAGGGATCGGGGGACCTCAGCAATTTGGTCCATTCATTGATATTCACCTAGAATGTGGTGATCAGCTCCATTCTTCATTTCACATGCACTGCGGGAGAATGCTGAACCAAAGCTTGTTTCAGTGGATTAATCTAGGAACTAATTACAGTTAGGAAGTTGAAGAGTTTCAACGAGATTCCGTACAACTGATACAGTTTGAACAAAGCAGTGTTTCGAAACGACACTGTAAGTCAAGGGCGACGTCAATGCAAGTGAAGAATGTTTTTTTTCCTTCTTTTTTTCCTCCTCCTCTGCCCATATCTCAACTTCTTTAAGTTGAAATTTGGAGAGGGGGAAGACTACGAAATATATTAAATGTGTTGGAATACCATCGTATTTCTTTAAGCAGGATTCACGGTCGACTCATTTATAAAGTAGAAAGTCTACATTGCTTTCATGCTCTAATAACATTTGGAGGAAGCAACTCCTGAGGAAAACATAGCACGGGTCTGATCCATTAAAATAATTGCATTCGTCATAAAAACTCAAATCAAGACAGAACTGCTCTTTACAGCACTTTAATACTTGGCACAAAAGCCATATGGCCTTTATCTGAACCCAGACCTTTATAAAAAGCTTTTTATTCTATACTTCATGTAATGAATGAAGTAGCCTTCCACTGTACAAGTACAGAACAGGTTATAGTACAAACAACCTTTTATATGTCCAGGGTCAAACAGAAGAATGGACAGTAAATATAAACTATTTCAGTCAAATAAAAAAGAAGTAGTCTAGTCTGTGTGTTTAGAGGAATTGCAGTCTGGTGTTAGGCTGATGTAAAAACACATCCATGAACTTGGTGTTGGAGAACAAAACGTCAAAACAAGTATTCATGCTTGCGCCTTGTATATCTTAGCTCCATCGACTGAGTGAAAAACAACAAAAACCCTGACTAAACCAAGTAGTGGTTACCTGGTAATACAGGTGAACAGGAACACCGTCACTATCTGATGTGGAGTTATGGAGTGTTATGGAGCAAAGAAATCTGTCACAAAGAATCTATGAAACCTGTTTGAACTTATGTGACAGAATTTACTCTCCTGCATGAATCTAGTGAAACTCTGAGGGAGCAAAGGTAGAGAATTGACACTCTAATTAGCCAGTATTATGAAATAATTGACTAGTATGGGGTCAGATGGCTCAGCGGGTTAAGGCGTTGTGAGCGGAAGGTTGTGAGATCGAACCCCGGTTGTGGCTATGTGATGTTGTATCCTTGGGCAAGGTACTTCACCCTATTTGCCTCAGGGAGAATGTCCCTGTACTTGGTGTAAGTCTCTTTGGATAAAAGCGTCTGCTAAATGAATTGTAATTGTAGTATGTAGGGGAGAAAGGGGTAAGTTGAGCCACCCTTGATTTCTGGACAATGATATTTCTGCAAAAGACCATACATTTTTGAAAACTCTTCCTTTTCACCTACACTGTGAAGAAATGAAGCTTCTATGAAGTGGTATGTACATTTCAGTTCAAAAAAGAGAATCACACAGTTCCAAGTAATTTTTGCAAGGAGTCATGTTTTTGATGCCTGAACAATTAAAGAGACAGTTGAAAGAAATGCACCCATGTGTTTGTGATTTAGTTAAATATGATATGCAATATACTATGCTGTTTGCAAAACTTTAGCTCCAAACTGCTGGATGTTGCAAGTTTGTTCAACTGGTAATTGTGGGGCAATTTGAGCCAAAATAGTGGGTGTGAATTAAGCCAGTTTAAAATTCAACATAATCATACTCCCATGTGCCTCAATTTACCCCTCATCCCCCTCCACTTTTGGGAGAAGTGCTTTATTTTTTTAAACTAATTATTTTAGATCAAATGGAAAGCTTACCAGAAATGCAAAACATCTTGAACTATAAATGAACGTAGTTTAGTTCGAGACATTATTGTTATGCCCTTTCTATAAATACGCCTCAAGTACAACCTGGCTCAAATTTCTCCTTTCTCCCCTATCATCAATTGATTACTGATCCCTAGTATGTTCAATAAAAACATTCATTATCACTAAAGCCTTTCAAATATCAATCTGAAAATATTTCTCATCACCCTATGAAGCTAACCTTCCTACTGTCTCCTCCACTACTATTTTGTCCTTTTGTGGACTAATGACTTTCTCCGCTGTCATTTACCTCTGTTCCCCCCTGAGGCTGTGGTGCCCATTCATGTGTTCATCCATACTCCTTCTCCACCTGCACCATCCAACACACAGCTACTACTCTCTCTCATCTACTCTCCTCCTTTATCCTTGCATCTCTTCCTTTCTCTATCTTTCCCTCTCTATTTATCCCACTCTCTATCTCACTCTGTCTCTTTCCATCCCTCCCTCCCTCCCTCTCCATCCCTCCCTCCTTCTCTCTCTATCCATTCCTCCCTCCCTCCCTTTCCCCCTCTCTCTCCCTTTCTCTTTATCCCTCAAAGTCTCTCTCCATCTCTCCTCTCTTTAGCCCTCCCACCCTCTCCCTTTATCCCTCTCTCTCGCTCTGTGTCTCTCTCACCCTCCCTGCCTCTCTCTTTACCCTCCCTCCCTGGCTCTGTGCTGTCACTTGCCCAGGCTGTAATTAGGCTCTGATGCTGTTCACTTTCTATTTTCGCACCAGGCAGAGATGAGGGGAGCGCCAGGGCCCAGTAGCCTGGGAAGCCAGCAGATCAAGCTGGAGCCTGGCTTGGTCCACCGCCTCACCCAGGGGGACTGGGCCTCAGCTGGGCTGACGTTAGCACTTGCTGCCCCTGCTCATACTCACTTCCATGCTGGTCAAGATGAGATTATGTTCTCACAACCCCGCCCCCCATCCTCGTCAATCAGTTTGTTGAGGGGGTACACAGTAGCTGTTCAGACCCTGCATCCTATCTTGACAAATATGGCCTTTTGAGATAAGAAGTTTTTTTCTATAACTTTTGTTTCGTAATGCTAACACGTCTGGTACTGTAATGTGAAATGTCTTCTGAGGCCAAGAAAATAAATATTGACGATGAACATGAAAGTACGGACTAGAGTCTATGCAGGTCTGTCACTTGGAAAGACAATTTGAAGGTCCTATTATTTTTGTTTTGAGCGTGGCGAGCACACACACTGCACACACCAAGCTAGTGGAGGCTGTGTGATGCATGTACCTAGCTTCGCTAACAACCTCTGAGAATCAAAGTCTATTACACACCGTTACAGAACCTCAATACTCAAAAGCCACAGCAGCCTCTCCCTCCATTTGAAAAACAAAAACTCATTTCAATAATTCATACATCATTGGCTCCATGTTGCCTCTGCAATTTTGAAAGAAACTCCATCTGCCCTCCGGTCAGTCCACACGGCGGCTAGCATCTGCTAACCACCCCCCGTCCCCCCCCCCCGTCCCCCCCCCCCGTCCCCCCCGTCCCTCCTCCAAGAGCTTCACCGCCAGTGATAGGAGTAATAAGGTGACCTGTGTTTCAGTTCAGAGGGCTCTCTGCAGCTGGCAGAAGAGAAATCTCATGAGCCTTAATGGAGTCCAGGACATGGAGTCTGAGGACCAGTCTACACCAGTTATCCAAGCAGACTCGCCTTGATAAACTCCCTTTTCACTGGGTCTCAGGCTGCAATACTGCGTTCATTATCCAGGCGCGGCCAGGTGCATTTTGTACTGAAGTGAAGCCTGAGCTAAAGTATTGTTGCGGCTAGGCCGTATGAGCTGTTGCGTTTTACATTAAGTGTTTTTTATATGTGTTTGGCAGGGACCGTTTTTAGATATAAGGGACATTTTGATTTGTGGGGCAATCTGTGAGGAAAAGAAGGCGTGATTGATGACTTGAATGAAGAAGAAATCTGTGTCATCTTTTTTCCTGCCTCTTTTACCTTTGAGAAAGAAGCTTTTCACCATATTTTTGCTTTTAACTTTTCAATCGACTTCAAACCGTTTTATTATGCCTTCAAAATGGGTCTCAAACCAGCTACCCTTGACCACAAACATTTACTGTAAACATAAATGGAACTCTCCCTGCTGCGGCATCAGAAACTATACATTTATTGCTATTTACGCAAGAAATCTCCAGACATTATTCACATTCATGTTCACATTCATTCCAAAACTAAAAGTGGTTACTACAGGTATATCACGTAGATATGCCCTTTTATAAAGCTCTCTCTTGGAAGTCGCTTTGGATAAAAGCGTATGGTAAATGAATACATGTAAATGTGAAATAAATATAGGTAGCCTATTTCACCGAACACACCCCTCATGCTAGTCTAGATACACACAGAGAACGAGGTTTGCAAGTCATCCTGAGAGAGAAACGCATCTCTCCTGGGTGTTTCCAGGAAGTGACATGGTACGACGCTGACTGATATCTGACACATCATCATGTTCGGCTCCTTCACATCTCCATATCTATCTGCAGTGTCGCATCAAAATAGCTCTTGACTAAAATATATGCTAATGTCTCAGCTGGCTTCTGTGGCTCACGCATCCCTCCTCAGCCTTCCAGAAGGTGCCTTCAGCTGAAGTACTAACTGAGGTGGCACGACAGGGTGTCACATATTCCTGCCTAATTGGCCCAAAATTATAATAATAATAAAATAAAATAAATTATGGGTAGAATAAACTTTCTCAAAGACAAAAAAAACACTGTGCACCCAAACAAGCAAGACAGAAGTGGGAATACACTAGAATTTCAATAAAAAATTATATACACAGTAAATATATAAAATGTTAAGAGATGGACTTAGCTTTGTGTTATTAAATATAATCATTATTGATCATTGAGTAATGACAATACTAATCCAAATGGGGCATTGCACTAATGTTCTGGACAACAATCTGGTTCTCCTCCAGTGCTTGACACGCTAATGCTCCTTCATTTCCAATGCTACCAGCATCACTTTGGCTTATCGCTAACACACACCATGCCAAGAAGAGCATCTCTGGATTTAATTGCTTAGGAGCCTGAAATCTCGCTTGAGGTTGCAGCCTTTTCATTTGGCAGATAAAATACTTCATGGCCAGCATCCTCTGCATAACTACACTGCAATTATATCCATTCATTATTATCCAGATTCATATTTTCAAACCTGAGCTAAGGCTCATGTGTACTGTCTAACATTGTGATTGTACACAACACCAAAGGGCCTTTCCAGTCAAATGGAAAATCAAGAAGACTGGCAGTGAGATCATGTATGAATGAGGAAGGAAATACGAATGTATGCTTCCTCAGGACTTGAAAAAAACCCATTAAGACTGGTATAATAGAAACATAATACTCTATTCTCTAATCTTTGTGACTTTCTACTACTTTTCTATCACTATGTTAACAGAAGAATCGGTTTGTCAGTTCCATTATAACTTCAAATCCCTGCAGATGCTGATCTTTCACAGTAATAACCACCGATGTTCCCTCAGCTCCTCTCTGGACTTGACCTTTACAGAAAAGGTTGGTCATGAGGGAAGAACCTGCCCACTGTAGCCTTAATAAACTAGGGAGGCATTCATGCATCACCAACGTTTGTAGAAAAAAAAAGGAAAAAAAGTGTTATGGCATTCAATAATTCTACTGTATGTACCCTCAATGTCTACGCTTCTTTTATTTAATAGTTGGGGCTGACTAGTTGTAATCTAATATCAAACAGTTGTGTGTGAATGAGTTTGGGTTTGCTTTTGAGGTAAAGACAAAAACTTTGCTCTTGACCAAATGATGAGACGATTATTATTGAAAGGCTCCACTTGTAGACAAGGACATATTTATATGTATAATTATAAAATAATCTTCCTGGTGCACTTTCCAAAAAATCACAATCTAGCCATGGATCTGTTTTGACAGTGTCTGAGAACCAAGGAAAGAGGCTGACGGTGTATGAACTTTACTTTAACTGTTGTAAATTGGGTCATAACAAATGACAAACGAGATAATTAGCAGACTATTTGTTGGTATGTTATGTCGGAATATTTTGCCCACAGTAAATTTGCATTAAAAGCAGTCTTGGCACGATTAGTCTAATAGATAAATGGGTTAACGTGCAATTTGCGCTCATAAAACACAACAAATATGAGTTTTCTACTGTATGCCTTATAGACTTAATTCAATTATGTAATTAGTCTTCACTAATTAAAACTGAATTCACAACTTGCTACCATTAAACTAAAGCCATTAAGCCTATCGAGGGACATGAGAAAGGTCAGGGCTAGCCTATCTGGTGACAGGTCTGGGCTAGCCTACCTGGAGACAGGTGACTGGTCTGTGCCGGCCTACCTGTGCAACAGGACTGGAGGATGTTTTGACACGCTGCTGGAAGAGCACGTTGAGTATCCGGTTCTGCTGTTCCAGGTCGAACACACGGGTTCGAAGCTTCACACATTCCTCCCTCAGGTCCTGGCAGACAACAGCAAACACACGCAATTAGCAACTCATCTCGTTCAGCAACCCACATCATACCCGTCACAAAATAAAATAACAGCTTCTATGGGCCAGGATAACAAGGGCCTTACGCAGGAAGACAGATCACAGCTCCAATCAACGGCCTTTTATAAAAAAATATATTCTCCCTAAAAGCATTCATAATGCATTGTGTGCATATGGTTGACTGGCATTGTTAACCATCAAACACATGGTCATCATTTCAATATCCATGTGAAAAAAAAAGACTGGTGATCACAGATGGGTCCTCACAAATCATCATCTTGAAGTTTCTTCACACATGATGAGGACACGGCTATTCATCATCCTGACAGCTGGTCATCACATCACTGATGGCCTCTTTCAGATGTGATTGTATCGGCTAATGATGCTTCAATCAAACAACACAAACCTTTTGAGTCAGGAGCGCTTGGACCACCTGATTAGCCACCTTGCGAAAGAGAAACGAGAGAGAAAATTATAAAAAAGATAGAGAACGAGAGAGACAAGGTGAGAGTGTGAGTGTGTGAGTGTGTGTGTATGTAGAGATTAACAGAATGAACACTTGTCTGGTCAGCAGTAATTGGTGTATATTGTATTTCCATGCTTACACGCTACAGTTTACAGAAGAAAGCAAAGTTAGATATCAATAATCACCCTTAGAGATTAGAACATAACGCTGCTAGGTTGTGGGTACCTTAAAATAATACTGTATTTACTTTTATCCAAAGCAACATACAGAGGGGGGGATTTGGACCTGTGCCCTTTTAATCTGCTGTCAAATGCTCTAACCGCTAGGCTACACCAATGCATAGCTACCATGCGGTTTGACTGAGGGTTAATTTAGGTTGATGAACTTGAGGAATCACGTCTTACTAATAAGCTTGGAGGCCAGCTGAAAGGTGTCAGCTAAAACCAATCAGGATTTACATCATAAACTCTCCCAGTTACCAGCCTCACATGGTATAACTGTAACAACTGCAACCGACTCTAATCAACAGGTCTGATGGAAGCGCTGGGTTGTACTGTCTGGAGTGAAATCAAGTCTGGACACAACGCTGCACTTCAACAAGAGCAGCTCAGATTGACTTGTTCTTCATCTTGTCTCTCAACTGTGTGCGGTGAACTAAGGCTTTCATCCATCTCACAGTGCGTGGCGAGCTACTGATGAGAACGAGAGGAGAGAGAGAGGCACTTGAGAGAATTGAAATTGAGCCTGGGATATGGAAATGTATGTGCCAGACTTGCTATTGTAAGTGACTGACAGTCTGAACAACTCATCTCCAGCAACTTTCTTGTTGCAAAGATGTGAAGACTCGCCAGAGATTAAGCAAGTCATGACAAAGTGCGTGTTGAGAGACTGCCAAGTAAAAAAGAAATATAAAACTCCCGCTCAAAATACGTCTCAAAGCCAGCCAGGAGGATTAATTTTACGTTAGTTGGGGAATTTTGAGCCTTCTACCTGAACACTTCAAATTAGAGAAGGCAGTTATCTCCATGGTAACAGCCTCATTATGGAAGCCTTCTCAGTTAGAGGATAGAGGGCTCACAGCAGAATGGAGACTGTTGTGAGGGAGGACAGAAAATAGTTCATTCGACTCACACTCTCCACATTTACACTCGGCTCCAGGACCACTATTCCTGCTAAAGACCTGGTGACAATCCAAGGATTAATATTCTGTATTTGATGGGGCAGTTTTAATTAGTATTCCTAATCTCTTCCTTCGGACTACACTCAATATGTCTGCTTTGACTGTCTGAGCCCAGGAGTTTGTGAACTGTGTGTGCTTGTGTGTCCCTGATCTGGAAAACCTGACAGTTAACTGAAAGCTGACACAACTCTGACAGAGCAAGATCCACAGACAGCTCAGTGACAAGCTGTCAGTCACTCATGATAAGGGGACCATTTGGCATGTGGGTTGTGTAAGTGTTTGTCTGTGAGCGAATCAAGAGAGGAGAGAGAAAAGGGAGACAAAAAAAAATCTCACTCACTTCATCCAGACAGCGTTCATACTGCTTCCTCTGGTTGTCATTCTCCATGGACAGCACCGAGTTCTCCTCCTGTCACAGCAAAACACCAGCAGCTAAACAACGTGTATTTACCGCACAAAGAGCAGAAGTTATTCATCCGTGTGTGAGTGCAGAGTGGAGGAGCTTTGTTCCCATAAGCAGGAAGATGCAGAACTCTCCTTCCAGAATACTTCTCACAGTGGTCATGTTGACAACAGCACCATGAGATTCTGATTGTCCCATACCAGATTAGACCTGATCTTATTACCACTGTCAGAGGATGCATTCCATGAAGGAACTAACATCATTCAGTGATGAGAAACATGTCCCAGACTTGAACTGCTGTGGAAATAGTTGCCAGCATTTCATTAACGTATAAGTTAACGTGAAATTCAAAGTTTTTTTTGTTTTGTTGAAAATGACAGGTTCTCTCTTGTCTCTTAAGTAATTACATACCAGACCATGAATTATGTTAATGATAATCAATACAACTGACAGCCTCGGAGATTAATGTGATTTTGAGCTTCAAGTTCAGTTGTGCATGACATGCTTCCTAAAACACGTCCAATCCAAGTGTTACACAGTTGATGTTTGTGAGTTCAGTCTAGAAACCACCTAAAGATTTGTTCCTATTTCAGTCAGTTTCAAGGTGCTTTATCGTCACCATATGCATCAATATTTTCTTGATGTGTCTATTGCCTCGGTACGTAGATAGCCCTAAATAATTCATCCAAAATGTCTGAATAATTTCTCAGAGCCAATCCTCCTGGCCTTTCTGGTGTTGGCTGTTTAAGTAGCACAGTATTCCAGGTGGAATTCAATTTACGATCGAGACTGCACCTATTGAGAACTAATCCATTACTAGGACACTAAAGTGGCTTCCTATCCTGATGATGGATTTTGTTAATCTATCAAAGGTCTTTCAACACAAATACTAACCAGAAGACTCAAACTAAATGATGTACATATGAAGTACATATCTTCAGTACCTTGATGGTAGAAAAGGTTTGCCTGAGGACAGGAAAGAAGTTCTATAGTTTACGACTTCATCTACTTGAGGTGTGAGTGGACAGCACACCTGCTCATGTTGAACTGAGAAGAGTGGTGAAGTGAAACTGGGGAGAAGGGGGGGGGGGGGGGGGGGGACCGGGGGACTTGGTGAGAGGAGGGGGTCCACACCATCAAAAATCTCTGCTGCTAGAGGCTGATACAGGATGTGTTCTATAAATTACATCTAAGTCCTCTAGACAGAAATGAGGTCCATTTGATCACAAAAGGTTAGCAGATACAGAAATAGACCTCAGTATTATTGTGCTTAATGTTTGCCCCAGCAGTGTAGCCTGGTTCCGATATGACTCTTAATTAGTCCAATTCTGCATTAGTCCATTCACAAAGCATGTAAGTTGAAACATGCTCCTACAAGATATTTTGTGCTTTCTTCAAAATGTTAAATAACAAACACCACCACTATTATTGATATAATATAGGACCCTTTTCGCAAGTCCTTGAAGTATAAAACTAAAAATAACCTGCAATGTACTGTAAGTCTGTTTCTTTCGATTTCTGCGATACACTGTGACTTAAGTGCAAAATACTTTTTCTCAAGACTTGTCATGATACTCCAGACAAGACTTTACGAGCATGTCTGAGTGATCTGAGGAGGGAGTCCATAGGACGCTAACAGTTTAAAAGGTCGGGAGTCACCCCGAAGGCATGCAGCCTTTAAGACTATCCACTTCAAAGGTCAGGGAAATCAAAGTTACGAGCCTGAACTTTAAGCAGTCGGGCCTCATAAGAGATGGCCTAGGTGGGTCTTCGTCCACTATCGATGTGATATTACTTCACCTTTACAAACGAGGAGTATTGATTTACAAGCGGAACACTTTTGCCTGTTATCATCTCCTTAATTTTCCCAGATCGCCCCTGTTTTCCAGATGGTTTGATTGGCATGCGGCACGACATCAACGCAAGTCTCTGTCGCACTTCCCTGCGTCCCCAACAAATGAGAAACAAATGACTTTTCAGTTGAGGTTTAGGGAATCAAATGAGCGGTTCCTCCAGATAGTGGGCAGAGTGTGATATGTGTGTGCGTGTGATGTGTGTGTGTTTATTTATTGATGCTCCCCCTTCCATTTGCTGATCTCCAAGCAAATTGTTCATGGAGGATTACCAGCAAGCCCCCTGAGTCCGTCTTCATGACCGGAAAAACTTGTTGATTAAACCAAAATGGAAATGTCATAAGGTTCTCTGGTTTCGGACAGAAAGTTTAATCACAAGTGTGATTTAAAATAATGGCAGTCATGATATATAAATGGAGGCGCTGGGATATCCAAAACACTTCAATACATGAACACCCATTCTGCACAGGGACTATACCGCCAGACAACTTAATCAATTAATTTAATTGCAGCGGTTCATCTAATGGCGTTATCGCCTAACGAGGATATATATGGTTGTCCAGGCGTGCCACCGTAAATACAATCCCTCTCCATACGAGGCACTCAGCAGTCACTTGGACAATTAACTGAAAAGAAAACAGCATCTTACCAAGCCTGATAATAACATCCAAACATGCAAATCAATATCGTCCATTACCTCGGCATATCTCAGGTCATCTTATCTAGAGGGTGGCTGGTGGGTCAGCCTGTATTTCCTGGATGGTCCTGCCATGTTAGCCAGGTAGAATTCTACTGGTTTATTTTGACTTTGCAGCCAACTTGTTTATTAAAGACGGCTCAAAAATGGCTTAATAAATCTAAAATAATGAAATCCGTGATTCAGAACTTAAAATTAAAAACTGATTTAGGCTCTGTTTGCGGATGAGTAGTCCTCTGGTATGTAATTAAGGCAAGGTAATGATCTGATCAATAATGCCAGCTCTCTTGACAGCTGGCAACTCATTTATCTCTGCACGCAAGGTGTACGTCTGGAATAAATTCACTGGAACACTGATCCAAAATGTTAACTACCCTGTCATCATTTAATCATCGCCCAAAGTAGAGTGCTTGATGAGAAGTCGTACTCTATTTACTCTTTGTTGTTAGTTTCTGCCTTCAGTTTTGTTAACTCACAAGTTTGATTAAATACAATATCAGACATTCATAACACCGTCTGGAAACATCAACATCTGTTTTAATCTGATCATCACACATTTCCACATTGGAAACTTTTATTTTAATATTTTACTATATTGATATATTGATATTGATCAAGGGATGGAGCTATATCCAGCGACTGGCTGAGGGTTATTTCTGACAGGCTTTTCTCAGTTGTGTTCAACTAAACTTGAGACACAGGTAGAACCCCAAAGATTGGGAAAGCACTAAAATAAGAAGCTGATTCGTTCTGACACACAGATGAAGCACAACCTTGAACAAGATGGAAAAGATCACAGCATTTGTCAATCATAAATCAGAGCAACTTACCTCACACTTTAAAAAGTGGATTGACTTTGTAACGCCCCAAAGGCCTGATTTTGTTTTCACAGAACATTAGTCAATTTACAAACAAACAGACTACTCCCTAACTGTTCTACTGTTCTTTTTATGTATTTTATGTATTGTGTTTGTATTGTATTGTATTGTATTGTTTGACACCAAAAATCAATAAAAAATAAATTACAAAAAAAAAAAAAAAGAACAAGATCAATCCTGCCCACATGCAGTGAACATTAGTAATAACAGCAAACCGATACACATGTCTTATGCGGATGCATTGTGCACCCCTGGGTCCTGGCCCTTCCTGTGCCGTGAGGCTGTGGGCATGAGGCTGTGGGCATGAGGCTGAGCGTATGAGGCTGTGGGTGTGAGGCTGTGGGGATAAGGCAGACTGACCTCCAGGGCTCTGAGTCGCTCCAGGAGGGGGCTGGGATCGTCTGGCTCGTCCTTGGGTCTGCTGCCTGCCCCGGGGGGTCTGAGGCGGCTGGGGGCCAGGGGTCCCGAGGGGACCGGGCCCTCAAGACTGTCCTGCTGTTTCCACATCTCCTCCAGGAGCTTGTCCTGCAGCACAGTGGGGTCAAAGGTCACAGGACGCACACTCCTGGACCAATTGACAGGCACAGAATCACGAGCCTCTCTGCAGTATCTGTGTATGTGTGAGTGTGTGTGTGTGTGTGTGTGTGTGTGTGTGTGTGTGTGTGTGTGTGTGTGTGTGTGTGTGTGTGTGTGATGCCTGCTCACAGCACCAGATGAGCGCACTCTGGTTAAGTGATTATCCAATTTAACTGGTTCCGCTGTAAATATACAAATATTTTGATTTTATCAAATCCAATCTTGTCATCTGGAACTGAGTTCAGATTAAATGGTAATGACAGAATACAGATTACCACTAAAGTGTTTTGCGTAGATCCCAAACCGTTTGGAGAGCTGATACCATGCAGATCACATCAACGTGTCAGACAGCATGACTTGTTTATCCAAACATTGTGACGAGGGCCTTTTCATCGTTCAATATTAACATGGACGTCAACCTACTACCTTTTGATATACGTTATGTTGAATAAAACAATTGCAAAAACATTCAAACAAGATTTCTTGCCCTATAAACCATAGCAACCGATGGTAACACTAATTAAACATGACAAGTCAATATTACAAAACACAGAAACTTTAAACCTTCATTTACAACCCCGAAAAACATCAGCCACACAAACAGATCACAATGACAAACTAAATTGATTACTTGCTGTTTAGAAAGCTTCTGATTCTGCATTTAGTTATATAGACCTTGCCTTGCTATTGCATTACTAAATGCACCCATTTAGGCGTAAACAAGTATTCATTACATTTCTTTTCTCACAATATAATTCAATTTCGGATGTTACAAAAAATCCTGCATTTTCAAGCCTCTTACGCACCCAGACCCATGAGATTGTTTGAACTTTGCAAAAAATCCCTACTAATTAAAAACACATTGTTAATAATGAGGCCTATTTGCATTTGTTATAAGGTTCATTAGCTTTTACTCTGAGCAGTTTTCCCGCACAGGGCAAGGCATTAACTGCAAGTCCTGAAGGTGTATGTGTGTGGCCCGTGCGTGGTTGCACGTGTGTGTGTGAACTTGCGGGTGTGTGTGTAAGTGAAGAAGAGAGACAGATGGAGAGAAAGAAGAAGAGAGATAGAGACACAGAGCACGACAGAGGGAGGGTGGGAGAGACAAAGAGAGAGATAGACAGAGGGAGGGAGGGAGAAACCGAGAGAGATGCAGAGCAAGACAAGAAGGAGGGAGAGAGAGACACGGAGTGAGACAGAGGGAGAGTGTTATTGAGTGAGTAAGTGATTAGTGGAGATGGGAGCACCGATAGATCAATGTACAGCTGCTTTTCTAACAACCCAACAACCTCTCAGCAGAAACAACAGGAAGAAGACAAGGAAACTGGCTTCCCTTATGAGGAAATACTGAACAATAATTGAACAACAACATGATTCCAACCAATAAAAAAACAGGAGTGTTCCAGTTTCACCTGGGCTCTGTCATCTTTCTGCATGTTGTTTATCAGATGCTTTCGACCAGCAACACAGTTGCACAAAGCCTGCACACACACAACTACTGAAGACGTAGCACTTTTTTGTTGCACTTTACTGCCATTTAGTATGTGATTTTTTTTTACTATGCCTGTTACTTGAGATGTTATCTTTCGCTTGTGTGCATCTCAAGCATTTAAACCTTTTTACCACATAATAATGACTTGCCATGCATGCTGATGTTTAATAGGCTAATTTTTCATCTAATGTTTTTATATTTTACTGGCAGAAATTGGTTTCCATAAATTTGCTTGCAGGCTCAACAAAAATATCCTGACTGAATTTCCCTGACGTTATTTCATGTACTGTAGACCTGAATTGAAGACCAAGGTCAAATGGAAATCTATAATTGCAAATTTACCCTTCAAAATATCTAGTAGTGTAGGAAAGGTCTTAGTTCATGTCTAACAAGGTGTATGGTAACTACAGACTGATAGCTACGTAAAGTGACAGATACTGACTGACAGATATAGACAGTGATATATACAGACTGATCACTACAGACTGATAGACAGAAGCAGTGAGAGATACAGACTAATAGACAGAGGCAGTGATAAAGACTGATAGATGATACAGGCTTGTAGATATGGGGGCCTCAGGTAGTTGAATGAGATACCTTGTAGGCCTTCATGAGGTCCAGCGGGTCCACCACCGCCCCCTCCAGGGGGTCCTGGTTCTGAAGCAGGATTCTCACCGTCTCCTCCATGCTGCACATGACAAGACAGACCAACACACCGTCAACAAATATTGCCTTTCACATCCTTAGGAAAAAGTTATCAATATGACATTGTGTTTAAATAACAATTTTAATTTAGATATAAACCTGGTCTACAGTACTCTTTCTACTGAATTGTCGTTATGTTGTTTTGTGTTTACACAAACAAGGTATTATCGCACATATCACAGATCCGTGTTTCGTTTCCTTTCCTATCGAGTCTCTTTAAAAGGACGCAGTTTGCAGAAGGAGTAAACGTCTGACCCTTTATCCTTTGCTTGTCCGTTATTTTCCCCCTACATTTTGATGGTCTCCCTCGTCAGTAACCTTTCCAAACAGCAGTCATGCCAGCTGACATTTGTGCTCATAGCCCTCATTTAACGGACGCATCTATGTTGGCTGCTTGGGTAAATCGTCTTCGCTTTGAGCGATGCATGCTTGAGAAACACTGACTGCGGTCCTCATTATGGCAGACCCACTGACATTTTACCCGGCCGTTTCCAAATCAGCTTTCCTCAGTCCGACGCGTGAGGCAGGGCCATTAGCACGAGCCAGTTGACTGTGACCACGCCATCGGCATTCTGAGAGAACCGCTGGCAATGACCCGAACACAGACTCAGCAAATGAACAGGACGCTCGGTCAGGGTGTCACACACTTACATAAATAAAAGGGGTTTCCACTATTTTAATAAATCCACAGAATCGAACACATGTACACATCTGTAAAAGTTATACCTTTCACTTTTTTCCAGAACTGTGAATATCACATCGCATTATGTCCTGGCATACCAACAACTTCTCATTCAGTATCACTGAACTTTTGTCATTTTCGAAACGCATGCACAACAACACGATGCTTAACAAAACTCTCATCTCATCAAAACTGTTGATTCTCTTTCCCCGCTCCCTCCCACACACACAAATGAAAAACTTACCCCATGTTTTTAATCCATCCAAACTCAGAGCAGTCGTTCCCCTTAAACAAGGCTACTAACATGGTGCACATTCTTCTCAAGTCCATCGCGTGGAGTCGGTCATTCCGTGTGTTTAAGTGGGCATCGGGGGGGACGTGGGTCTGGCGGCCTCTATGTAGGCCACAGAGAAATAATGTGAGCCTGAATGCTCCCGGGATCGAACAAGGGACATGTTCCACGCTCCGGCCAGCTATTCTCTAACAAGGAGGGCCCTGTCTCTGGGGCGATCCCATCCCATGACTCTGGTCTGGACGGATAAAGGTTGGGAGAGCAGGCCTTGGCCCTCAGGTCTCTCTTTCTCCCTCTTTCTTTCTCTCTCTCATTCTCCCTCTTTCTCCCTCTCTCTCCCTCTCTGAGCACCGCCACATTCCAGCCTGAGAGCTGTGTTGGCCGTCTCTGCTCTTAATTGGTTAATCAGTAATAGTACTTGGCTCAGTGTGGATGGAATTTGGAGTTTTAGCATAAAGATGCTATTGTTCCCTTTAAATGCTTTTAATGATTATACAGGGGCATTTAAGTTACCACACACTGAGACGTAGATTATTAGAGCTGTTGGTCCTCAGGCTGTGTATATAACGGCTCCTCTGTGTACCACAACAATGCACATTCTATCCACTGGGAATGAGAAAACGTTCACAAAAAAAAAACGAAATGCGAATAAAAGAAAAAAACACAAATATCTTAAACTTATACTGTAATTTGTTGCTTTTTTTCTGAAACGCCATACATTTCTGGTGAATTGGCTTTCATGTTGTTTAGAAAACAGACCTTGCCATTCCTGAGGTTGGGGGGAATTGGGTTCAGCACCAGCTCCTATTGTACTGGGAGAACTGGTGAAGCCACATGTGATGGGAGCATCAGGCTTTACAATGTTTTTCAAAACAAGGAAAATACTATTATTATTGCCTCTCCAACAGATTCAACATTCAGAAGAATATTTCTTTCATAAAGGAAGCGCACCCAAATTATGGGTGCCTTCTGACCCACTTATCTTAACCAAGATCCTAAACCAGGTCTGATGACTCAGCAGTCTTAGCATTAACACTCCTGCTGAACTCTGTCATCTCCCGGTTGATCTTTCCCACCGGTCCGTAGAGATGTCACAAGACAGGACACAGGGGCAGGAAGGGAAATTCCCCCTGAAGAAGAATGGATGAGAGATGCCCCCAACTGATTTTCTGCTCCGCATGCTGGATGCACGTGGAACAAGATCGTATTACACCTCAAGTTCGGTAAACGCTGGAATATTTTGTAAACAACCACCCTGATCACATTCATGCAAGGCCCATGTAGATTATCAACTCAAATGGAGGCACAACTTAACTGAAATAAGGAGCACCCCTCGCAGTTCTGCTCTGACAAACAGACCCCCACCCTCCCACACACACACTCCCCCCAGAGACGACATTATGCCGTATTCATAGTACGTTTGATATACCACTTCTCTGCTCTTATTAAAAGTCGAAAGGAAGCAAGTGGAATGCTGGTGTCTCTTGTAAATTGACACAGCGAGTTCACCAGAAAAGGTCTGGCAGATTTGTTGGCCTCTGGAAGGGATTTTAAGTATGTATGAGCAGTCTACTTTACTCAAGGATTAAACACAATCACAGTCAATGGCTGTTCACTTAGTCTGTGTGGGTGTATGTCTGCATATGTAAGTATGTGTCCCTGTCTATAAATGTGAACACCCACGCGTGGATGCTACTCTGTGTGTGTATGTGTGTGTGTGTGTGTCTTCACCCTAGCTTCACTGGAGTCAGAGACAAAAGATGCCACAACACCAGAGGGTTTCGGCACTCTGCAACTCTGCCACAGGCTTCTCCTGCCCTCCCTGCTTACAGAGCACCGGGATGTGAAAGGATGGCCTAGTTTTACCCCCCCCAGCCTGTATCCTGACCTCCTTACCCCGCTCCACTGACCGAGCCTAACTAGCCCAGCTAATCCCAGCCAGAGAGCCCCTACCAGCCCCTCGCTCTACAAAGCTGCCCTGGCCTCTTCTGGGCTTTCATTACCGCACAGCAACAGCTTGCTAATGCATCGAGGTGCGCCTCGGCGTAAAGACTCATGGACAAGTGTGGCAGCACTCGCTCCGAGGAAAGCTCAGCCGCAGTCAATAGGAAAAAGGCACAGGGCACCTGCTTCTAATGGGAGCTGTTCTGGGGGGATTTTGTGGCAGGCATTACTGTGGTTAATAATAGGCAGCCTTGTGTAAATCCCGTCATGGGCATAGGGAAAACATCCTGGTGGTTGATTGTGTGGGATTGAAGAACAGAAATATTGTTCGGCATGAAAAGCAAAAAATGGCTTCCGTCGTCCATGCGCAGAGAATAAAGGGTGAACTTGTCCTGTCTGTTTGACATAGCGTACAGGCTCTCACACATTAACACTCTCTTCACACGGTCATCATTGATCCGGGGTAGATGAGGCGCTGGGTAATGGAAGAGGAGTCTACTCTTCAATAAAGTTAACTTTACAAAAGAGAAGGAAGAAGAATGTAGCTATTTGATTCGTGTTGGATTCAAACGACAAGCGAGAGGTAGGAAGCCCATGTCAGAGTCTGACAAGAAGAACAGAGGAAGACAGGAATGACACATCACAGTGCCGCTTCTTAATTAGAACGTTTTGGGGAAGGTATCGCTAAAATACAGACCCTGTTCACAGCCTCTGAGTTTCACTTTCCGCTTGACAACGAAACATCTGGCCCAATCAAATCGCTTTAATTAATATTCCGGTTTTGTCTTTGTTTTATGTCAGCGGGAGTGTTATATACCCTGTTCTATAAAATCCCAAAACTAAAGTAGTTATGTGTAAAGATTTTCAGACACAAATCTCTTTGAACACACACACACCCACACATCACAAAAACTTTGCAATAAAATTTTTGACATTTCACATTTGAAATTATGTGTTTGTTCGAGAGACCACAGGCACGTTTACAATTATATTAAGAGCATATTGAAGCGTGCACTGGAAGAAAAATAAATACCAAGCTTTCCAATCTCCATAACAACTGAAAGACAAGTCAGCGACCATTGACCACACTGGAGAGTTAACACTCTCGTCATCAACATATGCGGGGAGAAATAATGAGGAGAGTGCTCCCTGATTTCTTTTGGTTTGTTCAGCCGGATCTCTCAAAAAGCCCTGTTTAATATCTCCAGAACTGCAGGGCAGAGTTGACTCACAGACACAAATCATTTGGGCCTAATCTCACACCTCACTGAGCACATGCAGATGGGATCACTGTCTGAGCTGAGTGGCCTATCAGGGGGCTTGCAGCTGCCAGCGAATAATCAACCCTCCTCGGTTGCCCTTATCTCCTGGAGAGGGCAATCAATACCAGCTAAATACTGTGGGGTTCAGGGGTTCTTTTATGAAGAAGTTCGGAGGGAAGTATTCACTCACAGTCTGATCCATATCTGCATACTGTATCTCTATCCATTCTTCTCATTCTTCTTTCTCTCCCTCTCTCTCACTCTACCTCTCATGCTCTCTCCACTTCTCTCCCTCTCCACCTCTCCCGCCCTTTCTCCCTCTCTATAGTATCTACTGTGTTTATATTACACATTATATGGTCACGTTCATTTGGGATCATTACAGTGTTGTTCAAACTTACAGTAAATCTAACCTCAGTATGACTGCAGTACCAAAGCCGTATCGTAGCATTCAAAGCCACGTATTTAATGTCTGCTGTGTTGTGTCTAGATGTCAAATGACTGTGTTGTCATGCGACAGCAAAGGTTGCCTAGACTGAGGGTCGGGTAATCATGAACAGATAATTATACACCTACTTTGCCCACGTTTGCGCAACAGTGTACACATAAACAGAGAGACAAATTCACACTCATTACTCCTACTGAAAAAGTCACCGAACATATGGCATGGTAGTTAGCATGCTGTGAGTTGCCTTCACACTGAGTGGGTTGTTGTGAGTAGAAGGGGCTTATTTCAGTCCCTGCTCTCCTTCTTCCCCTCTTTCCCTCCCCTTTTTTCTCTCATCTCTCTCCCCCCTGGCGTTGATGCGTTGTGTTTTTGGGTACCTGGAGAAGTTGTGTTGCAGTGAGACCATCTGCCAATGACCCTACTGAGCTGCGCCGCGCTCCCCCCTCTCCACGCCCAGATGTTGCTGCTCTCCGGCTGGGCTTCACGACTCGATCTCTCCCAGGCTGCTGGAACAGCGGATAAACATCACATTTCTTGTCTAGCACGGGCATCATAGTCCTGGCAAATGAAGTCAACAATGCATTCTACTGTCTACTGTTAGCCTCTGAGGACACAGATGCGATGCGCACACACACACACACACTCTCTCACATAGTTCTGGGATTGGGGCTGAGTCCATGAGAGAGCCTCACGTTTGACAGGTCAGCTTGTTCCATGTTATGACATTTGTTGAAACGCCTCGGGGGGGCAATCAGCAGGTTTCTGTCAGTATTTGGCGCTGAATCAGAGTCGTACAAGTTAGACAAGTCAGGCAGTGTTGCCGTTTTGCCTGTCGCCTCAGTTACAGCCCAAGGCTGGTCCTCGGGGGGGTCATGCATTGGAGAACTACTAACTATGGTCTGAGACAAGGCTCCTATATACATGGAACATCACAATAGTCTGTCAAACCGTAAATTAATTTGAAGCCAATTATCAGGCACCCTTCTCAAAACCTGTCAAAGTTTATACCCACTTGACTAATCTTCATATTATCTTCTTCTGACAAGGGGTGAAGCCACGTGTTTATCAGTTTAAATGTGGAAAAGGTATGTAGCCCTCCCAAAAAAACATACATAGATACATTTTCCTTAAATGCTTATTGGAAAGCTATTTGCTAGCACTCGACCAAGCACCTCTACATAACAAAACCATCCCTTCGTCGCAGAATCATATCATTACCAGGTGGATGAACAGAGCAGGGATTGAATGCAAAGGCCAAAAGTTTTGGGTCAACTAGTCTTTTCAGGTTTATTTAATTTGATCGCTGAAAAGAAGTTTACATTCCAGATGGAATGCTTGCAACTTTTAATTAACCTCTTTGAAAGTTCAACGTTGTCATAGTTACACTAGTGATTGTAGCCTTCTAATATATTTTTGGTTGGCTCTTCATGACTATTCAAAATAACACTAATCAACACGACATTCAAAGCTAAAGAAACACTATATGATCAACACAAATGCATCTCTTCTCAAATATGAATTCTTCTCTAAGAGTGATAGCCTTGTGGTCTGGAATGATTTCAGACAGGTTCCTGTCTACTCCAACATTCATCTTATTTTCTGGATTTAGCTTGTTTGTTTCTTGTCAGCCTGATATTGAATAACACAAAGGCACAGCACAGGCACTGTTGATGAACAGAGGGCCCTTTCCAATCCCTCTTTCAATTAGATATGATGCCAAAATAGGCTGCATTGTAATTAAGAAAGGTCATTTAATTAACCACTGTCGTGACATTCTGTGTCATTGTACTAGGCAGCTGAATGACCCAGTCAGAAGACATTTAGTCATTTTACCATTTAATCATTTTAGCAGATGCTCTTATCCAGAGCGACTTACAGCAAGTAGAGGGACATTCCTCCCGAGGCAAGTAGGGTGAAATGCCTTGCCCAAGGACACAACATCATTTGGCATGGCCGGGGTTTGAACCAGCAACATTCTGGTTACTACCCCAATTCCTTTACCGCTCAGCCCCCTTACAGATCAGACTCCCAGAGACTGTAAGCATCATAAAGAGTTTAGAAATTATAAAGACAAAAAAAGCATTCAAAGATGTAACACATACATACATGTTCTGCTCTCCCAGAGATCCATCTAAATCCAAATCTTCATAATATCCAGAACCTCTGTTGATATGAGATGGATATAATGCATGGAAGGTTTTAGTCTGAACTCAAAGCTTTCACTCACGCATTCCAGTTGTGAGTGAGACATACTGCGATTCAGTTTTCCTCACTATGTCAGTTATGTGTGCTTAGTAGTCATGTAGCGACAAACAAGGGATTTAACTGGTAAAATCCAGTCTTAACACTCAAGGCCAAGAAAGAATCCGTTAAAAAAAGAAAACATTACCACTGTTTTCAAACATAATGGGGCAGTGTGCAATTATACTGTCTCTGCAGCAGTTCACAACACAATTCTTACATTGTAAGGAATAACACTGTAATTACATACGCTACTCTGCGTGTTACGGTTACGGTGATTCAGTCCAGCTCAGTAACTCCGGTGCAGCACGTGGCAACTGACGGTTTTTGTCGTTCCGCTGGTGAGTGTGCGAGTATGAAAGGTGCCACCGTTATTGCTCGTAGTAATAATTAAGTAGGTCGTCAATCTTAACATGGATCGTAAACCTCTCCGAGGTCAATCTTACCATCTTTGGCAAATTAAGGCTGCAAAAGCCGTGTCTACCTGATTATCATACTCATGCAAATCCCCTGGCAATGACACAATGATATGTATGTGTGTATGTATTGATCAGCCATGTGAAAACTGCTGAAACGTCCTCGATATCGATGAGAACGGAGGTGGTTTTTCCATCTTCCTTGAGGAACTACCCCCATCTAGTGGCAAGCTTGTGCTAATGACGACAATCACAGTTACAGAGGGTTAAGTGTCGCGTTGACAGGGGCCAATAAATATGTCTGCACGAGTGCTTGACTCATTTGCTAATAAACCATGTTGTATAACCATCAGCCTACACATCAAAACCGCCGTATTCACAGACACAAACAAAATCAATCATTTACAATCCCTCCCAGCCAATAGACCACAAATAAAGCGCATAAACAGCATCGTACTCAAACTTCCTTCACTTCCATGTCCTGGTCACCTGGACCACATTGTCATATTGAACAAGTGTGTTACCAAGGACGTGCGTCACATGTCCTGCAGGTGGCGCTGTGAGCATATGCGCGTTTATCTTCAGCGCTTTCAAACATGATGGGGCTCACTTATTATGCATGGTTTGTATGTACCGCACATCCAAGTGGTTTATTTATCGCCGTCTAATCATCCTATATCATAGATCTTAGCAATGACTTGTGAATGCTTGGGTTATGGTTTGAAACAACGTGTAGGTATACAGTGAAACGTTCGCATGCTAAAGGTGTAAAGATATTGTATCTAGCTGGAAACAGAAATACTCTAAATACTTATTCTGGGTTTAAACGAACCATGGCAAAAAAAGACACAGCATGGTCCAAACCGCAGAAACATGAGGTTCCTGTGAAAAGCAAGATAATTTGACCTCACAGAAGAAGAAGATATAATTTGTAATCAATTTGTGGGTTCGCTGAATTTATAGTGTGAATCACTGCGATTCAACACAAGTGACCTAAATAGGCTTGTCACACGATCATGTTACAGTGCTGTGGTTTGGTCCGCGTTTAATTAAACGACCACGCCAGCCTGTTCATTCAGAACATGTTAGAAGTCAATGGTAATACAAAGCCATTTCAAATGACAAATCAACATAAAATGGCCCATGACCCTCAACGCCGGACTTCTGAAAACGATCCCAACAGCTTCGATCTCATATTAATATATATATATATATATATATATAAAGTAAGAAGAATTGCATTCTTACATTTAATTTCGAAAGTTGGCAAACAGGATACACAGGAGTCAAGGAGACGAGCCCTACAGGAGCGATTTGTGTTTGTCGGTAGAAAGACGTTGCATGATAAAATAATCAGTGATTAAACGTCTTCCTTTTGGGTGGGGGCAAATTGGTATAATTAGGCAAGCTGTGCCTGTGGCCGTGTTGATGGAATGAATGAGGACAAGGTCTTGGAAGGCCCTAAGGGCTTGGATACTTCTCCAACGAATCACACATCCTGTCACTACAAACTGCCAGATAATTGAAACTTCAAAAGTCTTGTTTGGAAAATGTCCAAAGCCTTTTTATTTCAAAGCAGAGGCTTTTACTGGCACTCATACTCATTACTCATGAATGGGATTGGTGTCAATCAGAACAGTCAGCGTATGGACAAGCAATGCTTAAAATTCTTAAAACGTTGACTTTGGAACTGGAGCTGGAACTACCACACTCCATGATCTGAGGCTATTGAAACTGTCAGTTCTAACCCCGACACTTTATGTGATGCATATTTTGTAAACCATCCTAGTGAACATCTAATAAGCTCCACGTTGCTATGCTCAATGGCTGATGCTCTTTGTAAAAGCTCTCTCTTGTAAATCACTTTGGATAAAAGCGTCTGCTAAATGAATAAATGTAAATGTAATAAGCTCCGTGCCAGCGCTCCTCTCCTTTCTATCCCCTCCTCTTCTTCTCCTCCTCTTCGCCCCTAGGTAAATTTATCAAGTCATATCCTTAACTGCAGCCTCGTCCTCCCGTTCTCCCAATGTGATCATATTCATACCAAAACAAACAATTTTTTTTTGGCTCCTCTTTAGTCCTCTGGTCCCTCTATGTGTTTGTTGATATGCCTCCGAACCTTTACATCCTGTTGGACAGAGAGGCCTTGCCCTGAGCTACTGCTATCACTGTAGAGAGGGTGTCTGCTAGGGGGATATAGAGAGCCATGCTGCTAGCATGCTTTCTGTTTATGAGGGATGAGGAAGTTTCATCAGGTAAATTGAGATGTGAAGGAGCAGGTGCAAAAGGTACAAAACACACAGATGGAGTCTGGAAGAGAGAGAGGTGAGTAGAGGAAGAGGAGAGGGGGGGTGAGAATGAGAGGAGAAGGAGAGGAGGGAAGAGGAGGAGGAAAAGAGAGGAGAGGAGGAGAGGGGGAAGAGGAGGAGCAGATGAGGTAGAAAGAGGAGAGGAGAGAAAGGAGGGGAGAGCCAGAAAAAAAAAAAAGTGCTGGCACCAAGTTTATTAGATCTTCACTTACGTAACTTTCCGTCACACATCATGAACTCTAACTGCTATCTACATAGAGTACAATTCACCTTAACAGCGTAGATCCACTGTAAACCTAAAGCACATAGATATACTGTTAACCTAAACAGCTTCTATATTCCTTTGTGTCCAGTCTAGTTTAGAAGTCATCAATGTTGTCTGAAATGTTGCTTGTCTTGCTTCATTTCTAATGCCATTAAACTGAATGTGTTATCCATTCACAATTTGAGGCATAACATGCATACTACATGAACTGAATGAAAAAAGGATAGTTGCTATATATAAGAAATAATTGTTAAAGTATAGCAACATAGGTAATTAAACACACACACACACACACACACACCCACAAACTGAACTAGTCAAAGCAACAATCATGTGATCTCACCTTAGTGCATCCAGGAGACTGAGAGATGCTGGCTGAGTTGACATATGGACGAAGATCTTTTCCTCAGAACTTTCCTCAGATTTTGACACGCCGGCTTCTCCTCAGCAGGACTGAAAGCTGAACCCATTGCTGTCAGAAGCATACCCAGTCTAAGGACTCCTGTCACAGGCCCAGTAGGGATCTGAAGCCAGGGGTAGGCATGGTCTGGTCTTCAGCATCCACATCCAGAGCTGCTGGAGAATTCTCTTGGGAATCAGATTTAATTAATCCATTAATCCAGAATTAATCCATGGGGTTTGTAATGATACATCCACTGGAGCTTCCCAGTCCCTTCAACATCCAAGTCTGTGTGCACTATCCCCACCACCAACTGGAGGCTCTCTCTCTCTCTCTCTTTCTCTCTCGCTCGCTCTCTCTCTCTCTCTCTCTGCACTGTAACAGTAATTCACTGCTTTATCGCTCTATTTCTGTCTTTCTCTCTGATGCTCACTCATACTTCCACATCAGTGCCCTCTCTCTCTCTCTCTTTCCCTCCCTCTCTCTTGTTCTCAGCTGTGCCTCGGTGTTGTGCTTGGCCCATGCCCAGGGGATGTTGAACATGTGTTCAGGGTGGGGGGTGGGGGACCGCTGACTGCATAGGTGGCACATTGCCTCTCTGTACGCACGCGGACTGAGGAGCTTGCATGTTAAAGTCCGAAGATGGCAACCGACATTCCCCCAGCTACTTGAAACGCAGATCGTAAGATCAGCAATCACTTAAGTGGCGCGCATCTGACTTCCTGTTAGAGTGAGCGAGCGTAATTAAAGTGACGGGTAATTAAAGGACAGTGGGGTTGTTATTAGGAAAAACGAAAGGACAGAGGAAGCAAGATAACGATGGCACAGGGAGAAATCTGTCAGGACATCTCATCAGATCTATAGACCTTAATAGCCCACAGCAGAAATATTCATTAAAACACGTCACTGAAAAGCCATACAGGGTGCTGATAAGTAGCTCTCCGATGAAGCGCCTACGTACGTTAAAGACGCACACTTTAGCTCCCTGCTAGGGAATGATTTTTCACCCGTGAAGAACTATGATTTAGTAGATGTGCTGATGACGTATTTATCTACGCGTTTGACACTGGGCGCAAAGGGAAGAAAGATCTCAGAAGATATTTATAGACGCTTATGTAGAAACCAGTGTTGTGCTAGTTACTGAAAAATAGTAACTAGTTACAGTTACTAGTTACTTTGTAAAAAAGTAACTCAGTTAGTAACTCAGTTACTTAAACCAAAAAGTAATGCGTTACTGAGAAAGTAACTTTTTAGTTACTGTACAACGTTTTTCCAATGTCCCCATTAAATAAAGGTTGATTGATTGAGTTCCCCTCTAGCCGTCATTTCAGTTCTGTACTGATACTGAGTAATACAGACTGTTGATTAAAACAACTGTTTCAATTCATTTGCATCCATATCACTGGATCTAATCATCCAAGCAATATGATCCGTTGTGCACCAACACAAACCTTGACACAAACACCAAAGTATTTTTTCAATGCCTATTTATTTCAGTCAGCCCATAAAGTCTTCCATAGGCTATAAACTGCAAGCCTATCTTTCTGATTTGGTATTCAAAAACAGTTTAAAATAATGTGAAAACCTCCACGAGTAGAAACTTATCTTCCCCTTCTCGCTCGCCATCATACCGTGCCCGCCCCTGACCTGTCCAGTCCTCTTCATGATGCGTGTTTGATTATGTGTGGGACAAATGCGACAAATGCTTTGTTTTTCAATTCAATTAAACTTTATTGATCACTATGTTATTGGAACTGTGTGCCGTTGTACAACCAAACCCTCTTTTTTTATCCAAAAGGAACGGAGTAACGCAGCGTATGGTAACGTTAACGGAGTTACTGAATTTTAAAAAACAACGCGTTACGTTATTAGTTACTGAAAAAAGTAACGGCGTTACGTAACGGCGTTACTAATAACGCGTTACTACCCAACACTGGTAGAAACTGATGTAAAGAAATAAGCTCCGCTATTTCCGTGCCATGTCACATGACTCCTCTCAGATGATTCGCTGTCAGCCGCAGTCAAATCAAAAAGATTCTGCGTCGCTTCTATTATTGTTGGATGTGAATAAATCCCTAAAATATGCCACTGGCGCAGAAAAAAAATATTACATTTGTTTATTCAAGAGAGGATCAGACAGTCTTTTGATCTTCCATCTCAACAAAAGAGCTCTTGTTTTGTGTGGGCGAAAAGAAATAATGCAGAAAGAAACAGAACGATCATTAAACTCTTTCCAAAACGTAGCCAATGAAGAGAACACAAGAGAACAGAGAAATCCTTTCAGGAGAGAGTCGGTGACGGATTTCAGATAATGGAACTCTTGATCATTGAAGCCATCAGCGGTGACTGGTCACTTGAGGTAAACTGAGTGGGAGGGATGCTGGGTGGAGAGGTGGATGGGAGATAGAGGGGGAGAGAAAGCGCGAGAGGAAAAGGATGGTAACGTAGTAGGAATGACAGAAATCTAAAGCTACAGTATTTAAGACCCACTTGAAGACACCAACCATATAATTTCCTTTAAGGATGGCCAGATTGGCAGAAGAACATTGTTTACATGCAATATCTGTGCATATGATATGGACTTGGTGCCATGTGTGTGTGTGTGCGTGAGACTGTGTGTGTGTCAGTACTGGGACCAGGACACCCCTGGGCCGTGACCTAGATTAGGCCCTGATGCTCCCCTGCCTGGCAGGCTATGTGTGTGTGTGAGAGAGAGTGAGAGAGTGTGTGTTTGAAAGAGACAGGGAAAGAGACAAAAAAAATTAATTCAGAGCAAACCGAGACAGGAAGGGAGAGAAAGGGAGGGAGACAAAGAGAAAGGGGGAAATGAAGGGAGATAGAGAAAGGGAGACCGAGGGAGAGACAGAGAGAGCATGTGTGGAGGAAAGTGAGAGAGCAAAGCTGATGTGATGAAGCTGCATGGCTGCCTTAGAGGAGACACACACACTCACAGACACACACTCACACACACAAACACACACACACACACACAAACTGGTGGAGGTAGCTTTTCAGGACCAACACAGGAGAGGACTTTCACTATTGTAAAAGCAGAATCCAGACTAACTAGCATATTATGTTGCTGAGGCATCCTATTTCAGGCACGCAATTAATGCATTTAGTGAGATGCTGTCTTTGTTTTGTAGCATGAAAATGAGATTGGGTCATTGAAAAGATTGCTAGAGACTAAGACACACAGGAGAGTGCTGCTGACTAGTGACTTATAGAGGCTGCAGATTGTAATGGCATGAGGCAGGAGGGAGAGGGCTTATTGCCTGTATGGTCAATATTCCCTTTAAGTAGTCAAACCTAGTAAGCCATGCCTAATTCCTTATCTAGCCCACTCAGCCATCCTCCTCCTCCCCAGCGCATGCATTCGTTTAAACTAACAAACAGCATTGCCTCTTAAGTGCGTCATCCTTACAATGTGTGTTCCTTTATGCGGTTATTATACTGTGGCCCTTATGTAACCAATGAGTGGAATCATCTCGTCCCAGTTGCATTTCTTGTCCTCTGGCCAAATTTCCCAGCATGCCATCAAACGGTTAAGCCAGTAAGTCAGACCTGGGCAGGACGGCGTTCACGCCAGACAACCACAGACATGTGCGTTACAGAAAAGGGACTTGCACAAAAATGCTTTCATGAAAGCATGGACGAGATGCGGAGACGTAACGAGTCGAACGCCGTGGTAACGTCATGTCACGATGCTGTGCTTGTCGGCCGTTTTAGCTTAGAGGGAAAAAAAGGGGGGGGGGGGGACACATCTGTCTGACATTAAGGAGGTAGATTTAAGGTTTTATTCACTTTTACCATCTGTTTTGTAATGATGAGCTGGAGAGATGCGACGGGGTACGCATTAAATATCAAGTCAAAACATAATTGGGCACAAACCCATTTTCTAAAGGTTCCCTATATGAAAACACTCATCTAGCTTTAATGACATCTGCATTCCCGAGAACTAAAAATAGCCAAGGACATTCAGACGGTGAAAGGCTACAGACTGTGTGAGGATGTTGATGGGAAAATTACAGTAAAGCAATCTCTAAACACAGTCCAATTTACCCTCCAACAGGAAATGTTTGCAGAAATCTTTACATCAAACTCCCCTGGGTGGAGGATTGAGTATGTCCAATGACTGCGGCCATTTAAACTGACCAATTTGATCTCCAAATAGAACATTATCTTACCTTTAGTTAGTCAGCTGCTGATGGAAAGGAAATTAAGAGGGACCTATTTCACTGTTTGAAAACCATATAATCATTGCATAATGCATAATGTTAGCGATTAGTAATGATCTGTTTAAGCCTGTTTGTTTACTGAAGAGACATGAAAATCCTCTCCAGTAAAAAGGACATCCAAGTTTGTGGTTGTGATTGTGTCGAATTTGTGAAGAGCTTAATGTGGTCTGAGGAATAAATTGCACCACCGTGTGAATTTAGAGGAACATTTAAGAACTCACAACAGGAACACAACGGCCCACCCAGTTAGAGAATTGAATATGTTGTTCATTGTCATTATGAATGTAAGTATACAAAAATTACAAAACTCTGATATTCATCAGTTAATTATATAGAGGAACGGAGGCTCCTAATGATACTAAAGGCAGACTCCTTCAAGGAACTGTAAACTGTATTTTCAATTACTTTGAAAAGTAATTCTGACTAACTACTGTACATCCTTAATGCCAACTTGTCGATTAAGCTGGCTGCATTATTCCATTTCATGGTCTAGACTCTTAATCAAAAAACCCACTTATTTAATGCATCTTATTATTATCTTTGGCAGTTCAAACCATGTAAAGTAGCAGAAGAACAAACATCCCCACAAAAACTTCTATCCTCCAAAACACCGAACCCACGGGATGAAATCGAACCATTTGATCGAAGTATTTTCCAAACCATTACATGCGTATCCTGTGCAGTTCCTTCCAGAACTCAGGAACGCCCAGCGCCAGTGCTGTCTCAGCTAGGTCCCTGCACTCCCGGGGGGTGAACCCCACCAGGGCCGTGCCCTTGGTTCCCACCCCCCACTGGGCAGCTAGCTCTGCCACCCTGGAAGTGATGAGAGAGGCCGGGGCATGGCAGTATGGCTGGCCCTCCAGACAGAAGGAGGGCCAGGGGTCACCCCTGGCTCCGCTGGGGCAGGGAGGGCTGCCCCGGATGCTCTCCACGTTGCAGGCTATCTCCACGGCGCCCTCGTGAGGCAGGGCCAGGACCTGCACCCCGGGGATACCGCCATGGGTGGACTCCCTTATTGCCGCGGCGATGGTGCGTCCCAGAGACAGGTCCTGGGTGTCGATGGTGACGTTGCAGTTCATGACGTAGGGGCTGCAGCCGACCCCTGGAGGGCGCAAGCGAGGTCATAGGACAGGTATATAAAGAAGGTATCTGAGGGGATTTTACAGAGGTGACTCAAATAGTCAAACCAAACCTGGGAAACCAGCAAACCAACAAAAAGCCCAGTAGCTTTTGCTCTCATCCACTCTTGTAGAGTGACTCAGCGGGGACCAATGGAGTGCCGCAGCATCTAGCCGGCATGCTCACCTGTGATTCCGTAGCGTTTCTGAGGGCTGGGACCCAGGTCCGGTCTGACACCAGCCACATCAGCGCTCCTCCTGAACCAGCCCATCTCCTTGCGCCTCTGAGCCAGGCCCCGGTTCTGGGGCGCATCGGCCCAGCCGAACAGGAAAACACTGGTCCCTGTGACACGCCTCGTGAGACTCTCAGCCACTGCTGCTTAGACGACCAATCGGAAAAGGATGAGTTAAGAGTGTATCTTCGCACTTGCACGCAGGGGGGGTTTGAACCTACAACTTTTTGCTCTACCTCAGATATTTTCCATTTTAATCCCACACCAGAGCCCCATGTTTACAGTGTTTGCTAGTTACTACGAGCCAAGAGTGAATCCCTGGCGGGAGAGCCGAAACACCTTTAGCAGCATGTGTTCTGAGCTGGCATTAATTAGGCAGCTGAGGAGCATTCTCAGACATTCAAAAACATCTGCCAGATGTTTTGTGCACATTAACAAAACATGTGAGTTATTAATCATCCCTTGATCCTCAAGTATATACAAACTGCAGACAGACTTTAGCATGCATGCATCCACACAAACACATTGCATCTGCCTCCTTGCAAAACAAAAACACACCTCTTGCCTCCTTGGCACAGCGCTCCACCCCCACCTCCTCTCCCAGGGGGTACAAGGGCACCAGGTCCACAGCGCCCATGCAGGGGTGGGAGCCCGCGTGAGCGCTCACGTCAATCAGCCCGCATGCCTGCTCACAGGCTGACAGGACCGACTCTCCTACGGCGCACACACACACGGCACATCAGATCAAGTTACGTTTCAAACCCGGGAAACAAAATAGCATGGCTGGATATGGGAAATGATTGGAACACATGCTTTTCTGTTTACCATTTGCAGCGCTCAGTGAAAAACCACTTTATTTAAACTAAATAAGGTTGCTCGCGAGAGAATATCTATCAAGGTTGATAAACAACCGCATGCAGCATTTCATGAGTAAGGGTCCAAACAAAGGTAGGGTCTTAGGTAAAGCCTGATTGAAATGAAGTCAAGATTTAATTGCCTTAAACGAAGATTGAATTGAAGTACTTACGGATGGTGTCGATGGTGGCCACGATGGTAATGACAGATCGGTTGTAGTCGTGATCGTTGAAGATGTTTAGGACCGTGGTTCCCTCTCTTCTCACACCTAACAGAATCACACACAAACAGATGAAGATATGCATAACCTACAGTGCATTAAACACTCATCTTCATAAACAGAACTATAACATGGCCTATAACATGATCCGGATTATCATTAGGCGATTTCTAAAAACTGTATCAACGCTTAACTGCGAAAGTGAAATGACCAACATCCAAGTTAGCGGTGGGAACCTCGTTATCAAAGCAGTCATCACCTTACCCTTGTGATCAAAGATGGCCGCCCGGGCGACAGTTTCGACCAGGTCTTTCCTACGAGCCTCGGACACGTTGAGGAGACAGGCGACCAGATGTTTCCCCAAAGCACTGGGAGTCATAGCCCTGAGACAGACAAGCAAGGAACCAGACATGAGCTGGATGGAGTAGGAGGATCTATGTAGTTCACTCAAAAGTTACCATATTTGGGTGAAATTACGTGTTTAAGGCTGGACAGCTGGCCGGCCAGGCCTGCGGCGGGTAGAGATTTCCCGCCGGGCTGGTGAGGGTTGGTTGGGTGTTTACTTCAGTAGATTTAGACAAAAAGGGTGCTGTTGTATGATGCATATCTGAATTGTTCTTGCATCATTTCAGCAGGGTTTGTATGCTGCATTGCTGTTGCTGTTCCCATGCCTAATTTAGGATAAGTGATTGATAATGCATACAGGCTTCGCCATCATTGCATAAGCTTGCTCGACCACTATTAGGCTACATCTGGACATTTTGGTCAGCTGAGACAACATTTTTAATCAGATGTTATTAGAAATACATTGACTCTATTCTAATGACTCTGGTGTACTCATATATGAATTCAGGCTGAATTAACCATTATGTAAGTCCCAAGTCCAAACTCGGTTAAGGGCTGAAGTTAACAGACTGGCATTAAGATAAGTTAACTTCTTGTTCAATGACAATGACACATTTTTACGAGGAGTACACACATTTCTTGTTACAAAGCGTGTGCCATATATATACTTGCCTTGTAGACAGTAGTCTAACAATAAAATAATCAACTTCAAAGTGGGCCTTCGGTCCGTATTCACTTGCTCATGTTGCACAAGAACTGAAGCCTAAAGGTAGAGTTCGTCAACGCAGTGCAATGTGTGTTTCACCAATACATCTTGACTTAAATAACTACTATAGTGACGATCTGAACACATGATCATGTTTAGATCTGATACTGGACATATGGCTATGTAACACGCACATGCGCAGTGCTGCAGTCAGCTGTTCCTGGTTGAAGAGCGCCACCTGGCGGATTAAAGTGTCACATTCAAAACACATCGCACCTTTACTGCAGGGTAGCTGGCGCTAAACGTGTGCAAATTAGCTACTGCTAAGATTTATACTGAAACACGAAGTAACGTAGAGAACGAAAGGGAAAGAGGGATCGGTCGGTTTTATTTCGTTTGAATTTCCTCTGCGATGTTGTTGTTGTTGTGTTGCGGAAACGTAATCGGGGTCTAGACGAGTTCATCCCCGTTTAATCCCCATGATATCTGTCCGTAGAGTCGCAGCAGTTGGCCTTTCTCTCTTAACCGTGGCCAACGCGATGAGCTCCGCGGCTGGGTTCACATCTTCAGAGTCAGCGGGGATGTGGCTAAACGGATCCCTAGAAGCTCATCCAGGTAGCCCACCGCAGCTCCGGCGCCTGGTTGGTGTTCCCGGGCACAAACCAGACAGAGTCAACGACCTTCTCCTTCTCAGGCCTCTAGAGGGACTGGCGGCTTGGAGCGCCGAGGCAGAGGCCTCCGAGAATGGCAATTCACATGTTGTGTTTTTCCATGGGGATATACAGGTGAGTACATTCACTTGGCAATGGTATGTCTTTTTTCCCCAAACGCAAGTAAACATGTTTCTTTGGACTTTGGACTGAAGCTCGTTAAAGCAAGATTATGTGATCCTGGGGCCTCATGTACAAAGGTTGCGTACGCACAAAAACGTGGCGTACGTCCTTTCCCACGCTCACGTTCAGATGTATCAAACGTGAAATGACCGTGGAAATGTGCGGTGCCCCACACCAACTTCATAGCTGTCGTACGCACGTTTCTACAGCTATTGTTCATTTGGCGACACTTAGAGGTGATGCTGGGAAACTGTTAATAATGTGAAAACAGTCATCAGAGTGATGTGCACATCAGAGACACCGTCATGAACAATTTACACACCCAGGCGTTTGTAATCGTATAGGTGAATATAAAAGCATGCGCAAAGTGATGAAGAAAATGGTATTAACAATGGCAGCGTTAGCGTTGTTTAAGGACCTTGCAAATGGTGCAATCCGACGTGAGCAAGCTTTTAGGGAACGCAAGGATTTACTTGCAAACAATAACGGGCTCATAAGTAAAACAGCGAAATGCACATTTGGGCAAGTGTGCATTCATATGTTTTTATTTTATTGAAATTAGAGCTGCAAAGCTTTCTATCAAGCCACTGATTGACTCTTTTCTTCCCTCTACTCATTTTGATTTATCTGATCCAGGGCCGGCTCTACTTAATAAAACGTCTTCACACAAAACGGCATGATTAAGGGTGCCTGGCAGCGCCCCTCCAACCGATGGCGCTCTAGGCGACCGCCTATGTCGCCTATGCCAAGAGTCGGCCCTGATCTCATAAAAAGCATGCGCAATGTGAGACACAAGAGGGAAATCTCAGGTCCAGGGCCTATTTACATTAATTTGCATATTTAAATGGGGGCGTGGACAGGGAGGAGTTCGGCACCTCTGCATGTGCGCTCAATTCCACGGTGATTGTGATGTACAAAAGAAACGTGCTTGGATTCATGCCTACGCACACTTTGATACATCTGAATTTATTTGTGCGTACGACAGTTTCTGGGTTTTGGCGTACGCCAAGTTTCAGTAGGAAATCCACGCAAGTCTTTGTACATGAGGCCCCTGGTATCAAACATCCAACCGAGCCAGTGGCGGATCTAGGGTATCAGGCGCCCGGGGTGGATTACTGTTGTGCGCCCCGCCCACCTCCCCCAAGAAGAATTGGAACAAGCAAAACTCTTAGCATAGTTTTTCATATGGATGCATTTTTTTGTGTTGATTTTGCGCCCCTTCTAACTTTGCCCCCAACCCCCATATCTGCCACTGAACCTAGCCTATGATTAAAAACAAGCCGGACAAGAGTGGCCATTGACATGACCCTCCTCACACAAGTTTTACAAAATGGATGATCACATCTTTCTATTTACACCCCAGCAGTCTTGTTTGCAATGAAGCGTTAATATTCCCATGGTGTCTAAGTATTTCCCAGGGCCTGTTAGTATGCTCGAGATCTTCTCAGCATGACATTAACGTCGTAAATGAATGGAGTCCTTGTCTTCCTCCTTAGCACCCCTTGGTCGCCCCCCAGTCACCTGACTGCCTTAAGTGGCGATAAGAGGGGACTGATGCTTGTGAAACTAATTAAGTAGGCCATCCTCCCAAAGGCCTATTTTTAGTCTAACTTTGTCTATTGTTAGTGTTTGGCTAAGCTGCATGTTGGCTGGCACAGGTACCTACAGCTCATCCATAGTAACACACTATGCAGAAAGACTAGACTAGACCCCATCCCCATGCTTAACAGCCCCAATAATCAGAAAATATATCTTTAGTAAGATATCTTTATCCTTTCCGACTCCCCCACTATATCCCCCCCCCCCCCTCTTTTTCTGTCTGTCTCTTCCCTCCTCCCTCCCATCTCTCGGTCCAGAACTTCCAGCAGGAGATGAACCTCCACGCGGAGGCAGCTCAGTGGCAGGACTGGAGCCTTGAAAGAGTGGCCCTCATCCTGGGGCGCCGCTTCCCCGACCGCTACGTCTGGGTGGTACGGGCCTCGCGCATGTACCTGCACAAGTTCAGCAGCTACCCAAACTTTCTGGAGAGCAACCTGTTTGGAGCACCTGAACACTCCTCAGACTACGGAGCCTTCCAGCACCTCAGGTGTGTCTGGGAGACGCTTGATAGACGCGGAACGGTTGATCTGAATCAGAATAGCCAAGTAAAACAAGGTAGCACATACCAAGGAATTAGCTTTGGTAGGTTTCATACAACATTAAGTAAGAATAAGTGGGAGTACAGTGTTTGTTCTTTCTATTGTATGAGTATGTGTACATTACTTAACGTGGCTTTTTCCGTGGTCTAATTTCAGGGCGCTGCTGGGCCATGGCATGGAGCGGGCTGGCCTGCCTAACCCGCTCCCCCCTCTAGGGGGCCCCGTGCCCCAGGGTTTCCACCTGGCGCTGGTGGGCTTCAGCAAAGGCTGCGTGGTGCTCAACCAGCTGGTATACGAGCTGGCGGGGGCACGGGCCCAGCCGGGGTTGACCACGTTTGTGGAGCGCATCTCTGACATGTACTGGCTGGACGGGGGGCACCCTGGGGGCAGCGAAACCTGGGTGACGGAGCCGAGAGCGCTGAGGGAGCTGGCGGCCAGCGGGGTGGCTGTCCATGCCCACGTGACTCCCTACGAAGTGAGGGACCCCATGAGGGTCTGGGTGGGCCGCGAGCACCTCCAGTTCATCAGGACCCTTGAGGAGCTGGGAGCACAGGTTGACAACAAGCTGCACTTTGAGGACGAGACCCCCTCCATTGAGAACCACTTCCGGGTCATCCAGGAGTTCTGAGCGGATGCTGCTGGTTGGCTAGAGGGGGTTGTCGGCGGGTATGGTCAGCGAGGTCAGATCCTGGATGCCGACGCAGCACTCGTCAGGGCTTCAGCTCAGCGGTCGTTGAAGCTGTCGCGCCGGCCTCTCCGGTTTCACTATCGAAGGATGAAGAGGAAATCAATCTTGACACAGAACCGTGTAACTCTATCGCTTGCATCCATCAGATATCATCTTACCTCATGTCTCGCTAAGGGCTCAAAGATGCAGGAAGTGGAGTAAATCTGTCTCAGGACTTCCTGTCTTGTGTTCAGTTCTAGACACTTCTCTGAGACGGACCGCCAGAAAACGTGACGCTCACCTTTAATCCTAATCCTCGTCAGATTGCAACACATCAAAACTGTTTTTTTCTGTTTTGTTCTCAAAAGCATGCGCTTCAGCTGCTTCCCATGACTTGTTTAAGTTTCTCTGACTTTATAAGAGTAAAGTTATAGGTAGGAGTTCGAGAAAGGGAGTTTTCATGAAGGAGTTTCACGTGGAGTTCATCTTTTAGTCAAGAACTTCCTACGTCAAAGTATCTTTTTTCGATATGCACCTTGTGCAATCCATCCTTACTAATGGCAGTGCTGAATGTTACTTGCACATTGTGATGATAGTCAAATGCTTTACCTCAGTGTCTGTTGTTTGGGATGATATGAAGATCATTCCTCAGATCATGTCAGACTGAGATAGTGGCCCAGGAGCTGGGTGTTTTTTCCATCTTTCGATCTTAATCTGTAGGTTTCAGGATGTACATGTCGGAAGGAAAATAATTTGATGTATTGGGATTTTGGGTTGTCATATTTCAAAATGGCCTGTAGACACTATAACATTCTAGCAAAAGGATCATATGTAGTTTGACCCAGATCCACCTTTTGTCAGGTTTACATGGAAGGAATGTGCATGGTAAATGGTACATAACTGTTGTCCCAGAGGCCCGTAAGGTTTGTCCGAGGAACTATGGTGTTCTACTTCACACTTCCTGTTCTGAGGTCATATGCTCCCATGTTCTCACGAGCGTAACATCCCATAATATCCTAGATTTATTTCTGGGAAGGGATGATTCATGCTTTTGTTAGCAGCACAAAACTCGGATCCTCTGCGCTTTTGTGTTTGAACGTGAACTGACTTTCATGTAATTACATCCGTACTGGCTTTGGTTAACAGTCGGCGTACATGCAGGCTAGAGCTGTTCAAGCAAGGCCAGAGCCGCTTTTGCACTACAATGCGACTGAGAATAATCATTCCAGTGAATGTAGATACTTTTGAATTGATATCTATTCCATGTTGTTTAAGTTATGACAAAAACCTCAAACAAACGTCTTCATGTTCAACAGCGGTGAAACTGCGGTTCTTCTGCTGCACCGAAACATTAAAAGGATTTGCATGCGTGTGATGGAATGTTTACATGCATCAGCTGTTGTGTTTAGTCGACTTGAAGCAATTAGTCCCAACATGACTGATGAATTGTAAATATGATATACTGTGTTGGCAACAACAGCATTCCAAGAAGTTAAAGAAGAAATGTAGTTTACCCATGCAAGGTGGTTATGACGGTTTTCCTCTGGGCACCAGGGGGCACTGTTCTGTGCCTGGGAAGAATGGCAAGACTATGGTTAAAATTTAAACCAAAAAATAAATATATAAAAAGGCTGAATCGCAAAGACCAAACAAGTCCAAAAACATTTGTTCTATATTCTTTAATGAGTGTTCCAGTTCTCTGGAGAGGACTCCTAAATATTAGCTTGTAATTGATCAGAATACAAGGATATTTTTTTTTAAAGAATCATTAAATCATTTCAAATGCAAATTAAACCATATATACATTAAAATGGTAAAAAAGAAGCTGAAAACACTAAATAAACATCTCTTTCTAACAGTTATCTGCATGTGCTTCTGCCTGGTATGAGTTAAACTCAAGCATTATCCTTCAGCCTTACTACCGGAACAATTGTGTGCAGACACCTGCATCTCACAAGAACCCAGACCCACTAGAGACCCTTTCTATGCCTTGGCATTCAAAATAAGCCAGTGGGATCAACCCTGCAGCTCAAACACCTCCAGCATAACCAAACTTTATTGTTCCAGGAGGATCCCAGCACTCGCTACAGCAAAGTCCACCAGTGGGACAGACTCCAGCACGAGGCATCTTTCAACAGAGTAGGGTGAAGAGTCATCTCTGGGCTGATGCATCTCCTAATGCCCTCAGAGTGACGGCATGGTGGTCGTGACCAGGGACGCCCCGGCTCTGAGACAAAGGCCGTTGTTTGTGCCAAACAGTGATATCTCTGGGGGAACCCTTGAAGATGACGACTAACAGGAACAATGTGGTCTTTGGTTTTGGCACCTCTGAACAGAAGTATGCTGGGCTCCACGCTGGCATCAGAGCCCTCCAGTGTGGTTTTAGTCTTCCAAGGCTTTCATCTCTCTTTTTAAGCAGGATTTCATTCTCTCATCCTCAAAAAAACGATGTTCAGCATGAACTAAGAGCACCTCTGTTTAATTGTTGTACTTGTCACTAAAGACGAACAGTATCTCTCAAAACTACTAACCAATGTTGGTTCTGTTCAGATCCATCTTCATAACACTTCCATGTTTCATATCCTCACTTCTAACACATTTCCCTTCCATAATAACCTCCCTCAAACTCAATGCCAACTTCAAACATCTTCATATACAACGTCCAAAACATCTCATCATTCCTTAACTCATCCATTAAACACTTTCCCCAAAACATTTTTGTGATTAATCCTCACCATACATTTCCATGCATCTCAACACCAACATTTAAATAAGATTTAGTTGTGAACAGGTTTTAACTGCTGAGGTGATCATAACCTACCCGTTACTTCAACCTGTTATGAACATACATTGTTTACATCCATATAAACAAACAAGAATCATTCCATTATATAAATATATTGAGAATCATTAGAATACAAAATACGTAAAAAGTAAATAGAGGCACATAGACTAGAGTGAGACCTACTTTGCCCTGAGTTGAAAACAGTGAAAGGGAAAGTTTGTACAGTTGAGCCAGAGACAATATTCCCAATTTATAACGTCAAGATTTCCACTTATCTCAACGACCACTGGCCTGTTAGAGCAATACAGTAGCTTTTAATGCAGTTTGACAAAGCAAATTAGATGGCTTTGTTGATTGACGGAAAGAGATAATCCTGCCCCCCCCCCCCCCCCCCCCCTCCGGGACTAGAAATGCAGATGTGATCTTAAAAACTCCAAAGATCCCAGAGGAAGATTACTGAAATACATGTATGCTAAATAGTTAGGTAGTGAAGTCACTATCCTTCCTGCCACTGAGTAAGAGGAAGTGAACCAACATTTAGGGGTAGGGCCCAACATCTAGTTTTGTGCAAGAGTGGGTTGGGTGTCGGCATGGCAAGGTGAGTCATCTGAACGGCTCCTATGATTCCTTATTTACAGCTATGGAACCCTAAACCAGGGGAGTGTTTGGTAAACAAGGAATGTAATGTATACCGGCACATCGAGCCACTTCACTTGTGTGAACCCATCAGAAATATTCATGATGTCATTTCACTCTCAAATTGTGTGGCGTGAGATCGGTGGAAGGAAACACCATGGATGGAATGTAATAGGCTTTGTGTTGGCCTTGCCTCAAGCCTGAAATGTGCGTTAGTAGAAACCACAGCACTGGCAATACAAACATGGAATACTAAGAGGACATACTTTCACATCCTCAATATGACTCAGCTACATTTTATTTCTATTTCTCCTAAAATTCTGCAAAGCTTATATCAGGATAAGCCCTTAACACTATACTGGGACTAAGGAACACTTACTGGGACTTTTCACTAACCAATAGGTGAAGGGTAAAATTTGTTTCTCAGTTTTCTTAAAGTTGACTTAAGAATGCCTTTCAGTGGAAGAGTTGTATTGCATAGGTTTCCCTTGAGTTATATAAATATCTGTCATTTTTAGAAGGGACAAAAGAAAATCCCACCAAGCAGGGAAAACAATGCACTGAAAATAAAGACACTAAAAACACATGCTTATCGTAAATCAACACACAGCATAAACATAAATACCAGAAACACTTAAAGCAGTGTTAGATCAATGTTAGATCTCAGTTTTAGCTGGTTATCTTTGGTTTGGCCGGGCACTTATTCTTCTTCTTTTCTTTCTCCTTCTGCACAATTGAGGGTTGGGTTGAAAACTCCCAAGAACTGGACTGAAGTGCTGTTGGATGGATAGCTGGGGCCAGCTAGTTTCTGCGGACGTAAAACCATTAAAAGAGTAGAACCCCACCCACCCTCCCCCCTCCCCATCTCCTCAGAAATCTCCTTCTCCGCCACCAGCGGACGTGTCCTCCTCGAAGCGGAACTTCTTGGCGTGTGCGAGCGGCGAGTCCAGGAAGTTCTCCTTGTCCTCGCGGTCCTCGGGCGGGGCGGCCCACTTGACCCCGGAGCTGCGCTCGCGGTAGGCTCTGGGCGTGATGGGAAGCTCGGGGCCGGTGTACTGCTGCTGCCACAGCCAGGGGTGGGCCATGCAGTCTGCTGCGCTGGGACGGTCCCTGGGGGAGAGAGCAGTCAGCAACCCAACCACAGTCACACTGTACATGTTCAGCTAATGGGGGGCAATTGAAGCTTCGAACAATGCCCTACCAGTCAGATCTGGAGATCTGAGCTGGGAGTGTGAGTGTGTGTGTTTTCAGACTCACTCGGGGGTCTTAACCAGCAGCTGCCGTATGAAGTCCACAGCCAGCTCAGACACCCTGGAGAAGCTGTCCTTGCTGTAGTCTACGTTCACCTGGGACACGTTCAGATAGGTCTCCTGCTTGTCGTCCCCCGCAAACGGAGACTCGCCCGTCACCAGCATGAAGGCGATCACACCCACACTCCTGCGAACGCAAAGACCTCTGTTAAACCTATGCTAACCCTAAAACATTGCCGTCATCTGATACGACAGAGGACTTACCATAGATCTGTTGCTGTGGTGATGGGTTCATAATTCAGGATCTCTGGTGCTATGGCGACCGGTCCGAAAGAGGAAGAGAGAGCGATTATTATAACATCACCTGGCTCAGGAAGTTGTCAACATCCTGCAACGAGTCTTATTCAAGCAGTGCACTGTATAAAAAACAGGAAGTGCTCGTTGCCGTGTCTTACCCACGTATTCAGGCGTTCCCAGGATCTCTCGGAGTTCCCCCACCATACCCAGCCTGCGAGCCAGGCCGAAGTCCACGATCTTGATATCCCCCAGAGGACATAGGCTGGTCAGCAGAATGTTCTGGGGCTGGGAGACAGACACCAGGGCAGGGGAGGGTGAACCAGACAGCAGAGAACGTATGACCTCCAGATATCAGTCTGCACAGGTTTTAAATGGTCGAAGAAATTTCGCTGACTGTCACTCAAGTTGCAAATTAAATCAGCCAACTGTTACTTTATAAAGTAAAACCCTTATTTGTGTGCTTTAGCGCAGTGGTTCTCAACCCTGGTCCTCAGGGCCCACAGTCCTGAATGTTTTCGATGTTTCCCTGCTCCAACACAACTGATTCAAATGAATGAGTCACTATGAAGCTCAGCAGAAGCCTGATAATGACAATTCATTTGAATCAGGTGTGTTGGAAGGGGGAAACATCTAAAACATGCAGGACAGTGGGCCCTGAGGACCAGGGTTGAGAACCACTGCTTTAGCGTACAGTGGATATCCACAATTACAAGTCATGTAAACCCCTCTGGGGTTTGACAAACTCAGAGACAATTGTGAAGTAAACAGGTTTTTGGCATTGTTCAACTGTACACCCGAGCTAAGTGAGGACTAGCGGTGTTGCCACCGTTAGCAGCTAACTAGGGTTGTGTGTGATCCTGTCTGTGATCCTGTCTGTGATCCTGTGTGTGTGTGTGTTAGCACACCTTGAGGTCCAGGTGAACTAGGCTCCTCTGGTGCAGGTGGTGGACTCCCTCCAGGGTCTGTCTGATGAGCCGGGTGATCTGGCTCTCCGGAAGAAGCTCATCAGACACACAGTGGTCAAATATCTCTCCCCCCGCCGCGCTGGGATCACACACAGATATACCACATTTAATTATTGCAACATTATAGTATCCTCCCTGATCTCTCATACCTCAGAGTAAGCTTAACAGGTTCATATTTTAATTTGTATATTTTCAGCACAGTGAAAAGATACAAATAACTTCCTTGTGACATCATGTAGCGTAGCATATCTAGATCAACAGAAGCTCTTTCAAAGCCAAGACTCTATGCTACCAGTGCAGGATTATGCCATCCTGAAAACTCAATAGACAAAGAAAGGGAGGGTGTCAACATTTCGCTGGCTCTGAATACTCAAGTGTGTTAGGGGTGGGGTTGGAAAACAGCAGTGTAACTCTGAGATCTGCATGTGTGCTCCAGGATTACTGTGAGCTCAGCATTGTTTGTTTGGTTTCTGGTTCTGTTAGGATCAACATTCCAATAAAGTTCCAGAGAAAATGAATTACTCAGGTCAACAATACAACCTGTTTGCAAGCATACTTAATATTCAGCTCTGAAACAGGTCAGACAACCATATTTCATGAATCAATCCCACAGGAAAATGACTGTCGTGGGTGCCTTTCAACTATGTAACTGAAATAGGTGAGGCTTTACCGGAAAGATTATTATAGTTATATAATACCAGGTATATCGCTAAGATTCTCCACAGATAAGGTTCTGATGACAGGCACTGCTGTAGTTAAGGGTTATGACACTGACAAATAACCAGAGCTAGATGGACAGTTATGAGTGCTAGACTGGGGCCGACGTTTAACTGGTCTAAGCAAACAGGCTGAGGGTGTATTCATATAGCAGAGGTAAGAAACACCCATCCCCATGTTCTACCCATGAGCCCCCCCCCCCCCCCCCCCCCCCCCCAGGTGACTCACTACTCCAGCAGCAGCACAATGTCATGGTCCATCTCATAGGCAGCGTGGAGGTTGACCACACGAGGGTTGTGGCGAGCCGCCTCCAGCACCGCCATCTCGTGCACCACCTCCGCCCGGCAGTCACGCCCCCTCCGCCGCTTCCGCAGGAACTTGGCCGCGAACACCTTCCCTGTGGCCTTCTCCACACAGCGCTTCACCACCGCAAACTTCCCCCTAAGACAGGGTGCACAGGACGGGCTGTCAGCAGGCAGAAAGGCTGACTCGCCCCACTGTTCCAGCTGATTCCTCCCTCCTCTAATGGATCACTGATCCGACACAGCAGAGAACAAGGAAGTCTGGTCTCTCAACCCAGCTGACGCTAGTCAGATGCTGTCAGATGATAGTCAGTGTCAGGAAAGAACAGACACACTGAAAATATAGTACCAATAGTTGACTAGTCTCCGGACTCTAAATTGATAATATTTGGAAGAAAAAAAAATAGTTTATATGGTAGGTTTACTGCAAGTAAATGACTTGACAATAACGTGCATCTGCTACTGAGCAAACACACCCTTGTTCAACATGTGTTTACACAGTCACCAACAGAATGCATGTTTATTATAGACATTGGCCTGGTCTGTAACTGCAGTCCTCTGGCAGCACGCGTCACACTTGACAGCTGCCCGTTTGTACACCGTTTACTGAAAATATTGACTGAAACGTGTGTGAACATTTCACTTCCTACATTGAATTTGTCACCATGACATCCTTTGAACATTTTGCAAACATCCTGTTTTAGCAATCACCATCTTAGTCAATGTGCCAAGTGATTTAAACTTTTATCCACAATGACCAACATGTATTCTCTGCACACAGTTCAGACAGCGCAATTCCCTTTTTCTCGGTAGCTGTGCTGTTTGAAAATCCTCCTTCCTTCGTCCATAAAGCACCAACTAAGCAGGGTTTGCAGTTTGCAACTCACACAGCACCAAGTCCTGATTCTTACTGACAATGTCTCAATAACAATACACAGGGGCTACAATAATACAAAATCTACACCGTTCCCCTCGACTTCAGAAAACAAAAGTTGATGGTATGTTTCAAACTACACGAACGAAACTAGAAGTTTGATATCTGCCTAACGCACTTGTATTGTACTATACTAAACACATCGTATCAGATAAGAACTGTGTGTTTAGTTGACTCACCTTCCCAACTCGCCGGTTATTTCGAAGACATTCTCCAAAGGATCCGTACTGATCGGTGTTTGAGTTTCCCCCAGCAATCCCGTGGATCCACTGCGACTATCGAGCCGCCTCCGAGACATCATTATTGTACCACGACTTTAAAAATTCACCGGATTAATTTCAGTCTTATACTTTTTAACAGTCGCGGAAGTGAAGCATCCGGTGACGTCAGTCTACCTCACAACTACAACACGTAGCAAGCTAGCTAAATTAGCACGAGCTAATTAGCTAGCGTGTTTTAAACGAATTCATGGAAAATGTAGATGAGGTAGTCGAAAAGAATCCTGTCTGGAGTTCAAGTCTAGAATGAAGCAGCTGTAACATCCGAATCTCATACGTGCTGCGAGTGAACCAACATGACCAAACATTCAGAAGTTTCTTTATCTTTAGCCGCCGCTCCGCCAGCACGAGCAGCACAGTTTGAACTGACAGCGTTACAACGCCAGCAGGTAGTGCGCATGCGCAGCGGGGTTTCTGTTGGTAATACTGTATCATTCTAGTGGCTAAGTATTTAGATGTGATATATAAATCAAGTATTTGATTTAGGGATTTGCAGAGATCGCAAAAGTTCACACAACTTTTGAGTTACTTATTCAACCTTTCGAAAAATGTTTTCGAAAATATTGTGTCAACTTTGCAAAAGTCTTCGTCAATGATCTGAACCGTTGTGCAACTTTTTTCGAGAATATTTTTTCAACCTTTCGAAAAAAAACGAATTGTAAACCTTTCAGGACTTTCCAAAATATTAGAAAAATAGTTGCGTGAGAGCGTGTCATGGCTGAAATGCGTGTGTAGTACACTTCCCATCACGGGAAGAAGTGATCTGAAATCACAAACGAGACAGTCGGAACACATAAATGGTTTGAAACCCGTTATCTACCGGAAACCAAAATGTAACAGGCCAGTTTTTGATGTGTGCTTATAAAAAAAAAGAGTCATGTCTCATCAATTAAAACTTGCCGTTTGTGAATGTCTTTTTAATACAATCATTGGAGTGAAATGGAGACACACATACAGGAGCTTTGCATAGAGTGGAGATTCTGATACTGGTATGCCCAAGTCCTGTAACTAGTGGGTGTAGATCTGAACTGGAGCCTCACCAAAGGGCCAACCGCTCTCCAAATAACTGGAGGAGTCTTGGAAGCAGAAGAAGCCTCAAAATGGAAAATGTCAAATTGACCGAAAAGCCGAATCATTTCAACCGTGATGTGAAGAGTTGATGCCCATGCCACAATGCTGGCCTGCTAAACCTGAAGTGAAAAATACACGGATGTGACAGAGTTTAAAGACATGTTGTTTGACTGAAATAGAGAGAAATGGTTGTCTATGCAAGCCCCAAACCTTTGGTACATTCGGTGCAAAATATATATATTTGTACACAGAACAGGACATACATGTACAATTACATACAAATCGAAAAAGAAAGAGAGAGACATACAGAGCCACACACATGATACACAAACAGGTGCTCTCACTTTCACATGATCAACACAGCCCTATTGATTCTCTGTGTAATCAGGATCTCAGTGACCCCTTGACCTCCAGCCTATCTCTGAGACAGGTGGACATGTGTGAAAGAAACAGTCGCACTTCACTTGAAGCATGCGGCCATGACGCTTTCCATAACATCGCCGTGGAGATGCACTTTCTTGGGGCTTCTATCACAACAACATACCAAGCCATGTTACGACACACACAACTACATCTAAGTGCCTTTGTCTAGTCACCCCTTTCCTAACGATTCCGCTGGAACAACGTGGTGAAAAACACACACACCCTCACCCTTCAAGTAAAGTGCTAACCAAAGTGACATGAACATATCCAGCTCCCCCACCCCACTCTTCAAATCGATAGCAATATCCTCATGCAAAAAAAGCTAGAAAGGACAGAGTGTTGCACTATTTCAACATGCAATATCGAGCTATAACACGACACCGTCTAGGGTTGGCCTTCAGTACGGCTCACAGAGCTGTCTGAGGAACCCCTGCATGCAGGATGGGGTGGGGCTGGGAGAGGGATTAGGGCTGCCTCCACAACAACCACAGCTGGGGAGCGACTAGGACTATTTAGGTTCTGGGTTGTCTAGTTTAAACAAGACACTGTACATTAATTGTAATTGTACATGCACCCCATAGAAAATGTACTGAATGTGTGTGAGTGTGTTTGTGTGTTAGTCCTTTGGGTACGAGAGTAATGCGCTAAAAAGACCAGTTTAAACACATGCTTTCAAGACATTAATTACTTCTTCTACATGGGCTTGTATACCCAAAGCTGAAAAGACATTGTTGTCGTGCACAATATACATAGAAACTGGATTAGTTCCTGATCTCTGCTTAACCAGGGAAATTTCAGGTCAATAAGGTCAGAAACTAACACCAGCCCCTCCCTGGGCACCTGACTACCACAATTTGTTCTCTACTGCCCCTGTGTGGGAATATCGTAGAACTGTCTTCAGACAGAGTTGCAAAAATTGGTTCATTTCATTGTTTTGTTTTTTTTGCATTGCGACACATCTGAAGCCATTCTTTTTCTTCCTGACCCATCAAACTCTGTTTATTGTTATGACCCGCGGAGAGGTTGAAGTAATATTCCCTCACATCAAGGCACGAGTCCGGTGCCACAATGAGTCTAATCCTCCATATTTCTTTTTCCGCCACCATGTTTGTAGTTCCCCCACTTTTAAGTTCCCCCACTTCCTGTTGATAAGTACATTTCCTCTTCAGCCAAAGGAGTTTCTTCAGCTTCTCAGTCATCCACCAGGAAAGCTGGCAATTCTGAGGAGGTCGTACATTCAGTCACTGATTTGATACATTCATCGATTTGTTGTAGAAGAGACAAGAATGTCCAGAATAGTGAGACTGAGCTAAGTGATCAGCGGTATTCTGTATGTGGTCTTAAAATTGGGTCATTTGAATTACCTTGAGTTACGCTTTCAGGGTGCATCGCTGGTGAGCTTAATGTTTGGCATGAGTGTTCTCACGTCTGTATTCACCTGTGTGTGTGTGCGCGTGTGTGTGTGTGTGTGTGTGTGTGTGTGGGGGGGGGGCATAGTGTGTAGTTGCCCTATACAGAGCAGACTGTGTTTAGGGGTGTGACAATGTTTCTGACAGTCCTTAAGAGCGCTGATGTATCATTTTCAAATCTCTACAAAGATAACAGTCTTAAACATTAATCTCCAGCAGTAAACATAACCACAAGACACTAACACCAAACAACCCTCCCTGAACTTTCATCTGTCTACACTGAAGGAGGAACGGCCATAGATTTCCGCCATAATACTGCTACTATATTACTATCATCCGTTTGCGTGGGTTGCGTGGATGACCGTTTGCTGTGTGTCAACCCAGTGCTTCTGGTAAAAATGGGTTCAGTCTCGTGTTTGAAAGCCAAGGCAATAGTCTGTATATACGCTGCAGCCCCATAGTAAAAATAACACAGTTCAGAGGTCCAGAGAAAAGGGAGGGGGGGGGGAGGGGGAGCCAAGGGGGAGTTAGGCGAGCTTGTCTCTGGGGCAGAGGGGCACACTGAGCACCTGGAGAAAGGGAGGGGCCACCAGAAGCAAGGGCCATCCTAACTGAAGAAGGTAAAGCACACGCGTGGCTGGATAAGAGTGTCATGTGAGGGGAAGGACACTGTCTGGTTGCTCGATTCTGATTATACTCAATGTATATAAAACACATGCAGCTCAGATCTAAAGGCTATTCGTGGATCTAAAAGTGAGAGAGGATCTCAAGACTGTCCATTGATCTTGCGAGAGAGAGAGATAGAATGAAACCGCGCTGCTTGATGTGTGATGAAAGTGCAGACAGTTTGTATACCGTCACTGTCTAAGATGTTGCATTTTTTTCTTGTTGCGATGAGACCAGCCCAGGGCAGTCAGCCATGTTGGGGAAGGTGGGCTGCCATCTTGGGGAAGGTGGGCAGCCATTTTGGGGAGGTTATTCCAATCCGAAGGTGCTTGTTTCTTCCACGGCTGTGAGCATCTTCTCATACAGCATGGAGAAGGAGGGATACGGAGGGAGGTCTAGACGGTTAAAACAGGTGTGGGCCCTGATAAGGGAGAGAGTGAGAGAGAGAGGAAGAGAAAGAGACAGACACAAAGAGAGATAAAGAGAGGGGAAGAGCGATAGATAGAGGGAGAGGAGTGGAGATAGATAGTGGGTAGGGGGAAGAAAGGTAGATAGGGAGAGCGGGAGAGATTCTGTTTGCACGTGACATGATCTGCATGCTGGAAGGCAATGACAGAAAAAAAACACATGGCTACCTGGGTAAGGAGGTGATTTTCCCCCACTTCTCCACACAGAACCTGCGTGGCCCGTTACTGCCCCTCAGAGATGCGAAACCTTCATAAGGAATACTGGAGGTGCCCGTTACAAACTAGAGATGAGACAGGAGACATAAATCAATATAAAATGAGTTTTTAATCTAGTCAAATACCTTTAGAAAATACATAAATGTCAGCAATGGTCTACATAACAGTCTCAAACCCAGGAAAAACCGTGTAAAGGCCGGATTAACGCTGACAAACAACGATACCGGAGGGCGGCCAGATGGGGGCGATGTTTGCGAGCGAGCCTACCTGCAGAAGTCTCAGCCTTTGCTCGTTGTTAAACCTCTCCACCGCTGCCCAGAACCAGCGGATCACGATGTGGTTGTCGTGATAACCTGCGGAGAGAAAACGCAGCGGCGTTGCTAGTGGTTCTGCAGGCTAGCCAACAACGAGGCAAGACGACGAAACGAAGCGACTCTCAGCCGCTCCACTGCGGCACTGGAACGCACTGCCTTGACCGTACGAGCTAAGACGAGAGGTCGATGCTAAGTCGTTCCGTAAGAAAAAGTATAACAGTCCTTGCGCAGATTAATATCTAGTTCACTGGCAGCTAACCAAATGTAGTGACATCGACATTCCCATTTGGTTAAAAGCTTTTAACTTTAAATGTGACGGGCATGGATTTCCATGTCCAATAGAGTGATACTTTATACTCTTAACGTCTTTAAACCAGGGCCACAAACAGCAGCTACATGCTTTGTGGAACAGCAGAATTTAAAGCCTTCATACAAATTAGTCCTAACCTTGTCTCAGAGCTGCCGCTAGCCATTTTGACATTTCGCCAAAACCACCCTCCTCCTGTCTTTGTGTTTACCTCCTCTGTACTCTGTGTTGTTCCTCCAGTCTGCCAGGTCGATCTCAGCCGTGCCAGCGATCACCAGCTCCAGCTCCCTGGCGTCAAACACAGACACCAGCCGCACGTCCACCACCTGACACACACGCATGCAGACAGGCCGCCAGAGATGAGAACTCACATCCTGCTGAACCCCTCCAGCCCTCCTGACAGAGCCCAGCTCGTCCCCGCGAAAGAGCGTGATCCTCCCGTACCTCGTAGAAGCCTCGGACCAGACTCTCTGTCTGCTGGGCCACGCCCCTCTCGATGCGCCACTTCACCATGCGCTCGATGTATTCCTTCTTGTTCCTCTCCGACACAGGGATCCCAGCACCACCTGGCTTCAGCTCTCTCTCTGTGATCTACGCAGAACACACACACACACAGAGACAGACACACACACACACACAGGCTGGGTTAACACACACAGGCTGGGCATACACACCCTCATGGACACACAGGCTGTGAATAAACACTCTCACACACACACACACACACTCAAAGGCTGAGAACACCCAGTCACACACACACAGGCTGAGGATACACACTCCACCACACCTGTCCGAACACTTCCTCGTTGACGGTGAAGGTGAGGTCCAACATGTCCTCGATGTCGTTGTCCTTCATCCACTGCAGGCTCTGGTGGAACTCCTCATCCAGGAACTCCAGGTCACTCAGATCACACAGGCTGCGGAGGGTCAAAGGTCAGACATATATCAGGAGTCTGACACTAAAACATTTGATTCAACTACAAAACTTAAGCTTCTCATTGCTGAGGGAGTGTTTTGTTTCCCCTCAGTAGAGTTGTGGATCTCTGACTACAGGCAAAGCTCCAGTATAGAGCGTCTGTCTGCCAAAGATCGCATGTTTAAAATCCCCAAGCGTACGTCACTTTGGATAAAAGCATTTGCTAAATGAATACATCCGACTACATTAGGAGCCTACTGGGATCCTATTTGGCAGGGTAGCACTCGCATGACGAAGCCATTATATCAGCGTCGCCCCCTGCTGCTGGGAGGCCAGCCAGGGCAGTGAGAACAGACTCACATGCGAAGCAGGCCCTTGTAGAACGGGCGGGTGAAGAAGGCGTCCAGCAGGTACTGGTGGATCAGAGCCAGACCGAGGATACGGCCGCTGAAACGAAACCTGGGAACACAAACACACAAAGGGTACACTGATGATGTGCTCTCTCATTCCCTCCCTCTCTTCCTCTTTCTCTCTGTCTCATTCCCTCTCAATTTCTCCCCCCCATCCCTGTCTCTCTCTCATTCCCTCTCTATTTCTCTGTCCCTCCCTCTCTCTTCCCCCACCCCACTCCCTCCCTCTCTCATCCCCCCCTCTTCTCTTTAGACTTATTATAAAGACTTATACACTGGCAGGGTCTCACCATTCGTGATGGTTGTCCACGAAGGCAGACATGGGGCTGATCTGTACAGTGTAGGTGTCGTTGGCCGAGTACTCAAACAGGCCGTAGTACGGGTTGAAGAGCTCTCGAGACACCAGGAAGAAGAACTCTCTCGAGGGGCCACTGTAGTCAAGGCTACCAAACACACACACACACAAAGGTGGATAGGTGAGCACACGCACTAACAGGTACACACAGGCCCTCACACACACACGTCCAGTGGAGTGTACAGGCTGGGAGGCAGACTCACCCCTCCTCCCCGACAAAGCTGACGTACAACTTGCTCCTCTGCAGGTCTTTACGAGAGTAACACATGATCTGGTTGAAGGCATCTTCCAGAAGGTGGTCTCTGCGGATGATCAACCTGGAAGGAACACACACACATCACCTCTATCCTGTGTGGTGTGATGTCACTTCCTCCAGGAGCATCAGAAGCCTGGACGGACACTCACTTGACCTTTCCTGGACCCTGGCCGTAGCCCTTGGTCTCTAGCTTGCGGTAGAAGTTCCTCAGCTTGGCTTCAAAGTCTCGCTTGTACGGAGCGGGGGCCCTGGCGTTGGCTCGCTGTGTCCCTGGTAGACGAGAGAGAGAGGGTCAGAGAGAGTTGCGACAGGTTAAGTCCTTGCAGGTTAATCCAAGAATCTCAGTTGTACTCAATGTAAATTTAGATTTAGTATCTTGAGGGGTAAAAAAAAAAGAAGTAATTGAAGAGCGCTAAGCAATTTTTCCGGATCAAGGCTTTGTTTCATTATCTTCCCTGGGCTCGGTTGAATAGTTTAGGATTGGAAAGATGAGAGAAGAGGAGGGTGAGAGGAGAAGATAAGAGGAGAGGTGAGGTGGTGGGAGGGGGAGATGGAAGGAGAGAGGGTGAGAGGGGAGAACGAGCATATGGAAGAAGGATAGACAGATGAGAAAGAGAGAGAGAACTCTTATTTAATACGAGTAAATTGGTGAGTTTACTCTTTTTGTGTTTGGGGTGATGTTTTGTATGAGGGGAGTGAGTGTGTGTGTGTGTCGCCTGGGGTGAGTGTGTGTGTGTGTCACCCGGGGTGTGTGTGTGTGTGTCACCTGTGGTGTGTGTGTCACCTGGGGAGCTCTGAGGGGAGGAGATAGAGTAGCTGGAGTGCAGTAAGGCATGAGGCGGAACGTACGACATCACTTCCTCTTCAAACAAACTGGAGGACAGACAAGAGACACAACCTTAAAACACACAGCTCTGCTTCATAAACACACAGATTTCTTCACACACACACACACACACACACACACACACACACACACACACACACACACACACACACACACACACACACACACACACACACACACACACACACACACACACACACACACACACACACACTCACCTGAGTAAGATAACGAGGTCAGCATCACTGGAGAGACGAGTCAGCCCAGACACCCCCTCACTGCGAATGAACTGAACCCTCTCCCTGCACACACACACAAACACACACACAAGCGCACACACACACGGTTCAGCCTGGGGGGTATACCCACACTAATCAAACCCATTATCGGGAAGGATGTAACATCAAGGATTATAAGGGTGATAGAGAAGGGTTGCTGTGGTTACAGAGGAGGGAGAAGTTGGTGGAGGGGGGTTGATGGGGGTGATAGAGGAGGGTTGCCAAGGGTGATGGAGGAGGGTTGCCAGGGGTGATGAAGGATGGTTAACAGGGTGATAGAGGAGGGTTGCCGGGGGTGATAGGTGGAGGGTTGCCAGAGTGATGGAGAAAGGTTGACGGGGTGATGGAGGAGGGTTGCCGTGGTAACACACTTCAGAGAGTGGTTCCTGACAAGCTCCGGCTGACGCTCCTGCAGGATCTCAAATATGTTGGGTTGCCGTAGAAACGCCACTATCTTGTCGTTGTAAGCTGGAGAAAGAACATGAGACATCAGAAACTTCAGAGAAACACTTGTCTCAGGTAAAAACATACATATGTTGATATTGTGCGCAGATGATCAGGTACAGGTTTATTTGATCGGGTAAGGAGTGTTATTATTTGATGGCGGTGTTTCTCTGTGGGTGCAGGATACCCACCCACAGGCACCAGGTCTTGATACTGGTTTCGGGAGGAGCCACTGAAGGTGTTGGAGGGCCGGGGTACGGTGGGAGGAGAGCTCTGTCGGGAATCATCCACCACCTGGGGCACAGGGGGCAAATGGGTCATATGTCTGTGTGTGTGTAGGGTTAGGTGTCTGTGTGTGTGTAGGGATAGGTGTCTATGTGTGTGTCTCACCTCCCCGGCGCTGTGGCTGCGCTGGCGGCTGAGGTGCTGGCGGTGAGCCAGTAGGCCAGAGGAGCGGGAACTCTGGAGAGGGAGCCGGGGGTCGATGAAGGTCGTAGAGCGACAGTTATGATCCACGAAGAACGACTGGAGACACAGGAACCGAGAGATGACATCACACACACACTGAAATCTCCATCAACTCCAACCCACACACACACAGACCTGCGTCACCACACCAACGCTCTCTCCCTCTCTCCCCCTCTCTCCCCCTCTCTCCCCCTCTCTCCCTTTCTCCCCCTCTCTCCCTCTTTCCCCCTCTCTCCCTCTCTCTCTCCATCTCTCCCTCTCCCCCCCTCTCTCTCTCCATCTCTCCCCCCTTCTCCCCCTCTCTCCCTCTCCCCCCCTCTCTCCCTCTCTCTCCATCTCTCCCCCTCTCCCTCTCTCTCTCTCTCCCTCTCTCTCTCTCCCTCTCTCCCTCTCTCCTTCTCTCCCTCTCTCCCTCTCCCCCTCTCCCTCCCTCTCTCTCTCTCCCTCTCCTTCTCTCCCTCTCCCTCTCTCCCTCTCCCTCTCCCTCTCCCTCTCTCTCTCTCTCTCTCTCTCTCCTCTCTTTCTCTCTCTCCAGACCTTGCCCGTGTGGTCATGCTTCATCTCCCAGCCCCTCGGCAGCTCCAGTTGCTTGTTGGAGAACATGTTGAGGAAGGTGACCAGGTCTCGGTTGTGCTGGTAGCGCTCAAAGTGGTGCGCGTCACGCCGCACCTTACTGATCATGTGCTTCAGACAGGTGTTGCTCGTAAACATGCGATAGGCACTCTGAAGGGAGGAAGGGGAAGTGAGGTAATCAGAAAGGGATGACTTGACCTGGTAAAAAGGGTTCAGGGGTAGGTGTTTGAAAAAGGTGTGGCAGCAGCTGGTGGGGGTTCAAGGTCAGAGGTCAGACTTACAGGGTTAGAATGCAGCACGGTAAAGAAGTCAGGGCTGCAGAGGAACTTGGCGCTGGGGGACTGGAGCAGCAGGGAGAGGCGGGAGCGTGAGCTGGAGTGACTGACCGTGCTGTCTCTCCGGTACTCTGACAGAGAGGAGACAGGGGGAGGCTGACGGGCTGGAACACACACACACTCAACACAGAACCACACACACGGCAGTGTACGAGGTTATGTATGAATACCCCCACACACACACGGACGATGACAGACACGCATACACACAGGGAGATAGTACATAGTCTGACCAGGGATGGCGTGGTGCAGCAGGTCGTTGTCTGGGGGCTCTGGGGGGTCTGCTGTTGTCTCCTCTGTCCTCTCACTGGTCATAGTCCTTCTGATGCTCTGGTACCTGGAGGGGTGGGGGGGGGGAGAGTGGGAGGTAAGAGAGACTCGTTTGGTAACTCCCCTCACTAACAAGAGTGGGTGGTGTGTGAGGAGTCTTACTGTAACATAACGATAATGTTACCTGCGGTTGAGCTGCTCCATCTGCTGGATGGAGTTGGAGCGTGTGAGGCCCTGAGGGGCAGGGGGGCCAGTGGGCCGCTGCCAGGTGGTGGTGCGGTTCACATGATCCACGAAGAAGATCCGTCCGTGGCTGTCGATCCTGGCCTCCCAGTCTGAGGACACA